>VMDO01000835.1:101611-159437 GCA_007922755.1 Pedetes capensis
AAACAAAAAAAAAAAAAAAAAAAAAAAAAAAAGGAAGAGACACAGAGACACAGAGAGGGGAGACAACCATGTGAAGTGAGAGGTACACAGTGAAGATGGAAGCAGAGATTGGAGTTATGTATCTACAAGCCAACGAACGCCAAGGTGGCCCTCCACCAGCAGGTAGAAGAGAGGCATGGGACAGTTTCTCCCACAGAGCCCTCAGGAGGAACCAGCCCTAAGGACAACTTGAGTTCTAGCTTCCACAACTGTGAAAGCATAAACTTCTGCCATCTGAAAACACCTGGTTGGTTTGGTACTTTGTTCTGGCAGCCCTGGGAAACTAAGACCTTCTCTGAGAAAGGTGCCTCTCTCCACTTGAAAGTGGTAAGGCTTTTCTGTAAAAGACCAGACAGTAGATATGGGTTTTGCAGGCCTTGTTGCAACTATTTAACCCTGCTGGGACAGAGAAGCAGTTACAGACAATATGTAAATGAATGGACTATGTTCCAATAAAGCTTTATTTTTACATATAGACAATAACAGGCCGGATCTGGCTCCAAGGGTATAATCTGCTGACCCCTATTCTAGAGAGATCATTTGGCAGAAGGAATGATAAAGTACATAGCAGCTAGTGAAGATGCTGGTGTTGAACTCAACCCCTACCTATTTATATCCATGGATATTTATTAATATCATGGATATTCAGTTGGTACTTTTCATTTACAAACTTCATTTTGGAAGTCTCCCACAGACTAGATTAGGAGATCAGTTTTATGAAAAAAGACTTGCTTATCAATTACAGTAATGCTCTTGTTTTTGTCTTATTCCCATTCTAACATAAGGAGCCTTAAACTGCTATTGTATCATCTAGAATAATGATGCTGAGGTTACAATAAATCATAGAAGACAAATCATGAAGAGTGAAAATGAAGTGCTTGCACAAAGGCATGAGCATCATTCTTTACAACTATCCAGCTGGCAGCTGGTCCCTCCTTCCTGATTCCAGGCTTACTTACGTACTTTGCATTGTTGAGTTTTTCTTCATCATTCAGATTTTCTGTCTTCAGAAGGTCATAATTAATGGAACCTGGTTGAATGGCATCGATGAGATCCAGAACAGGAAGACTCGTACTAATCTTTGGATCCTACATAGAGAGAAAGGCAGGGCTTTATCAACACATCCCAAAGTTACTCCAGCTGGCTCAAGGGAAGAGAGTAGTTCTTTTTCTTAAATATGAAACATACACAGTCTGGTCTGGGAGACTCCCCACTATTCCACATAGAGTTTCAACCTACCTACAGTTTCTGTAGGGGCATCAGTAACTTCCCAGAAAACCCATTGACTGCTGACACCAGGGGTCATTCTCAAATAGTGAATGGAAGGAGTTAGCAAAACCAGAAAAAAACATAAATGTGGAAACATGTCCTCTAACTACTGGTTATGCAGGAATGA
This sequence comes from Pedetes capensis, assembly GCA_007922755.1. NCBI lineage: Eukaryota > Metazoa > Chordata > Mammalia > Rodentia > Pedetidae > Pedetes > Pedetes capensis. Next base: position 103,047 of record VMDO01000835.1, read on the forward strand.
TTTAAAAAGGTAACTATCAGGAAGAAGAGACTAAAGATGTCAGAAAAACCCTGCTTCATGGAGGGGGAGCATCACAGAGTGATTGACAGAGATGGTAGTGAGTGTGCAGGTGTGAGGGGGTGACAATAGACACTCCTTCCTGGGAGGCCTCTGGGAAAGATAGCAGTCATTGCCAGGGAGACAGCAACAGCAATGGTGGGATTAAGTACAACGACAGTAAGAAACATTTGCTGGTGCCTAATCCTCTTTTTTTAAAAACTTTTAAAAAATTTACACATAATTTTTTAAAGTATATATCATATACAATGTGGTATTTTGAAGTAGATATGCATTGTGGATGGTTAAATCTATGTAACAAATGTATTACCACATACAGTTGTCATTTTGTGGTATAAGCATTTAATATTATATTTAATCTCTTTAACTTTTGTGTGTGTGTGTGTGTGTGTGTGTTTGTAGATGGGTGTGTGCGTGCTAAGGGTTGAACTCAGGGCCTTGCACATGCTAAGCATATGCCTTATCACTAAACTACACTGCCAGCCTCCACATTTAGTATTAATTTACAGATGAGCAAAGGGTATTTCTGAGGTTAAGCGAATTTCTGGGAAATGGTGGAGCTGGGATTTGAACTTAAAATTCTGACTTAAAATTCTGGGCTCCCTGACATTTGTAAACATTTGGATGCTCAACCTAGTGCTGTGAAAGCTCCTCAGATGTGAACACACCAAATTCTGCACATGTCTTCTCTTCTCCCCTGCTCCAACAGGAGATCAAAGTCCTGAGGACTGTGTGGCACCATCCAAACACAGTGAAGTCCAAGCAGCTTATACCCAGAGAGTCTGAATCAGAATAAATTCTAAGAAAGAAACAGCATGCAGGACCCTGCCACATGCTAGCTCTCTAGCATGGGTCTTCCTGTGTAGGTAGAATAATATTTTTTAGTAACTATAATGGGTCCATTTTGTATGAACTCTTGGGTAATAAAAGACCATCTGAAAAATTAAAATCAAGATTGAATCAGAGTCTAACTTCCACCATTAGCCTTTGTTTCTAGCTCCACAGGACTTTTTGGTGAAGAAGCAGAAGGGACAGCAAAATGGAGAGATTTAAGTCTGGCCTGCCTTCCTGTGCTCCGCCCACAGGCTTGCAGAGGTGCTGACAGGGACAGAAAGGGCCAGCACCTGGGAGCAGAGGCAGATGATGAAGGGACCAGGATTATTTCCAAAATGGTTAGTCAAGACTGGATTCAGTTCATATTTAAGGGTTTCACTTAAAAAGAATGTGGAGCTAGTTTGACATTTTCTTTTGGTGCATCATTGTGACCCTTTTTACTTAACCAATTCTGTAATGACTTAGAGAGAAGACAGGAGAAAATTAGACCCAAGTGTTGTAAGGAGGAAAAGTATCGTGAAACATTTCTTCGCTGAGCCTTGGGATTGCTTACCAAACCTTGTGCTGGCAAGAACACACTCTAATGTGTGTTTTACAAAGAGAAACACCTGTGTCTGGTCACTTCACAGTAATGATGAACTGTAGAGTGATCTGTAGAGGCACTGCCATAGACCTCACCTCACAAGTAAAAGGCATTGCCCCCTCACTTATGGGACCCTCACTACAATTCTTAGCCATGATGTTAGGAAGTTACTTGAACTTCAGTTTCCTCCTCTATAAAATGAGGAACCCTGTAAAGCTGACCTCACAATGTCTGTGAAGGTGTATTTAGGAATAAGAGCTCCTGGTACTCAGAAGACATCAATATTCAGAGTTCCTTTGACTTTGCTTTCTCTAAATCTCTTCCTGGAATGATCTGCTTACTTCAGTCACCAGCCTCCACTCTTATCTGTGCTCAGCAATCCAGACTGAGCAGTATGCTTGAGGTGGCAGTTACCTGGGATGAGTTCACAGCAAGTGGATGTTCCTGGTACTGCCCTATCCACATCCATCTCTGCCCTTTCTGGTGGGAAAAGACTTTAATTTTTTTCTTAGTTTTGAAGCACAGGATTGACATAATTGATGAACTGCCTCCCCAATCCTGTCAATTCAACTCTGAAGGGGTTTTTTGCTGCAATACTGACCTTTAAACTAGAACAATGTATTGTTTATTTGTTTGTTCATTTTTGTTTTTTAAAACAGGATCTTGCTGTGTCACCCCGGCTGTCCTGGAACTCACTATGTAAACCAAGATGGCCTTGAACTCGTGTGGGTCCTCCTACCTTAGCCTCCTAAGTGCTGGGATTATAGGCATGTGCCACCATGTTTGGCTAAACCAGAACAATGTAGTGAAGATGCACAAACACTCCTAGAACAGGGATCAAACACCCAGCTCCCTTGAGGAAGCTAATATGTGAATAAGTTAAGAAATTTAATAAAATATCCTGCTGTTATTTAAAAAAGTAAAATTTGGATACACATACACAATTAAAGGGTTTTTGATTTTCTTTTTTTCATAAAACATCACATGGGAGATCTTTTAGCATTTTACATTTCACCGTTATAGTTTTAAAAATCTGAATCACGGAAATGTGCACATTTAAAAAAATGTATTCCCACATTTTATGTTACTTTGAAAGAACAAGGCCTAAAATGATGTGTTAAAAATAACAGATTTTTAAAATTAACTATTATGGGAGAAAGTGATGAGAAATTTGTCAGTGAAATGGCCAATGAATATTTAAACAATAATGGGCCATTTAGGAAAAACCAAAATGGGAAGAGGGGCCACAGATCTCTAACACTGAAGGTTATTTAACATAACGAAAACAACAAAGATAAGCATAGGACTTAAGTGGCCTCTAACAGAAGATGAAAAAACTTTACCTTGAAACTAGAGATGCATGAACTTTTCTCTGCCTCCTTCAATGTTTCATTCACCCAGTTGACAATAATATCATCATTGACCTTCTGCCCACCACCAATTTCTTCGAGCATATTCAGTGTGTACCTGAATGAAATCAATAATGATGTCTGGAGAGAAATGGCTAAAGAATTCAATAGGGCAGAAACTTCCTTTTCTTTCTGGCTATCTTGTAGAAAATGGTCTGAACACCATTTTATCAGAAGGGAGAAAAGAATATGTAATAAGATTAGTTTGAGAATAACTTAAAATGTAAATATATGGTTGTGTAATGAAATGCAAAGCAAACACCTCCCTCTAAGCACTGCCATTACTCTGAATAAGAAGAGCAAGCCGAAGAGAAGAAATATGAGGAAAGGAAAATGAAGCAAAGGATTCACCTAACCAGTGACATTGTTCTTAAAGGAGCCATAAAAATCAATGTTAGAAAAGCCCTACCAGCCAACATGGTAAAGGAAAAATATAAAGGAATTTCTTAAGTTATATAAGTGAAATGTTAGGAATACACTGACCAAAGATAATCCTTAGCCTGAAGAATCCACTTAGATACATACTGTTTTTGAAACTGGTGTTTTTGTGGGAGAATGTGTATTAAGACGATCCATCGGGCCTTTAACCTTCTCTGAGCAGAGAACCACCACTGCCTACAGAGACTCCCTTCTGAATAGGAATGAAGCCCAACAGGTAAGCAAGAGGCAGGTTTGTCCACCTCATGTTTCAGATTTGCAGGAGAGTGTCAAATAACTCATGAAAGACTTTCAGGGCTAGGGTTACCAGGAGCTCGTCCCAAAACGAAACTCAGGAAGCCTGTGACTGAATGTCATCTGGGAGGGGCTGTCTAAATGGGGTCACCTTCCACCTGGGTGCCCCAGGACTTTGCTTATATAATCCATTGGGTATTTTCCCCTAGTTGCTGTTTCTCTACAAAATACAATTCTCCCATGATCATCCACATGAATTTCAAGCTTAATCCCTGAAAAAAGAGCTATACCTTGTTTCCTGTGTGTCAAAGCAGCTTCATAGCATTGTAGATAGGGAAGAAAATGGCCCCTGAGATTGTTCTCCATCAAAAACGCACATTTGCCAAGCTGGCACTATATCCTCTTAATGATACCTCATGAGTTGTCCAAATCAACTGACTCTTCTTCATTTTGTTTTTTCTCCTCATAAAATTTCCCTTCCAAAGTACAGTTCTGGTCATGTCATCAAAGTGACTCTCCATAGTCCAAAGAATACAAGTCAGACTCCTCAGTGGCACACAAAGCCGTTCACACTTTGGCTCCACTGTCCTTTTTTGGCACATCTCCAATTTCCTTCTTCCTTGCCCAGGTCTCCCCCCAACACACACACACACATTCTTCAACCACACGGAACCAATAGAAGCTGACTATACCACGCATCCCCTTGCCTCCTGCTTCCAGGACTCAGCTATGCTTACAGACTGGGATGCCCTTTGCCTCTACTGAATTTCCAATTCTTTGAACAATCCCCTCCTCAAGCATCACTTTTCCAACCCATTCAGTATATTATTATTATTATTATTATTATTATTATTATTACACTTGCTTTAAACCTGTTTCCAAGAATTTTTGATAGAGATGATGTCCACCATGTCCCCTTGGAGACTGGTCCATGTGCCCTGTTCAGATAGTTTTAGGGGTCAGCAGCGTGTCTAGTACATACTGGTATCTAGTAAATGAAAGAGTAAATAGGTGAGTAAAGTAAATAGAGTGACTTTCTCCCAGGGAAAGCAAGGAGAGAGTCAAGATAAGAAATGCTTAGTTTGAACTCAGAAATGGGACCAAAATGCCAAGGAATGATGAGTATATAAGTCCCAGGTTGATTTTCAAAATATCCCTAGCTTGAGAAAGTCTTTGGCTTTAATCTGTTTTTAAAGATTATTTTTAGTGCACAACAGGCCATTTGTTTCCTGATAGCTGGTAGATGTATTAAATTATTAGCATTTAGCATAACATTTAAGAGTTTCTGCCCAATGAATTTCTCCATAAGAAATGATAGATCAGTGCTTGCTTCTTTAAATCTCTATATATAACTTGATGGAACAAAGTAAATATAATCTTCTAGCAGCTTCCTTTGTTCAAGATTTAATTCTCACTTCCTCCCATCAGGAGCTCCACTCCTGCTTTGCTGACAAGCTCAAGAAAACAGAACCCGAGTTTTCTATCTCTCTCTTGAGTGTGGATAGTACATGGTACAGAGGAGAAGCCCACCTTTATGCAAAAGTCTATCTACAAACATAAACACCACCAAAGAACAGAGACCCTTGAAGAGATGGAGAATATTGTGGTGGCAGCTTATTGCATTCTGGGTTTTAGGAACAATAGCTCACGGTGGCACAGAGTTCTGGTGAACACAAAGCAGTCTTTCTGCCACCTCAAGGGAGATGCAGAGGTTAAAATGAAGTCATATCTCCACTTGTAAGTACAATGATAAAAACGAAAAGAAAGAATAGAATTAAATTGGAACTTAATTCTGGACTATCAGCTCTGGATAGTTCACTAAACAATGACGCATCTAAATGCTGATTCAAACTGTAAACCAAACCTAATTTAGCCTGTGTCTACCTAGATTTTTCCTTGTGAGATAATTACACTTTATTACCAAATGTGTTTGTGGGCCACTGTGTATGAGACGGACCCCTGCAGACAAGGTCTCAATATTACCAGTGTTTCCAATAGGCACTCTGCTGAAAAGCCCTTTGTTGAAATAAAACAGCATTGTGAGCTCCAGATCTAGCCAGTTGCTTGCTCAACAAAAGAGGATTAATGAGGTGTGGATGTGAGGGGCCAGGGAGGATATGATTATTACTTGCTTGCTTTCCTGCCTTCCAACATTTGTTTTGTTTATTGAACATTTGGCACAGAGGGACAAACCTCAGTGATTTGTTTGTCAAAGATCTATTCTGACTTCACCAGCCACAGTTTGTTTGATTATGAGGAATTTACTCTTTAGCCTGCCTCAGATTGTGTTCATTTGAATCTAACTATCATTGCCATCTGCTGGTAGACTACTCATGTCAGGCTTCTGTTTACAAATTTCAAACACACACTATTTGCCAGCTGTCCAACTGAGAATGATTTCCATGTTAACCAAAGGGAAAAGGGAGGTTTAAACACATCTCTCATTTGTTCTTAGGGGGAAAAATGACATGTCATTTATTATCCAGATATATGACCAAATTAGTGCATCTGTGCGATCCAATGAAATAAATTTTATGTAGAACTGTACTGGATATAAATTTAATAGATTTGTTAATATGTGGCATGCAGAAGAGAAAAAGAAAAATACATAGCATGCAGAAGAGGAAAAAGAAAGAAAGAAAAAAAATCCCTTCTGGTGCCATTTACATAGCTACCAGCCATTTCTTCTCTTTAGTAGTAATGCATTTATCTGTCTACTTTCTACTGTCTACTTTTATGCACAATTCTTATGTAATAAACATTCATGAGAAATGTGACATTAACAGGGTGAAGGTTGCAGCAGCAGACAGGCCTTATCATATGTACACTAGCCCTAAAGTAGGGCTTTGGGCTACATTTTAATAAAACTTCCAGAACAAAGACCATATTGCAAGGTGATTTTCAAATATTATGAAATTTAAAGCAGAAAAAGAATTGGCTTAAGTTTTATGTACCATTAAAAGGGACTATATAAAGATTATTTCATATTGTAACCCATGCATGAAATTAAGTGTTACAATTCAAAGGACTGTCACATTGATTTTTAAAGCTACCAGTACCCAAAGCCAATCTATTAAGAATGAAAAAAACCAGGTTGGGGATTTAGATCAGTGGTGGAATGCTTGCCTCGCAAGTGCAAAGCATTGGGTTTGGTTCTTAGCACCAAAAGAAAGAAAGAAAGAAAGAAAGAAAGAAAGAAAGAAAGAAAGAAAGAAAGAAAGAAAGAAGGAAGGAAGGAAGGAAGGAAGGAAAGAAAGAAAGAAAGAAAGAGAGAGAAAAACACACACGAAACACAATGAAGTTAGTTTTGAAATACCTTATGGAACTATACTGATAAGAATGGTCCTAGGAAACTTTTAGTGCTGCTCTGGGTACATGCAGTACAATAGAAACAAGAGTTGAAGCTTCTTTAGTTCTGGAATTTTTCATGCCAAAGGGGCTTTATGACACATGCCTTCCATCATTAAGGAGTAGACCCCAGTTTTGAGATGGGTAGTAGAGCCCTGTACTTGGCAAAACAAATGTGAGTCAGGCACTGAAATCTATTATGATCATTGCTGATTACCTTATATCATGTGGAAAAACTGGCATAATTACATTGAGAACCAGTCATGAACATTAGGACAGTGGGACTAAGGCTAAAATACACTAGGGACACCACAAATTTTGTCATTGCCATGTCCTTACTAGGTAGAATGTTGTATAATGTGTACTTTCTGGGGCTTTCTTTCACACTAACATAGGCTGTATGTGAAGGATTTAAGATTAGTCAGGGTTATCAGTGTAGAGAAAGAGTGAAGCATTCACAAGCAAATTGTTTGGGCTAGGGACATAGCTCAGGGGTGAAACACTTCCCTAGCATGTGTGAGGCCTTAGGTTCAATCCCTGGTACTGCAATAAGAAGAAAGTGAACTGTTTTTATACTTACAGAGTTGTTATATAAAATTCTCTTTAGGCTAATGGTTTTGTACCAAAAATTATTTTCTTATAATCTATATCCTATTTGTATTGTTGTTGTTAGGTGCTGTCAAGTTGTGTCCAACTCATAGTGTCCCTTATAGGGTTTTCAATGGCTGATTGTTAGGGGATTGCCTCAGAAGTGGATTGCCACGTCCTCCTCCCATCTTTGTGGTGCTGGGAATCAAACCCGGGACCTCAGAGACTGCAGAGCAGTGCTCTACCAACTGAACTAAATCCCAGCCCTCCTATTTGTATGGTTTATTCTATTTTATTATTAACTAATGTCACCATACGGTTTTCACATTTATCAAGTTTATATTCAGCTCCAAAACATATCTAAAGTTCACTGTTAAAGAATATCTCCATTAAAGCACTTTCATAGAGATAAACTTTAATAGAGAATTTTACAGTTCTCTTTTAATGTGTAACTTTAAGGTACACTATTAAAGGGACTTGTGCTTCTGACTATGAGTAAGAGGGACCCGACTCAATACCTAAGACACAATGAAAAGCATCTCAAACAATGTTGTTCAGACTTAGACTACAGGAAGCACAGGACAATGGTCCCTGGAAGAAGGAAGATCAGGAAAATGAGCCCTAAGACTGTCCCAGCATAGAGAGAATTTCAGGCTGCAGTACAGGGAGAGAAAACCCAAACAGCAGAGCCACCCTCCTGAGCTGAGGCAATATGATTGAGAATTTAAGGAAGCCAACTTAAGGAAGCCAAGGTACCTAGATTTTGTAAAGCAGAATATTAGGAGAAAAAAAACTATCTCCAAATATAAGCCAAAATAAAAATGATCATTTATTTATTTATTTATTTATTTTTGAAAGCCAGCTCCAGAGATCTGCAGAGAAATTCCTTCAGATTGTTAGATGAGTACCGCTCAGTATGTGCAGGTGAAGAAACTACTAGGGGCTGGGGAAAGAACCACCTAAAACTAATGGGAAGAACATCCCCTGGAGCTCACATAGGGCTGGAAATTACCTGGTTCCCACCAGCTGGAACAAATTTTTCATAATACATGGAGCATTAAGGCCAGTGCTCAGTAGAGAGGTTTTTTTGTTTTTTTTTTTTTTCAGGAGTAAGCGACAAAATGAGCTCTACAGGAATAAACTTAAAGCCTCAAAAAGATCAAGCTGGAATTGAGTAACGCAACTTTATCCCAGAAGAAAGTTTACTAATACTCAAAGGAACCCAGAAATATCTGGAACCCAGCAAGGTAAAATTCATAATATTTGGCATGCAATAAAAAGGTTAGCAGCATGCAAAGATGTCAGAAAATGTGACTTAGGTTGAAGATAAAGCCCACAGCCATACCACCCTGGCATCGAATCCTGTCAGATCTTGGAAGCTAAGCAGAGTCAGGCCTGGTTAGTACTTGGATGGGAGACCGCCTGGGAACACCAGGTGCGGTAGGCTTGAGAGAAGGACCTCCCCAAAACAATGGTAGTCCACTCCCAAAAAACAATCAGCCATTGAAAACTCTATGAACAGCAGAGAGGCACTGCCAATAGTGCCGGGCATGGGACAATGTTCCATAGTGTAGGGTTGCTATGAGTTGGACCCAACTTGATGGCACCTAACAACAACACTGAAGATAATTTAGTAGAAATCAACTAAAAAATGACAGTTATTATAATTATATTCTATATGTTTGAGAAGGTAGATGAAAGAAGAGATATGGGAAATATGAAAAGAAACTCAAAAGTTTTAGACAACTATAAGATAAAGATATATATATGTATATATATGTATATGTATATATATATATACACACACACACTCAATGAGGTTAATGGAACATAAGATGTTATAAAAAAGAGAGAGATGAGTGAGGTTAAAAAATAGCATTTTATATTGTCTAAAATAAAATATTGAGAAAGAAAAAAAAGAAACATAAAAGAAATAAGTGAACAGAGTATCAGTAATTTCAGGGACAACTTCAAATGACCAAATATACATGCACTTGGAGTTCCCCAAAACAGGAGTGGGTGGATACAAAAGATATATTTGAAGGAATGAAAAGACAAAAGTTTTCTAGATTTGGTGGAAAGTTTAAACCCACAAATCCAATAAGTTCAAGAAACCTGAAACGCAAGAAACAGCAATGCACATCGTACATAATCAACTTGCTTAAAACTAGTGATAAACAGAAATCCTAGCTGAGCACAGTGGCATATGCATATAATTTTAGCAATTTGGGAGGCAGAGGCACTAGGATCACAGTTTATAGGCCAGAGGCTGCCTATGTCACTTAGGAGACCCTGACCCAAAACTTAAAAAAAATAAAAAATGGGATGAGGGTTCAGCTTAGTAATAGCAGATGCAAGGACTTGGATTTAAGCCCCTGTTGTTGTTGTTAGGTGCCATTGAGTCATCATCTGACTCATAGCAACCCTGTGTACAACAGGGGAAACACTACTGCCAGTGCCTCTCTGCTGTTCATAGGGTATTCAATGGCTAATTGTTTTGGGGGAGTGTGTTGCCAGGTCCTTCTCCCAAGCCTGCAGTACCTGGTGTTCCCAGGTGGTCAACCATCCAAGTACTAACCAGGCCTGACCCTGCTTAGCTTCCGAGATCTGACTGGATCGGATGCCACTGGGCTACGGCTGCAGGCCCCTTTTAAGCCCCTGCTGTTGTTGTTGTTAGGTGCCATCGAGTCGGTATCTGACTCATCACGACCCTCATAGGGTTTTCAATGGCTAACTGTTTCGGGATTGCCTTGGGAGTGGATTGCCAGGCCCTTCTCCCAAAATACTTGAGAGTGTTGTTAGGTGCCATTGAGTTGGTATCCAACTCATAGCAACCCTCATAGGGTTTTCAATGACTGTCTCAGGATTGCCTTGGGAGTGGATTTCCAGGTCCTTCTCCCATTTTTGCAGTGCTGGGAATTCAACTCAGGACCTCAGAGACTACAGTGCAGCACAAATCCCAGCCCATTTTAAGCCCCTAGCACTGTAAAGAGAGAGAGAGAGAGAGAGAGAGAGAGAGAGAGAGATTTTTTTTTTCTCTTCAATGCTGTGGATTGAACCTAGGACATTGCTAGGCAAATGTGCTACCCCTGAGCTACATCCCCAACCCAAACAGAAATCTTAAAAGTTCTGTTGTACATAAGGTCGCTAGGAGTTGGACTTGACAGCACTTAACAATAACACCAGAAGTCAAGGGCAGGGACATGACATGTTACATGCAGAAGAACCAAAATAAAAATGATAGGTTTTTTCTTGTTTTGTTTTGTTTTTTGTTTTGGAAACAACATAGGGAAGAAAATGTGAAAACTATTTTTAAAGCACCGGAAAAAAAACCTATCAACCTAGATAGAGTTCTACATTCCAAGAAAATAACTTCCAAAAATACAAATGAAACGAAAGACTTTTCTGACATACAGAAACTGAAACAATTCACCAACAGACTTACACTACTAGAAATATTCCAGATATAAGGAAAATGATATTAATAGAAATTTAACTCTATACAAAATAGAGAAGAGCACCAGAAAGTTACTACATAGGTAAATATAAGATAATTTCCTTCTTTTTATATATCTTTGAAAGGTAATTCATTGTAATTTATACAAATGAGTTAAAAGTAAAAGGGTGGAAAAAGACATATCATACTAACCACCAATCAAAAGGAAGAAGTAGTGGCTATGTTAGTATCAGAAAAAGTAAATTTCAGAGAAAAGGATATCACTAGGAATAAAGGATGCTCTGTAATGATAAGAGTGTGATTCATCAGGATGAAAACAATAATCTAAAGCATTGATGAAATGAATAATAGATTTTCACAATACCTGAAACGAAAACTGATAGAACTGAAAGGGGAAAAATGGCAGGAAAAAAGGATTTGTTTACTTACAAAGTTTAGCTTAAAATATAGTTTAATTAAATTATGTCACATTCCTAAAAATTTGCTGGTTTATTTCTAGATAAATAAGCCATTCAATATTCATTCTCATGAGTCATATTACCTTCTCATTAGCTGCCAAATCAAGGCCAGTGTTAGAGTGTGGTTTCCTTCATTGAGATCTTGTCCAGCAATACCAACCAGGGAGAACTTAGCTTGATTCTTCCCCAATTCCACTGCATAATTACAGTTCTCAAGCTGTTAGTGAGCCAGAAGGAAAACACTTAATGTTATCACCTTATTTATGATAAATACCACGTATAATAATATAAAAATAAAGATAGAAAATGAAGTAAGGAAGGTCAGACTGAATGATCTGTGGAGTCTCAAATGGTTCTACAATTCTGGGATTCTAAATTACAGACTATTCCATATTTCCTTAAATAGAACTCCTTACTTCCACCAAAAATATTCATAGTGAACACTTACGTGCAAAGCTAAAATAAATTCAATATTATAAACATTTTCATGCTATTCTCACTACATAAACAGACAGCCATCCTCCCAATTATCTGTCTGTTATATTTCTAAAATAGCTGAATTCATGGGGATGCACATGAAAATTTTGGATTCTCAAGCCTATGTACACATAGTGGATAGACATGTGGATAGGGCAGATATTCCTGTGGCTAGTCATGGGTCATTAAGAATCAGGTACGTGAGAGATGGTGAGGAATGGCTTTCCAACCCTGTTGTTACAAAAGAATGTTTCCACTGTGTTGACAGGAGGCAAACTTTGTACCAGTCAAGCTGTTAGTACAAAACACCGATTCTTTAGAAAATTAGAATAAGGATCTTTCTGGGGGATAAAGTCTCTGTGGCTCTGCTTGCTCTGATTATCTTAATTAGAATTTTTACATGATAATGTTTAAAGACGTCCAACATAGATTTTTTTTTTCTTAAAGTACTTGGGGGTTGAACCCAAGGCCTCATACATACTTTGCAAGTGTTCTACCACTGCACCCCCAGCCCATTTTTCATTTTTTATTTTAAGTCAAGATCTCACTAAGTTATGCACCCAGCTTCTAGTCTTGAACTCTCGATCATCCTGCCTGACTCCCCAGTCCCTGGGTGCCACCACGTCCAGTAGCCAACATGGAATTATAAATAAGTAATTAAAATAATGGACTCACTTTAATAAAACTTCAGGTTTTTGATTGCTGTACTATAATTTAATCCCAGGATAAACATTATTTATCTAAATTTGGCTGCTTAATAAAGTGTTCACAAAGAGCTCTTGCAGGCTTATGACTTCACCTGCCTCATGGAACATGAGAATAGTTACTGTTTACCTTCTTCATATTTCCCCCCAGTTTGGGGTATGGTGGTTTGTTTACTCTGTTCCAGTCAACAGGGACTTTAATCTTTTCATAGAGCTGGAAGATGACTAGGGCATCTGATAAGTCACTGAATAAAATAAACAAAAGAATTCTCAGATATCTAACATTTACAACAACTCCTGGCCTACAGTCAGCCAGGCGCTTTTTTTTTTTTTTTTTTTTTTTTTTTTTTTTTTTTTTTTTTTTTTTTTTTTTTTTTTTTTTTTTTTTTTTTTTTTTTTTTTTTTTTTTTTTTTTTTTGGTAGCTTAAATTTTTTCTCAACAATGACTTTTAGGTTTTCTAAAATTAACACACAAAATAATGGGTTTCATTATAACATTTTCACACATGTACATCATGTACTTATACTTAGTTCATATTCTTCATATTCATCCCTCAGTATACTCTCTTGCCCCCCTCAGTGATCCCCTTTCTCCTCCCAAAGTCATTCTACTTTCATGTCATATATTATATATATATGACATGAATATATATATAGAAAAGAGTATGGCAGCCCACTCTGGAAACAATCCCAAAAGCCAATCAGCCATTGAAAACCCTATGAGGGTTGCTATGAATCAGACCCAACTCAACAAGACCTAACAACATTTATATATATAAATGTAGTGTTGTTGTTGTTAGGTGCTGTCGAGTCGTGTCCGACTCATAGCGACCCTCATAAGGTTTTCAATGGCAGATTGTTTTGGGATTGCCTTGGGAGTGGGTTGCCACATCCTTCTCCCATTTTTGTGGTGCTGGGAATCGAACTCGGGACCTCAGAGACTGCAGAGCAGTGCTCTACCAACTGAGCTAAATCCCAGCCCATAAATGTAGTAGATATATATAATCTACATAATTCTGTATATATAATCTAGTGTGTGTGTATATATGTGTGTGTATATATATATGTATATATATGAAATCTAGATCCCATATATGAGAGAAAACATGCAATATTTTCTGAGTCTGACTTATTTCACTTAACATGATAATCTTCAGTGCCATCCATTTTCTTGCAAATGACATAATTTTGTTCTTTTTTATGGCTGAATAAAATTCCATTGTGTACATACACCACATTTCCTTTATCCACTCATCTGTTAATAGACATCTAGCCAGATCCCACAGCTTGGCCATTGTGGAGAGCAGGCTCTCCCTTATCTATTAGCTCCAGCAACATTCACAATAATCCTGAAAAACTGGTGGGAGGAGCTCCATCTTTAGAGGTGTAGAAACTGACTCAGAGAAACTGGGGAACTTACTTTGCCAAGTGTGACTAGCTTTGTCCCCTCAGTGCACATGTGCTGCCTCCAGAAAAAGAAACATGGCTTTGACAAATAGCACAGGAGACACTTCCCTGCAAATTTAACACGCACTCTCTTGACTGCTCATGAGCAGCTCACAGGCTTACAACAATGGATTTGTCACTTTGCTGAGATATGATTTTTGCATTGAACATCCAGTGAGGTTGGGGCATGAAGTGAGTTTCTCAGCTGGAAATTCAACATCTACAGGTCAATGAGGCACTTTACCCCAGCATCTAGGTACACACTGTTTGAGAAGAGATTGCACAATATCATGGTATTTGAAGTCCTATGCTCTTTTGAGGTTTCTATGTCTCATATTAAAGATGAGTTCCCAGCTGTTCTTACCTGTACAAATGATTCACTCGAGGGTTAACACCCAAGGAGTTCATCCAGTTCCTAAACGTCCGCTCTTCCCTCGTCTCACCTAGATTAATGAAGACTGGTTATCCATAAGCCCCTTATGATCTAAGGTCAACTAAAGAGCCAGCAATACAAATTGAAGGCACAATAAAAATAAATAAATAAAATATATCCTACTGGACATGTGTGAGTTTCTATTCTGTGTTATTTCTTCCCCATCTCAATTCAATAAGTATTTCTGTAGCATCCATTACTAGTGTGCAAGATCCTATGTGAGGGAATTGTTCAGATTTGCCTCTAAAGACTGAAATTCCTGCTGGGAAAACAAACATTTGAAGTACCAAGCAGAGATTTCACGAGCTAGAGGTCACAGAGATGGCAGATGCAAGGGGGAGCCAGAAAACCTGGAAACAAATGTGAAAGCAATGATCATCTGTTCTCTGATATCAGAGGGGTTGTGCACTTAGAATTTGTTCCTCTAGGTCAAACAATCAACAAAAGTTTTCATTATCTGGAAGTTTTGAGAAGGTTGCATCCTGACGTGTGCAAGAAACATCCCAAGTTGTGGCAAACAGGTGACTGGTTCTTCCATCAGGACGATGCACCTGCCCACACCACACCGAGTGTTCAGCAGTTTTTGACCAAAAAGGGTATGACCCTTGTGCCCTACCCTCCCTACTCACCTAAAAGTGCCCTGTGCAACTTTTTTTTGTCTCCCAGAGGAAAAAAGTTCTCAAAGGGAAACTTTGAATTTTGCCAATGAGGAGGTGAAACTAAAAATGGCAGAAACACTAAATGGCAACAAAATTGACAAATTTAAAATCTGTTTTGAGCAGTGGCAAAAACATCTCAGTAGGTATATTGTATCAAATGGAGAGTACTTTGAGGGTGACTGAAGTTTGAATGTGTAAAAATACATACATGATTTTTTAATAAATAAATTCCAGGAATTTTTGGGTCCCCCTGTGTATATTTTCAGTTTGAGACAGGGGCCAGAATAGTATGGGTTAAATCTGGAGGGGTGGAATTTGAGCCTCACTTTTTAGGGATAATAAAAGCTGGACAGTAATGAGGAACAACTAGAGGATTTGGAGGGTGGTAAGAAGAGGAAGGAAGAAATAATGAAAACACAAACTCAAAGAAGCCATAGGCAAAGTCTTTCTTAAGAACACCAAGAAAGCAAAGTACAATGACATACATGTATGAAAATGTCATAATGAACATGGGCGCCATGGCACATGTCTGTGATTTCAGTAACTTGGGAGACTAAAGCAGAAAGATCTTAGGTTTGGGGCCAGAGGCAGCCTGTACACTTTAGTGAGATTCTGTCTCAAAATAAAAAATAAAAATAAAAAAGGGGCTTAGGTTGCTGTTCAGTGGTAGAGGACTTGACTAGCCTGCACAAAGCCCTGGGTTCAACCCTACAGTACTGCCAAAAAGAAAAAAAAGAAAAAAAAAAAAAAAAAAAAAAAAAAAAAAAAAAAAAAAAAAAAAAAAAAAAAAAAAAGAGAGAGAGATGTCTTTGTGAAGCCCATTATTTTGTGTACTATCCAAAAAATAAATTTAAAATAAAATTTAATTTAAAAGACACCAGGAACTGTTTTTTCCAGGGATCTATGTAGCACAGTACACAGAGATAAGACTGTCCAGAGACTGGAACCCAAACTGAGAATCTCTGAATCCCAGGGAGCAGATTTGTGCTGATGTATTAGACAATGTCAATCATCATGGGTTTGTTTTTTATTACTATAATAAATTCTTGAGCAAGGCAGATATATAATGAAGGTTTTACCAGGATGTGCCTGGTAGCAGTGCATAGAATTACTGAAAAGTATTTAAATTAAATACACAGAGGGGCTAGATACTAGCACTTGGGGGACATTTAAATGTTTGATGGATATAAGAACAGGCCCTTAAGACCTATTAAAATAACTGGTGGATGAGGTAATATGAACCCAGAAGAGCAGAAAGGAAAAAGATGAATCTAGAAGACATTCTAATGAAGAATTATTGGTATATGTTGATTTAATAGATTTGGAGATGAAGGAGAGGAAGATACCATAGTAGAACTCAAGGTCTTTAGCTTTGGTGAGTGAAAAAAAAAATGGTATGATTGATGGAAATGGAGAATTTCCAAAGGAGAAGAGATAGGATAGGCAGTGGGGTGGGAAGGCTAGGGGAAGACAGGAGAAATGATGAGTTTTGTTTTGTGTGTGGTACATTTCAAAAGATAGCAAAGGACCCAAACAATGATGCCCAAAAGGTAGCTGGAAATGGATGACAAATGGGTTTGATACATAGATGTGAGATAAGCAAAATACACAGACCCCTGCCCATGATTTGTCCGGTGATGTAAATGTAGCAGTGTTAGATACAGAGAGATACTTCAATTCCAGCTAGAGGAAAGTATTGTGGAAAAGGATTAACCAATACCTTAAATCTGGATTTCTTTGCTTTAGTGATATTCAGTTAATATTAATTTTGATTTTATTTTTTATTTCAATGTGGGGACTGGCTCATGACGAAAAAAAAAAAAGTTAAACATCTCTGGTACTTTTAGCTGGTAGACACTGACCAAAGTTATATGTTATTTGTCTAATCTTAGGGTATTAACCTGGAAAACATCACTGTCATGATTCTGTGTCAAAATACTTTTCTGTGCCGTAATAATCCAAATCAAAGAAAAAAAATAAAAATGAAAAACTCAGCAAGCATATCCTACTATAAAATAAATATCATTTTAGATTATGAGTACTGTTCATTTCTTGCCTCTAGGAATTAACGTAGTGTAGAAGTTCATAAATCAGGTTTATCAAACTCAGGATTTATTTCACCTGATAATTAAATATATTGTCTTCTCTAAAATATTTAATTCTGATAATGGATGAAGCCTTTGTATAATGGATGCAATATAATCATATCTGATATTCCTGCTTGGCTGTAATTGCCTTGATTAATTTATTCTCTTTGTTGTCCATCAGTGAACTGATGGCTGTATGCACATGTGAGGTGTTTGCATTTGCCCAGGGGGTGACTCTGACTTGCCATTGAACTAGAGTTGAGAATTTGCCCAAACACCTTAAGCAATTGGTTCACAGTTACCTTCAAGAGCCCCCCAGTCGATGTCCTGGTTCTCTGGTTTGTGCAGGGCAGGGTATCTGTTAAAGAGGTTGGCGATGAAAGCCAAGTTCAATTTGGGGTTCCCTCGGACAACATCTGTGGCTGTGACAAACTGCCGGCAGCCCAGCTTCTCTGCCTGTTGCAACATGCATTCTGCCCTCTGGATGTCATCCTTCTCCTGCAAAGAAAATGATATCTCAAAGTTGGGTCAAGGCTCCATGCACAATGTGGACATGTATAACGTGAAACAAAAATAGGAATTTCAATGAGACTCGTGGTGTTTATCTCAGGTAGACAATAGCACATTAGTGTGTAACATCCACTTGCACCTAAATCAGAAAGTTCTAATTAAAAGGAACCTCACAACTAATTAAGACCTCTCCTCTCCACAGATAACCATTTCAAATGAATGGTTAATTGCCCTGCTTTTAAAGAATTCAGTAGTTTCCACACTCTTATCATTTATCTCAATTATTGTAAGTCATTAGTCTTCCTTTTTATTATATTTTTATACGAACTTCAGATTTTCTCTTTCAAAAGTTTATTAAGTAACAATTTATATTCCTGTTTCCAATTCATAAGAGATACTTACAATGGCCACTAAGAACACCTTTCATACACTGAGTTGGTGTACTTGCAGCCCAAACAAAACAAACATCAGTTACCCTACATACTATCACTGATAAATATATAATGCCAATTTGGCTTTGCAGATTTCAGTTTAAAAACCACTCCTCATGCTCAAATAATTCTAGAGAATCTCTAGTCATTTGTAGGCAGACTCATATACCAGGACTAAAATGTTGTTGACATATGGTTCACTGTTGGAAAAGTCTATGAAACCACTAATTTTCAGAAAACAGAAATTTTAAATTAGAACTATTCCCTGAACCACCACTTGGATAACACTGTACATTATACGTTCCATTTTATGTTCCATACTTCTCATTTACTTTTACTATATTTCCCATTCAGAAATGAGTTGATTTCAATATTCATTTTATTTCATGCCAATGACATTAAATGAGGTAAATAAGTGGACAAGGCAGCTTCTCAAGATCAGAGTTAAAATGGCGTCCAAACTGAGGAATATGTTCCTGATTGATCACTAACCAATCGATATATGTATTAAAACATCATTTTGTACCCCATAACTATGCATCAATTAAAAATAAAACTAACTAAAAAAAAAAAAACCCTGAAGTTTTAGCATTCAGACCCAAGTTGGTGTTATTGAGCCTCTGAAATAGTTGGCATATATAGAAAAATAACAACAGCATCATGTATGGCATCTAATCAGTATTCATTTTTTTCTTTCTTTAATGTTTTATTTCCTGATTTAGTTTTCCATAATTATGATCAGAAACTGTTAACAGTATTCAATAGTTTAACAAAGATTTAAGCGGGTCTCCAGGGCAGGTGTCATGCAGAACAATGGAACAACCAACATGAGGACCGCACGGTATTCTCCACACACAACTTGGGACATGGCCTTACCCTTAGTCCTGACATGTCAATAACAACAGCAGGAATACCTTCTTCATCTCCTTTTGGAGCCACCTGTTCAAGCAGGTGGTAGTAAGCTTTGGAGTCCTATGAAAAATTAAGAAATTACAATTTCAAAACAGCACAGTTAATTACATACTTAGCATGACAATAATTTCCCAAAAGCAAATATTTTATTTATTATTCTGTTAGCATTCAAGAATATAACTCAATTAACAAAACTAGAAATAATAATTTAAATGTCTATTTGTCCGGTTGCATATTGTATTTGCTTTTCTTTTCAAAGGAATCTAACAATTAAAAATACAAGACATATATAAAAAGAATTCCAAAGAAGCAGATATTATACTGTTGTCCTAGGGAAGAAAAATAACTTATTTACACATACGAAATTGTATACAGGAAAATATATATACCTTTATATTGCTGTAGAAGTCAGTCAGCTAAGGTTTAATTAAAAAAAAAATGACAGAAAAAGGAAGCAGAAGTTTAAAGCAGAGTTTAAGAAATACATTTAAATGGACAATTGGTTAAGGAAAAATACAGATTTCAAAGACAGAAGGTTGAAACATTAACAAGTATTCTTTTGTAAAAGGATAAATTATTTGTTTGTTTGTGGTACCAAGGGGTTGAACCCAGGGCCTCACACATGCTTGGCAAGCACTCTACCACTGAGCTGAACCCCCAACCCAGTTTTTACTTTTTATTTTGAGACAAAGTCTCACTAAATTACTCAGGCTACCTCTGGCCTTGAACTTGCTGTCCTCCTGCCTCAGCTTCCTAAATTCCTGGGATTACAGGTGTGATTTACCATGCCCAGCTTAAAGGGAGAAATATTATAGTGAGTATACTTAATGTTTCTCTAGAAACTGGAAAAAATGGTTAAAGTTAGTTATAATTACTTGGATACGGGTACTGAGTTCTCAAGTTTTCTTAGATTCTGGAATTTACTTTTGACAAAAAAATTCTCAGAGTCAGTCTAAAAATACAAATTGATTCTCAATCAATGAAGGCATGCAGAATTTCAGGTAATTCATTTAAATAATTTAAAAGAATCTTAATTTTCCTTAAAGACTAAAAACAGCTGTTGTTTTGTTTTTTAAACTGGGTAGGGTCTGAGCAGAGCACAGCTCACCACTTTTTGATGTCAGAAAGATAAGAATGAGAGTATGAGACCAACTGAGGTTACACCTGAGGAGAGAGATTTTTAATCTGTTTTCCTTTTCTCCTTTCCTCTTTTCACTATAGCTACTTTGAAGCCAGTTGAAGTTCCATGCAGAAGTTTGTTGTTGTTAGCTGCCATCGAGTCAGGTCCGACTCATGGTGACCCTATCTGTGCACAACAGAACACAACACTTCCTGATACTATGCCATGCCTGGCACTATTGTCACTGCTTCTCTGCTATTCATAGAGTTTTCAATGGCTGATTATTTCCAGATTGCTTTTGGAGTGGATTGCCACCTCCTTCTCCCATTTTTGTGGTGATGGGGATTGAACACGGGGCCTCAGAGTGTGCAGAACAGCACTCTATCAAGTGAGCTAAGCTCCAGCCCTACACAGTGGTTAGGCACAAGTAAAATCCATCTACCACATTACATCTTTTGGCTTTGCTAAGAATCGCCTCATTTCACCTGACCCCGATAAACCTTTCTCATTGTGTCTAGTGTGGATGTTCTTTGCTGATTTTATGTGATTGAAAGACATCTCCCAAAGCGGCTGCCTACTGTGTCACTTGCATTATGGCACAACCCATTATGGCCCATGCCCCCGGAGGATGGCATGACCACTCTGTAAGTGCTTGGCGGGCCAGTTCCAGTGTCAGACAGACATTTCCCAAAGTCCAAAATGATTAATTATTCTAAAGAACAG
Organism: Pedetes capensis; assembly: GCA_007922755.1. NCBI lineage: Eukaryota > Metazoa > Chordata > Mammalia > Rodentia > Pedetidae > Pedetes > Pedetes capensis. Next base: position 123,955 of record VMDO01000835.1, read on the forward strand.
AGCCTTTTAGTGATAAGAAATCAGGCTGATTTATGGCTAAAATCAAGCAGGCTAATTTTGGCTGATATTTTTTTCAACAATTGCAGGGCTTAACCGTTGGCACAAAGGGAAATGTGGTCCATTTTCTGCTAAACTCTATTTTGCTTGGGGATGCTAGAAAGAAATCAATAACAAATGAAAGTTGTATAGTCAGAAAAGCAAATTTAGCTGAGACCCTAAGGGACGAGGGACTTTCCATCTAGAAGCTTTAACTCTGTCTGGCTGTGTGCCTGCCAAATCAAGTACACACTGGGCCACAGTGGGAAGCTGCTACTCCAAGTGTTATAAGCCTGGTGGACTCTTAAAGGGTCATGTGGCCTTTCCTCTGACTCTTTCTCTTTGGAGAAAGTTTCCTTTGCTTTTGAGAAAGGGGAGATTATATATTTTCCTCATGTGACATTCAGCATTTCATACCGGTTCCTGTAGAGACTGCTTTCTGATGCTCTGTAACTGCTCCTTAAGCACTTTCTACACCAGTCCATCTTTCACCAGTGCCAACAACTATATCTTTTCACCTGGACAGGGAACTCCTCATAAATTTGAAAATCACAATGTATGTCTCCATAGTCTTTCCCCTTGTGCATCTCTTTATCTCAGTTTCCTTATTTATAAAACGAGAGAATAATAATCCTTACCTTTGGGTTTGTAGTAAAGATTAAATGAGTCAGTCAATGCATGTATAAAGGAGTTCGATCAATACCTGGCATGTCGTAGACACCATGTTTACCATTATTAGTAAATAAGAGGGGTCATCCTTATTTAATTTTTTTAAAGGAATTCTCATTAGATTGTCCTGCTTACATAACCAGGGATACTGAAGTCCTATGGATATTCTCTTTATCGAGAAAATAGTTTTATCTCTTCTCCTTGCACCATCTTACCCTTGTCCCTCTACTTCCTGATACTGAAACTTCAAGCAAGATCCATCACCCTGCCCTCTGATGCTATGCTAGGACATTGGGTAGATGTGCGTGTGGCCCAGAAATGGAGTTGGAGAAGGACTCTTGAAGACACTGGGTGGCTTCAAACAGTCCCAGACTAACCCTGGATCTGCCAAAGACCCCAAGGCCCAGTATCTGTCTTTTCCCCACTAATGCCCGAATTCCCCTTCACTGTCACTGGTAGTCATGTTCATACATCACATTCCCCCTACCTTGATGTCAGTGCTGAAGTTGCTGATTTTATTGCAGCCTGCATTTTCCAGGTGGTAATTTGCCCACCTCAGCAGGAGCTCTTCAGGGGAGAGCTTCATCAAATCCTCCAGGCTTTCCCCTTCTCGCAGAAGAGCAATCAGAGCTGAAGAAACACAAAAACCAAACAAAAATAAGTGCAGAGGATGTTCGGGGGGGTGGGTGGGGGTGGGTGGCATTTCATTTTAACTTTCACAGAGCCCTGCTGGAAAGCCAAAGACAGCAGCATTAGTCTCTGGGGTTATTACCGCCTGTCCCATGGCATAAATGCTTCACTGTTATTTTCTAAAAGGAGGTGCACACTACTGTGAGCTTACTTATTATTCTCATTTTTGAGATGGAGAAGAGAAGGCACCAAGGAGTCTTAATGCTATGTCTAAGAACTCTGGGGTGTGGCTGCAAAAATAACCAAGATTTTTGGCTCAAAATGCTCTGCTGGGTCTATCAGACCATATTTTATGATAGGACAACACTTCTGCTTTTAAGAGATCAATTTTGCAATAACGACAATGTGTTCTCTTGTCTATTCCCACAGGCGTTTTATATTTCAAATGCTACCTACATAATTATAGCAACTCAACCAATGCAATCAACTCTCCATTTGGCCAATTGAATATTTTTTTTGCTCAGAAGATTTAAATGTAGCTGATTCAAATTTGCAAATTGATATTCTTTCTCATGAGTTTTAAGATCTCTAGTTGCCTTCTTTCTTCTTTATACTAAGTTCAGTATATTGGTTTTAAAGTGATATTTTAGGATTCCTCATTGGTTGTTGTGATTTGAACATATAAATGACAAATACGTAGAACTAAAGATTAAAATTTGGCTACAAACTTCATATTGGTAGGATTTGTACCTAAAACATATATGAAAGGTAAATTGTGATTTGTATGATACTTATCAAGGTCTAAGCAACCAGGCCATCACTATTTAAATGCAGATGGGATAGTGAAAGAAGATAGAATAAGATTAGCTGCTACATACTCACTTCAGAATTTCAAAGCCCTAAACGTAATTTCTACAGTCTTTTCCTAATTTTTATATTTATTTGTATATATTTAAGGTAAAATAACATGATGTTTTGATATACTCATCTTGATATGCTTGCAGCTATGCCACTGTGGCATCTGATCCTATCAGATCTCAGAAGCTAAGCAGGGTGGGGCCTGGTTAGTACTTGGATGGGAGACCGCCTAGGAACACCCAGTGCTGTAGGCTTGGGAGAAGGACCTGGCAGCCCACTCCCAAAAACACAACCAGCCATTGAAAACCCTATGAATAGCAGAGAAGCACTAACAATACTGTTTCACCTGTTGTACATGGAGTCGATATGAGTTGGACACCAACTTGATGGCACCTAAAAACAACATCTCGATATATATGATGAGGTGATTATGAGAGTCAAACAAATTATTTTCCCCTTTTCTTTTAGAAGTAAGGGTACCTAACACCTAGTTTTTTTGAAAATTACCAGTATATAATACAAACATTATTAACTCGAGTCCTTATGTTGTACCTAGCCCTCTAGACTAATTCATCCTACACAAAGGCAACTTGGTACTCTTTGACCTACATCTTCCTCTATAATCTTGATAAGAAATAGACCAAGTTTCTTTCAATTTGATACATTTACTGAAGTATATGAATATAACTTGCTTTACAAAATATAAGTCTTATTTGTTATGAAGTATCTATAGATGGAATGGGCTCCATCCGAATAAGCTCTTGAGGTTGAATCCCAGACAGTTAGACTGAGCCATATGCTCTAAACAAGCATTATTATTAGTCTGTGGTCTTAGAAAGCTTTCACTCTGCCATTTTAAAAAATCTGGTCAATGTGGATACAGTTTGTTATGCCAATACTACAGATTCAATATAACTGAGTAGTTGTCTAAACTTGAAAATTCCCAATATCTCCCTCCTTCAACCCCCCAACACAGGCATGAATAGAAGGCTGTGCCACTTATAGCACCTGCAACTTTGCTCTTACCTTCGTTTCTGCTGAGTTCAATGTCAGCAAACAACCCAATCTTGATGACTTGCCACAAAAGTCCCAGGACCAGATAAGGTTTCCCTTCCTTCAGGTCCTCAGCCCCAATGTTAACCACATGGCACCCAATGGCTGAGGCAGAGTTCAGAGCCAAGTTCAAATTTTCCTAAGGGAGAAAAAGTATATAGAGTTGGTTCTTCCACTTTGAAAATGCCAACTGAATACTGATTAGCAACAGAAATGATGTTTTCTTCCTGGAATGTTCACAGGCCTAGAGGCATCATCTTCACTAGTTTTATCATCAAAGAGAGCAGTGACTAATAATGAGAAGAGAAAACCCAGTAATCCAGACATTGAGCTTCTGCAATGGTCTGCTCAGTCAAACCACAGCCTACAGGAAAGGCCAATCCTGATCAGCATGAAATTAATGAGTCTTATATTTATCCATTTTGTTCTATGACAAAGCTTAAGCACTCAGCATCTCCATTAGCCAGAAACAAAATTATTGATATAAGTCAAGCTTACAAGAGAACAACAGAATAGCTTTTATGTTCTTTTTTGTGCTTAGAATTAGACCTAGTGTCTTTGTATGTTAAGCAAGCACTCTACCACTGTGCTACATCCCCAGCTCCTAGAATAGTTTTCTAACTTGCAAATTGGGTATTATGATATGAAAAAGATACAAACCAAATTTGTAGAAAAGCTGGAAAGGTGTCTAATAGGACAATTTATTGAGTATCCATAATAACAAGGAACTTGAGCACACACACAAATGCATATAAGATTATATGTTCCTATGACTAACAACACAACGTATAGTATAACTCACATACAGTTTGCATAGTCAGTGAAGTTTTCAGCACTATTCTTGGCTCCATAAAGGGGGAGATAACAGTGTCAGAGATGTATGAATTTGTTTTTTTGTTAATTTAAATTGTTTTTACAAATTCATAACCTGCTTTACTCATTTAACAGCATCAGCATCTTTCTTTTTAATGCATTTATTGGTAATTTTTAATGTACAACTTAATGGGCCTCATGACAATTGCACACCTGCATTTCACTGTCCATTGCTCACGATCACTTCCTCCCTTACCGGCTCGTGACCTCCCTCCCCAGTCCCCCCCTTCTCCACCAGTGGTCTCCTTTCTACTTGCTGGGTTTTGTTTGTTTGTTTTATTTGTTTGTTTGTTTGTTTTGAGTGTCTCTCTCTCTCTCCATCTATCTATCTATATCCCAATTTTGCCATGAGGACAAAACACATGATATTTTTCTTTCTTTTCTCCATTATCCTTTCTTCTTTTCCCTTCTCCCTTTTCATTAGTCCATTATCTCTCCCTGCTTAAGTACTGTCTGCTTTCATGATCTATATATTTTAATCATGACAAATTAAAAATAGAGGTCACCAGTGAATTGAGGCTTCTTATTCTATGATAGTTCATCTGATGTATGAAAAAAATGCTGTTTCTACTTATGGCCAGAATTACAAGTAAATTTAACATTAAGTACATTCCTATATGCTTAATCAATTTGGTCACAACTTCCATTTTAAAAGTATACAAGATCACTTAAATCCAAACAAGAGGTAATGTATTGTTCACTATTTAAGAAGTAAGACATTACAATAATGTGAAAATGTTAAAATATAAGATAGAAATACAGTTTAGTTCCTGCTGGCTACTATTCCAATTAATCAACAAATTGAAGGAATAAAAGCAAGTTATATTTATTACACTCATCGCTGTGGCTAGCATCATTGTAAAGGCTACCAAAGCATGTCTTATTTTTTAACTCTTCACTTCTTAGAAAGGCTTCCTTTTTCAGGTAGATGCTATGTATTTTGTATCAGTTCAAAAGACAAATTGTGCCGGGCACAGTGGCACATGCCTGTAATCCCAGCGGTTTGGGAGGCAGAGGCAGGAGGATTGCAAGTTCGAGACCAGAGGCAGCCTGCGTAATTTAGCAAGACCCTGTCTCAGAAAGTAAAAAAAATGGGCTAGGGATGCAGCTCAGTGGTCCAGCACTTGCAGAGCATGCAAGCGCGAGGCCCTGGGTTCAACCCCCACTACCTTTATTTTATTCCTAAGTAGCCAAAATAAACATACAATTCCCCAACTACTAACACCCGATCAACTGCCTTTCTTGCCTGCCACATTAATAAAAGACAAAACAGAAATGGATCTGTCTATCCCCACTGTTGCTTTTAGGTGTCATCAAGTTCCTTTGACTCACAGTGACTCTGTGTATAAACAGATGAAACATTCCCTGACACTGCCATGCCCAGCACTATTGTCAATGCTTCTTTGACATTAATAGGGTTTTCAGTAGCTGATTGCTTTGAGGAGTGGGATGCCAGGTCCGTCTCCCAAGCCTACAGCACCAGGTGTTCTCAGGCGGACTCCCATCCAAGTACTAACCAGGCCCGACCCTGTTTAGCTTCTGAGATCTTAGAGGATCCGATGCCAGGGTGGTTTGGCAGTAGGCGTCTATACCTACTAGTTACCATGGATCACCAGCCCAAAGCCTGCAAAAAGGTCACTCAGCTTGCTGGTGTTCATTCACTGCAAGTCAGTCCTAGATTAAGGTCGTGGTGGGAGACATACCTGAATGGTGAAAGGGGTGAGTTTCTTCTTGTTGATTGTTCTTTCATCAATTGTGTCTGGCACGGATAGATTGATCATTTTACTGAAAGAGAAACAATAAAAGAAAATGGGCTTCTGAATAACAAAGTCCAGTAACACTGAACTTAAATTCTAGCAACATTATAAATTAACAAGTCAGCAACAAATGTGTACCCAGTGTTTAGATATAAAAGTAGTTGTGCCACTTTGGTTAGATTCCAACTCTCTTTGGGAAAGACTAATGTTCCCAAAGCTATATAATATATTGAGGTAAGAAATAGAGATTCCATTATATTTACTCACCTAAAAAGTGGCAAAATTGCTCTAGTTCTCTGAGTACATTAGGAAATTCTAGGTAGTTAACCAAATTTCTTTCTTAGCCATGAAAATTGTCCCTAAACACTATTGGCATGGCTTGAATATAAAAGTGTCCTGTAAAACGCATGTGCTTTAACATTCAGTCTCCAGTGAGTGGCCTGTGGAGGTTATGGAAACTTTGAGAGGTGAGGTCTAACTTTGAGGAAGTGAGTCACTGGGGATAGACCATTGGAGGTTTTTTACCCAGGTGTGAGGCCCCAGATGTTCTCTGTCTCCTCCCCAGTAATGCCGTGAGGTCAACTCCACAAACACTGTCACCCCCGCTGCCACTGCTGCTGCCATGCCTCCCCTGCCACCATTATGGACTGATCCTCTAATGGTGAGCTTCTAATAAATCTTTTCCTCCATAAGTTTGTTTCGGTTGGTTTTTCTTACACAGCAACCACAGGTGACTAATACAACTGTAGATACACTTCAGGATTTATATATTATCTACACTTCTTATATATATTTATATATAAGAAGTTTATATATTATTATTATATTATATATTATATATAATTATTATATATTATTATATATAATATTAATATAATATATATTAATATAATTATTATATATAATTGTTATATTATATTATATATATTATCTATACCTGATCAATACCTTAACTAATCATCAATACCTTAACTAATCATGTGATGCTTTTTCTCCTCATTGTCTAATCAGTGCATTATAAATTTCTCCCACTTAAGTATCTAATACATTGATCAGACATCTAAAACAAGCAATTGCTGCTTGAAAAACTGATTTTGCCCTAGTCAGTATGATTTAACCTTCAACAGGGCATAAAATGTAAATTTCCTTAGGTCACCTCTATCTTATTTAAAGAACAGAAGTTTAAAGCAAATATCCAAAAGGAGCAAAAAAAATTTTTTTAAATGGTAAATATGACTTTGACTATTTCTCTTTTAATGAGAAGAGAAATCAGCTTAACATTTTTCCTAACAATTTTTAAGCAACTATCATTTTTGTAGTTGTTTTTTAACCACATATTTCCATAACTTTGTTTTAAAAATGTATTAAGATATCTTTTTCCTTAAAAAGCATATAGCTTAATTAGAGACAAAATATATGGATATGAAAAGTAACATTAGGAAATTCTAGGTAGTTAACCAAACTATCTATCTATTAAGTAACAGTGCAAAACATAGCAGTATGATAATTTCCAAATTACTGCAAATATCCCCTTTAAGAATTCAGTGACAAAAGGCGGAGTGGCATAAGCCAAAAGTGTCTCAATAAGGTAAGGTAAATGGATTTGCATAGGAAAGGGTGGAGAATGGGATTCTTAAAAATGAAAACAAAAGGCAAAGCTATAGTTGCAAGTTCCAAGCAGGGTAAATGAGGAAGAAAGAATGGGTTTCCCAGTGTCCTCTGTCATTCTCAATCAACTACTTGGTACCATGGGCTGGATACTGATGAATTACAGGGGCTGGGCAGTAACACAGAAAGAGACTGAAGAAAAACTATAGGGTGCTTAGGGTGCTAAACTAAGAAAGCAGGACTTGATCCTGTAGGCTAGGGTTTTTTTGTTTGTTTTTTAAAGCAGTAGAACCTTTAAAAAATTAAATCTTATGATAACCTCTAGTGAAGAAAACATCAAATGCAGAACTGCTCTGGTTGAAGCAGATGAGAGGGGCTCAACATCATGCCCACTCACTCTTCCCTTCAACTCCTGAGCTCACCCCATAATGAACATCTCCAGCCACCTCACTAACACCATGGCCTACAATTGCAGAGAAGGTGCTGAAACAAAAGCTACAGAGTCAGTTTCAAAGACATGACCCTGAACTGCCTAGCCTTGGGTTCAGAGGCCTCCCGTGAAGAGAATCCATGCCCAGGCTGGGATTTAGCTCAGTGGGTAGAGTGCTCCGCTGCAGTCTCTGAGGCCCCGAGTTCAATTCCTAGCACCCCAAAAATGGGAGAAGGGCCTGGCAATCCACTCCCAATGCGATCTCGAAGCACTCAGCCATTGAAAACCCTATGAGGGTCGCTATGTGTCGGATACTGACTTGACGGCACCTAACAACAACAACAACATTTGTGTGCACAAAGTCTACAGCTTGCCTTAGATTGCTTCATTTACCCTGTTGCCACCCTCAAGTCTATCTGTTCTGCTAGTTTCTCATGGTAGGCCATGCTCAGATGAAGCAAAGTGGCGTGTATTACCAAAATAATTGCTTTTGAACTTATATTATTATATCCTTATCTATGTTTAGCCTGCAGCTGTAGCACTGTGGCGTCCAATCCCATCAGATTTCAGAAGCTAACCAGGGTCGGGCCTGGTTAGAACTTGGTTGGGAGACTACCTGGGAACACCAGGTGCTGCAGGCTTGGGAGAAGGACCCAGCAACCCACTCCCAAAAATCAATCTGCCATTGAAAACCCTATGAATAGCAGAGAAGCACTAACAATAGTGTTTCACCTGTTGTATGTAGGGTTGCTACAAACTGGATACCAACTCGATGGCACCTAACAATAACAGTCTATGTTTATGCTTATCTTTATACTGTGCATCCCTCCTTTCTACCTAAGCAATAGCAGTTTTATATTTTTCATCATAAATTCCTTCTGAAATTAGTTTCCTCCCCTGAAGCCAGCTAAGTAAATGTCCAGAAAACCATCCATGGTACAACTGAACACCAAAGGAAGTTGGCCTAGGATAAATACACTTAATTGTTGACATTCTAAAAATTGAGTTATTCTTTAGAAACCCTGAAGAAAGTTTTATTTACCAAAGAACAATGCCATCCCCAACAGCATTAAAAAGATCATCAGTGTTTGGATTCATTGGGATGACATGCCGACAATCAGGATCATTTTCCAGGGCTTTGTTTATCCAGTTGACAAAGGCATACTTTTCTTCTTCTGCAAGTAAATGATTAAAATGGCTTATACGCAACATGAAAATGTTATATAAAAAGCATTATCCACATGGACCTCAGATTTTCATGTCCAGGAGAGACACTACAAAGTTATTCAGTCCATTATCTTACCATCTTATATTTATTGACTTTTAAAAAATCTCAGATCATTTGGGTAGTAGGCATAGAATCTATGTTCACTCCAAGTCATAAAATGTATAGTAAGCAGACTTACAACAAAATAAAAAATACACATATGTTAAATTTAGAAGCAAATATATATCTACTTTTATATGCAAATACATACAAATAATAACAATATTTTTATAGGTATAACTTAAGTATAAATGTGGTTTAACACCTATATGATAAAACTTGTGGTACTGCCTATAGCCTTACTGATTTAAATGTTAGATGACCACAGCCACTTTACAGTATCTCTGAGCTTCTTTACAAAATTATAACAAAATTGCTATAAAATGTAGTCATTTCTGTTATAATCTTTCTTACCTATCAGTAAAGCTACCAGGAGTTGATCTTAAAAGTTTTAGTAAAACCTCAAGGTATGCCTTATACTCTAGCACTGTGTTTCCCAAACTGTGAGTCACTGAACACGTGTTCCTCACAGGAAATCTCAGTCACAAAAGTTTAGAAAATAATGCAGAGTGAGTCACTGTCTTATAGATCAATAATCCAAATTTGACATAGCAAAGGCTCAGAAAACTCCTGTATCCATTAAATAAGAAAAGGCTAAATTTGTTCTTAGCAACTACTATGGGCAGTATTTACCCTTGAACTTATCTTTAAGTTCAACTCTCCACTCCCTGAAGCAATCCTGAAACAATCAGCCATTGAAAATCCTGTGAAGGTGGCCATGAGTCAGAGATGACTCGAAGGCACCTAACAACAACAACAACATTATTATTAAATAACTCAGTCTGGGAAGTTTTGGATAACTGTACTGTTTGGGCTATTTGAAGTTTCCATTAAGACTGCTCAATGATGGCCTTCAGAATAAATATACAACTTGCTGCCAAATCAGTGAAGACCTAGTTTTTTTGACCACACAGCAGGTATTAAGAATAATCATTACATTGAAGATAAGAGCTCAAGTAGCTCATTTTGCAGACAAGATTTACAAAGAAATTTACAAAGAAATCTGTGGAGTATTTTTTTAAATGCAAATGAGGTCATTTGGCTTTGATCTCTGACTGAAGCTGGGATAGTTCCCACATTATGTACCTGGAACTGGCCCATTTACACCCAGGAAAACAGGGGTCACATTTGCTTCTGTTTGTTTTCCCCCCTTAGATATGAGTACCAATTTTTGTATCTGTAACCCCAGAAGGCATGGACATTTTCTTCTTCTCTAGCTTCAGCTCACTCATCTTCCCAGCACCCTCTTGAGCCCCTCTCCCCACCCACCAGCACAGCCTACCTGAGTAGGAATGCTGGGTGCCAACACTGGACTGCTCTGAGGTCCCACCGATTGCACAGATCCCTTCCTTCTTATTGATTGCTTTTCTAAAGGTCTTGGCAACATCTGTGCTTTTTAGGCCATGGAAAACCTGTAGAAAAGATAATCTATTTTTAAAAACCCAAGCAGGGGTCAAGAAAAATCACAAAGGGAAGAATATGTAATGATGAAGCAAGGAGAGTAGGAATGTCTTTCTGGAACTTTTCCGGAACTGAAGTCAAGTTCCACCTTTCAAATGCATCTCCTCATAGCCTGCATCATATTCACCTTGATAAACTCATCAAAGCTGATCTTCCCATCTTGGTCCAGGTCACCAGTAGCCATCAAGTTTTCTGTAATTTCTCGTACTCTGTACCCAGGCAGAGGCAAGCAGGCGGCCTTGAACAAGTCATTCAACTCATTGCAGCTGATGTAGCCGTTGCCATCGGTGTCTATAAAACAAATGAAGCTTCAGGTGAGCTCAGTACAGCCTTTAGAGAGGACAGAGAAGACTAGATTGGAGGTGAAGGGACAGAGAAGGGGATCATTCAAGGGTTGAAGCCCAATCCTGAAAGATTCATTTCACAAGAGGCCTGTTGCTATCAGGTATGCATGCTTGCATCACTTCTGACATTGACAGTAAAAGAGTAATAATTTCAAAGCAGAGGTGTTGGCAACAGAATCTGAAGGAACTCTTAAACTCTTAAGGAAACCATAGGTCTAGTGATAAAGAGTAAGAGAAAGTATCTCATAGTATTAAAATAAAGGAAATCAAATGAAAGCAGACAAGACAGAAAAGACGAGCTTTAGGGACCATCTCTAAAGAAAAGCTACAGGTGTGAAAGAGCCCAGATTCCATGCTTGATAAAGAAAGTAGTTTTCTCAAAGCATATCTTTTAAAAATAAGCTCCTTCGGCTCCTTTAACCAATTTCACTGGTTTCTTGTCACTGCTGCTATTTTGGTCATGGTACCATTTCACTGAATCTGTTCCCAAACTACTGTCCCCAAATTGTGCAGGTGAGGACTACTCACCAACTTTGGCAAAAGCCTCTCTGAGCTCCATCATTTCTTCATCGGATACTGATCCTCTGGCCATTTTTTACTGCTTTAGGTAACAGATCTGGGGAGGAGAACACAGGAATGGCTTTATGTGCATCTTGAAGTAACACATTTAGAAGCAAATCCCATTTATTAAAACAAGAAATGATCTTCAGCGTTCCTCATGATTTATAACTCTTTCCAACATGTAAGTCAGCATTAGGCTTCTTCTCAGCCTTTAAAGTGGTAGTCTCCAAGGACAGCGGCCCATGATTTCTCTCTTCCTTGTACACATAAACTGCTCCTCACATTGAGAGATATAGTTTGTTTCCTTTCCCTTGAATCTGGGCTGATTTTGTGATTGCTTTAACCATTAGGAGGGGGTTGAAACAATGCCCAGGACTGGAAACTTCTGCTTCCTTCTTCTTGGAATACCCATTCTTGGGATACTCCCCCTTGGTACCCAGCTGTCACGCTGTGCAATGTTTAAGCCACAAAAAGAAGTCAACAAAGCAACTGGGTGCTCTGGTTACCAGTCCCTGCCACACTCCCAGCTAACAGCCAGCTTTAACTGCCAGCCACCTCAATAGGCCATCATGGATTTCCTGAGCTGAGCCCCTAGATCACCACAGCCCCAACCAACATCACAAAGAGACTTGTACGGCTATGTTCAACCAGTAGGACAGAAAGGGATATAACATCACTGTTTTGGAGCAATTTGTGACTAAAACACTTAACTTTTATATAAATGTCTTTTTTAGATGTATCTTCGTGATCATATTTTAAAATAATGTTTGGCCACACCAACTGATATATTTTATACATTTAAAGAGAGTCAGTTCTCTTCATATTTAGGGGTGGGGGAAAGGAAAATGACCCTCTAATAATTCAGATATAGGAATATAAGGCAGTTTCTAGATGTTTCCTCAGGAAAGCTACAGTCTGGCTGAGAAACATACTAGTGCTTAGGTGATTAACAGTTCCCTGTGCATTATTGCCACCTGGTAGAGGGTAGAAGCTTGTAGCTGTATCACTGTGGTGTCCAATCCGATCGGATCTCGGAAGCTAAGCAGGGTCAGGCTGGTTAGTACTTGGATGGGAGACTGCCTGGGAACACCAGGCACTATAGGCTTGGGAGGAGGACCTGGCAACCCACTCTTAAAAAACAATCAGCCATTGAAAACCCTATGAATAGCAGAGAAACACTGACAATAGTGTTTCGCTTGTTGTATGTAGGGTCGCTATGAGTCGGATAGGGACTCAATGGCACCTAACAACAACAACAACAGAGGGTAGAAAGAGAGTGAAATAGAAAATGGTGTGTATTCTCCCTGTCCCTTGCTAGTCCACACACCAGAATGTTTCAAATAGGAGTTGCACTGAAGCCTGCTAGATTTCCTGGTAAGGAGGTTATAAGAGGGGTTCAAATGTAGAGGATGGGGTATTTCTTAGTATAATTACATTTTGAATATTTTAGTAAAGCTATTGACTTTTTAAAAATAGTTTAAATTTGTGACAGGATGCTTCCAATTGATTTCCTTTTTTATATTTTCTCGTCATTCTATAGTGCTATACTTATTCTTGATGACAACAGCCACACAGAAAAGAAATAGTTTTAACACTAAAATCCATAGGCCCAACTTGCATTACACTCAATTTTCTAAATCCAAGTCATTATTCATCAGTTTTCTATCCTGCCACATTTAAACTTTTGTTTCCCCAAGCAACAGTTAACAAATTTTTGTTAATAAAAATCTTACACATAAATAAAATTAAACAAATACCCAAAACTACAAAAAAAGTAAACAAAAATAATAACTCTGAGAGTCTTTGGTTGGAAAACTCAGAATATCTCCTGGTCAGCTTATTCATCTGTGGGAACTCCAAAGAGCATGATTTGGGAAAAAAAGTCAGAACTATCTATGTTATTATATTTCAATTCACTTAAAATCTGCCTTTATCATTTAAATTTTTATTTTATTATTTGCCCTTTATATCTAAGAAGGTAGTATTCCACTGGGTTCTTTGAAGGAAGAAAAAAATTGTTGAGGGATTAACTATATAAATGAACATAATCTTATTCACCCAGCCCAATAACCCCTGAGACAGGTAGTAGCATCTTCCTTCCTCGTCCCCTCCCTCTTTCATTTATTCCTTCTTTCCTTCCTTTGTTCCTTTGTTCCTTTCTACAAAAAAATTTGAGCCAACTTACAAAGATACACCCAAACCTAAGAACGAAACTAATTAAATGTCTCAATTTGCGAGAAGGAAGTGAGCTAGGTGAAATGAGATGATGGCAAGGAAAAACTTTAATAGGTAAAATACACGCCCAAGACCCTGCACACTTTGCGAGAAGTAGGCTGAAAATCAAACTCTGTTTCTCTAGAAGATAAGTAAAAAGACAAATTAAGATATATCTCTCAGCTCATCCAGTTAGATAGACTCCAGCTCTCAAGTCTCTCTTCCTCTTCCCACTGTCTACTCAGGCTCCTCAGATTCTTATTAGACACTCATTCCACCTGCTTATTCGTTTCCTCAGCAGTCACTCATTAAGTATCTAGAATCCATGTAACTCAAAGGAGATTTCAAACCTACAATACTACGAGCCTGTCTAGGCATTCTAACTGAGGAAGCTTGTGCTGTCATGTGATATGAAATCAAGGCTTCTGTTTTAAGGAATTAGTACATAAATTTTCATACTTTACTAAATTGTTGTAACTAACTTGGCACAGTTCTCTTTTATACCATCACTCCACATATAGAGCCATAGCAGTCTTTACCTATCATACTGTAGCAAGGCCTGGAGGTCAAAGCTGGTCTAGTCTTACTGCTGGTGGCCTTTTTTGTTAAGCATCTTAATACCTCGTTTCATGAGCGTCCATGGGATTATGGGATCAATTCACACATTTAACACCTACTATAATATAGCCCATGGGGCTAGGATTTAGCTCACTGGGTAGAGCGCTGCACTGAAGTCTCTGAGGCCCCGAGTTCAATTCCCAGCACCGCAAAAAATGGGAGAAGGGCCTGGAAATCCACTCCCAAGGCAATCCCAAAGCACTCAGCCATTGAAAACCCTATGAGGGTCGCTATGAGTTGGATACTCAACGGCACCTAACAACATAATCTAGCTCATGCCTACAGCCATAGCCCTGTGGAATCCAATCCTGTCAGATCTCAGAAGCTAAGCAGGGTCGGGCCTGGTTAGTACTTGGATGGGAGACTGCTTGGGAACACCAGGTGCTGTAGGCTTGGGAGACAGAGCTGGCAACCCACTCCCCCAAAACACAATCCACCATTGAAAACCCTATGAACAGCAGAGAAGCACGGACAATAGGGTTTCCCTTGTTGTATGTAGGGTCACTATGAGTCAGATACTGACTTGACAGCACCTAACAACAACAACAACAACAACATAATCTAGCCCTGTTCTTCACTTCAGGGGAGGCATGTCCATATTGACACAGTTGTTGTTGTTGTTAGGTGCCATGGAGTCATGTCTGACTCATAGCAACCCTCATAGGGTTTTTAATGACTGATTGTTTTGGGATTGCCTTGGGAGTGGATTGCCACGTCCTTCTCCCATTTTTGCAGTGCTGGGAATGAAACCTGGGACCTCAGAGACTGCAGAGTGGCGCTCTACCAACTGAACTAAATCTCAGCCCTACTGACACAGTTAGTTACTCTAAAAGTATGAAACAATATTAAAAATAGGGAGGATAAACAGGATTTCTAAACCCAAACCTGGCCCTATTCTTTGACAGAAGAGTGTTAGATTACAGAGCACTTGTAGGAGACTGCTGAGATATATAAGTACAGGTAGGAATGATGCTGCAGTTTAAGTGTCAAAAGCAGAGCCAAGGAAGAAACAAAAGAATTATAGTGTTGGATAAAAAAGAAAATCTCAAAATATCTAAAGATCATGGTGTTGGAGTTTCAATCTAAAATGTCCCTCAAAGGTCATGTATTTGAATGCTTGGTCCCCAGTGGGTGGTGCTATTTTGGGAGGCTGTGGAACTTTGGGAGGTGTGACCTAGCTGGCAGTGGTGACTAGGGGCAGGCCTTCAAAGGTGTTACGTGGGCCCCCGGTTCCAGTAAGCTCTCCCTGCTCCTGTCTGCTGCAATGTGAACAGGTCCTCCTGCATAGACCCTGCCACCTCCTCCACTATGCCTCCTTGCCACCTTGGAACTGAACCTTTCAAACTGTGAGCCAAAAATGAACTTTCCCTCCATTAAGTTATTTTGTCAGGTATTTTAGCAGAGCAATGCAAAAGATAACTAATAAAGAAAATTGGTACAGGAGGAGTGGATTGTTGCTGTGCTAACATCTGACCATGTTGTTCTTAAGCCATTGGAACTTGTTTACAGGAAGAGTTTGGAGATGAGGGCAAGAGAAGCCTTAGAATGCTGTAAGTGGAGTTGAACAGGCCACTCTGGTGAGAGTTTGGAAAGCCAATGCTGATAGAAATGTGGACAGTGAAGACAGAACTCATAGGATTTCAGATGGAAATGAGGACACTATTAAAAACTGGACTAGAGGCCATTTGCATTACATTCTGGCAAAGCATTTCTCTATAGTTTTCCTGTGTCCTAAAATTTTGAGTGTGGCTGAATTCAAATGTAATGGAATAGTACACTTGGTGAAGGAAATTTCAAGACAGGACAGCATTAAGTCTGTGGTATGGTTGTTGCTTCCTGCTTTGTTAGCCAGATTTACACGTTTATACAGATTTACATATCTACATGTTCCATGTGGCCAGAAAAAGAGCCTGTTTAAAGTTTCAGACAGAGGGTTATTAAAGACATTACTTCCATTAAAGTGAAGCCCCAATGGAACAATAGGAAAGGTAGCTTGAGGTAAAATTATGAATTGGCCAGACCTCTCCCACTGATGGCTCCAGGGTGGGAAACCGTAAACTCAGCTGAAAGATTTATTTAAAAAGAAAGAGCCTCCAGGGCATCCTGCTTGAAAGGGGTCACCTCAGTGTTTCCAGCTTAGCCACTTGGGCACTCGGAGGCTGCTGCAGCCATGGGGTCCAGTTATAGCTCAAGCTGGCAGCAGAACCTGGTGCTGACCATATGGTGTTGGTCTTGCAGGTATGCAGAAAGCAAGTGCTACAGGCTCATGGAGGATTTCATCAAAGTTCCAGAAAAAGGCCTAGAAAGCCAGGAAACGTGTACTAATGTTGAATTCCCCATGGGAAGCCCCACAGGAGGTGATGTGTCTTGAAGCTTTTAGAGTAAAGCCTAAGCTTCACTGGAGACCCCAAGATATGGGAGATGCCAACAACATGACCCCCCCAAAGGAAAGCTGCCAGTAGTGAGTGGAACCAGCTCAAAAAAGGCCATGTAGATTGCAAACAGCAAGGCCATAGGAGTGGGGCTACCCAAGCCTATTGGAGACCAGATGATGCCACCAAGTGTTCCAGATGTCTGAAATGGAGCTGCAGGATTTTTGCCCTGCTGGGTATTGGTCTTGTTTGGGTCCAATCTTCCCTTGCTACTCACCCATTCCTCCTTTTGGAATGGAAATGTTTAACCTGTGCGCATATATATATATCGGAAGTATACAATTTGTTTTTGTTTTTTTCAGAGGCTCACAGCTAAGAGATTGCCTTGGGTCTCAGAAGAGACTTGGGATTTGGACAGCTGAACAATGTTGACACAACGTTAAGACTTTGGGGACTTCTAAAGTTGGACTAAATACATTTTCCATTATGAGATGGCCATGAGCCTTTGAGGGCCAGAGGTAGGCTGTTATAGTTTATATCTAAAATGTGCCCCAAAGGTCATATATCTGAATGCCTGGTCCCCAGTGCAAGGTACTATTTTGGGAGGCTGTGGAACTTTGGGAGGTGGCACCTATCTGGCAGAAGGTGGTCACTGGGTGCACACCTTTGAAGGCTTTACACAGGCGCCAGCTCTGGCAAGCAATCTCTGCTATTGTTTGCTGCAATGTGAACAGGTCCTCTGCCACAGGCCCTGACACCTCCTTCACCATGCCTCCCTACTAACATGGACTGAACCTCTCAAACTATGAGTCAAAAATAAATCTTCCGCCGGGCGCAGTGGCACTCGCCTGTAATCCCAGCGGCTCGGGAGGCAGAGGCTGGAGGATGGCAAGTTCGAGACCAGAGGCAGTCTGCGTAACTTAGTGAGACCCTATCTCAAAAAGTAAAAAAATGGGCTGGGGGTGCAGCTCAGTGGTCCAGCACTTGCAGAGCATGCAGGCGCGAGGCCCTGGGTTCAACCCCCATTACCGCAAAAATAAAATAAAATAAAATAAAATAAAAAATAAATAAATAAATCTTCCCTCCAGTAAGGTGTTCTTTCAGGTATTTTGTTACAGCAACACAAAAACATATAAGATATAGTGAAAAAGTAGAGAAAATACTTTAGTGTAAAATTTGTATGTCCCATTCAAATAAAAGACAGGAAGGAAAAAAGGCTATTTTTAAATCATGTGATTTTTAAAGCACAGGAGGTGGGTCAAGAAGAAACATCAACGCATCAATAATAATATTTTCCTAAGAGATTTACAAATGGAGAGGATAAAGTCGGAGGAGCCAAATATTTAGATAGCTTTCAAATTTTAAAAATCCAAATGTCTTCAGTGATTCAACAGTTATGGAAAAGAGAAGCATGTTGAAGTGATGTAAACAGTGAACTGGAGAAAGAAGGGTTCACAGCTGAAGTTGCTGCAATACTATTTGTTGTTGCTGGGCATAGACCCTAACTGAGAGCTGGACAGAATCTCTTTTACCATTGAATGAAAAGTAGGTCCTAGAAACATAATCTCATTTTTAGAGACAGAAGGAACCTCAGAAATAATTTATTTCAGCTCTCTAATTTTGTAGATAAGGAAACTGAAGGTGTGATGAGATAAAATGCTTAATCCATGCATAAGTTCTTAGAAGCAAAGCCAGGCTGGAGTTTATAAATGCAGTTACTCATGAATAGGGCAGGAAAAGGGTGGGGCTACCAGTAAAAAGGCCATTAAAATCCACAGTTGAAAAGAGACCCTTTAACTAATTGAACTGAATGTGCAAATGACAGCTTTTCACAAAGCAGAGCAGCAGGAGGAGGACAAAACTAATGTCAAAACATGCAGATCAGACCATTCTAAGAACAGCATTATTGGGCTTATTATCACATACTAGCTTTTTGCCTGGGAGGAAGGCATCTATTTTAACTCATGCAAGTTTGAAGGTTTGGGTTCTGATGATGTTACTAAGTTTCATAAGATTATTAGTAAGGGTGTCAGTTTGCAAATCTGAAACCATATTGCCAAGCAATAATGGGTCATGCTGAGGTCTTTGGACTCTAAATTGTTATATGCCATTGAGTTGGGTCTGACTCACAGTGACCCTTGTAGGGTTTTCCATGGCTGATTGTTCCAAGATTGCTTCCAGAATGGATTGTCACATCCTTCTCCCGTTTTTGCAGTTCTGGAGATCGAACCTGGTTCCTCAGAGAGTGTGGAGCAGCACTCTACCAACTGAGCTAAACCCCAGCCCTTGGACCCTAAAAGAAGAGGCTAAAGAAGAAATGTGTTTTCCAGGCATATGTGAGCAGTTTCTTTATTTCTGTTTTACTGCCTCTGCATTAAATAAGGCACTCTTTCTTCTTTCTTCCTCTCTCTCTCTCTCTCTCTCTCTCTCCCTCTCTCTCTCCCCTCTTCCTTCCTTCCTTCCTGCTTTCTTTCTTGTTTGCTTTCTTTCTTGCTTTCTTGCATTGCTGTTTTTGGTGCTGGGGAATTGAACTCAGGCCTAACACATGCTAAGCATGCACCCTACCACTGAGCTACACTCCCTCTCCTATTCCTTTTAAATGACTGTAACATCTAACTATGCCCTGCCAGGAGCCATTTTAAAGTCTTTTGCGAATCAGGGGTAAGTTTTGGAACTTCATTTCTGAATCACTGCCTGAATCACAAATATAAGATGACAAATTTCAAGTCATTCATCTAGGTCACGTGTGGCTGCTAGTTTCTCTGTAAGCACTTTATTAAATCAATAGTTGTAGAATCCCAAGACATTTGGCCAAAGAAAGTACTGGTCCTTTTTTAATTGCTAAAAATTTTAAAGCTCTTCAAATCCTAAAAGAATTAAATAATCTGCCAACCTGCAAAAGCCACAAAGCCTGTTCATTCCTTCAAGTCAGGGAATTTTATGGCTTTGCTTAAAGATAGAAGATATTTCCCACATCAGTAGCAGTAGGAAATTTCTGGGAATGAATTACCATGAACATAACTGACTTAAGTTCCCTGAAGTTTGAATACAGAAACCATTTATAGGAGTTTACTATTGAACATAGTGCTGAAGAATTTACAGAAGAAAATATGTCCTCTAAAATGAATGTACAAACGTGAGTGGAATTTTCTCTGAGTAGTTCATAACTGATCATGAAAGCAGAAAGGAGGGGAAAGGTGGCCCATCCTGGATAGACGCTCATGGGGCACAGTCATTTCTGAAGGGCAGTAGCTCTGTGCTCACAGTGTAGTGATTCAATACACTGCCACTTGATTGTGTAACCTGCTGGAGTCACACAGCACCACATCGCCAAGGGATTCTTGAATTTGCCCCACTTTCCATGAAACTTGATTCAGTGGTTGAAGTAAAACTAGATACTCAGACTCAAATTCCTAGCTCTCCCTCAGAAATTTCAGGATGTCTCCAGGGGGAATTATATAGCTTCTAAACACCTCTGTGAACTATGAGTTATCCAAAACATGTCATCTAGAACAACAGGAATATTGTAATCTTTAGTGTTAGACTATGAGGACTAAGAAACAAAACATGAAATATACAGGATTCTAAAGCAAGATAAAATACCCATCCATTTTATAAAAGCCAGTAGGGCAATCCCAAAACAGTCAGCCATTGAAAACCCTATGAGGGTAGCTATGAGTCGGATACTGACTCAACAGCACCTAACAACAACAACAAAGTAAGATAAAACTAGATAAGGAAAAAGCTTTGCTTTTACCAAATCCAGCCCTCTTCATTTTACAAAGTAGACCTCTCTGGGGCATCTAACTTTGAGAACAGATAGTTGTTTGCTATATATGCTTGGGGTACCATTTTTCTGTAGATGAGTATGTCTATCTTCTACATGTGGGTGGAGCTTTAGCTCATTAGGTAGAGTACTGTTCTGCGCTCTCTGAGGCGCTATGATCAAAAATGGGAGAAGATCCTGGCAGCCCACTCCTGGAACAATCCCAAAACAATCAGCCATTGAAAACCCTATGAATAGCAGAGAAGCACTAACATATAGCTGGGCATGGCACATTATTGGAGAGTGTTTTGTTCTGTTGTATATAGGGTATGTATGAGTCAGATCTGACTCAATGGCACCTCATGACAAAAACATCTTTTACATAAAGGATGAGTCTGAAAATGTATTTTAAACATGGCTTTGTTTTTAAGAATTCAAATCCCTATAAATAGACTAAATATAGATGGCTATTTAGGGGGACTACTATGAATCCTTTCATCACGTTAAAATCTCCTCCTGGCTGCTTTTTTTTCTCTTTTGCAAACATACTAATTTCCCCAAGGGCTGCTCCAGGGTACATAAAATTCTTATCTCTGCAGTCTTTGAAGCAAAGCCATAGGGAGGAAAGCAAGGAGGGCCACTCCCAGCACAGACTTAGTGGCTCTGCTCTGTCACTATCTAGATCCATGTAAACACTCATGAGAAGCCTGCAGGCCAGATGACTCCAAACCTGATCACCCTCATAATGCTCCGGAAGCCTCTACAGTTTGACCATCCCATTGAGGGGCTTCTGGAGATATACTGAGCCAGGCACACAGAGCTCAGCTCTGCCACCAACTAATGTCTCAGCTCCTAGCCTCCTCTCCCCAGGCATACTCCCAATACCCCTGCTTTCTTTCAAGTTATCCAAATTCACTTCTTACAAGCAAAGGGTATACTCCAGACTAGGGTGTATGGACACCTCTCAGTATCTCTGCTCCCCATACTTCCCCTACAAAGACTGAACAATGATACTCCTGGTACTGACATCTCAAAGATATATAGCTACCCTTCATTTCACATTCTATCATAAGGGCTTTAAAATCCCTACTTTCTCCTACTGAAAGCTCAGGGTATCTAAATACATCTTTTCAAAAAGTTGAATGTTCTTATGTGCTAGATGATTATCCACCATTGCACTATTATTATCTCAATACCAAATGTCATTCATTCATTCTCTCTCTCCACCTAGACGTCCACATGCAAAGCTCTGCTTAGGTTTATGAGGCTGGAGGAATTTAGGGCTTCATGAAGCCCACAGCTAAATGTCAAGTTTCAAATTCAACACATAGATTATGGTTAATTGATTGCAAAATGGTTAAGACAATGAAAAAAAGTTCTCAAGGATTAAAAATGAACAAGTGAAAAGGTTAACTACTTAGTTTTGAGGAGAAATGGAGACTAGATAAGAGATTAGCACAAAAGCTTGTCAAAAAATAAAAATATCAAATGCCTAAATAAGTCCACAAATAAAAATATCGGGATGATCAATACACTTGAAGGTCTCCAAAGGCTCTAAGCTGAAATAATGGGCAGGAGTGGAGGAAAGTGTCAAACTTGGCAGTCAGGAAACATAGGCAGTGAGCTACTTAACTTCAGCTTCCAGTTTGTTCTCTGGGCCTCAGTTTCCTCATCCATAAATTGACAAATGAAGTCCCTTCCATGTTAAAATTTCCAAAATCCCATTTAGCAGCTGACAACTGTACGTACAAATTAGAGCCAGCACTGCAAATGAACTGAGAAGTAGGTACAGCGCCCTCAGCAGCCCTGGCTGTGGCCCCAAAGTGCCTCCTGAGAAGTGAGCAAGATGGGGTGGAGGGAGCTCCTGGCCCTTTCTACAGGGCTGCCAGGGGCTGGGGACTCTGTTCCTGCTCTTACCTCAGCAGCACATAAGGCTCATCCAGATGCACCTCCTCGTGGACCCTGGGCAGATGCTTGCTGCTCAGTTGCTCAGTTGCGCAGCACAGAACAGGGAAGTTCCCAGAGTAGGCTGTGGGGCCTGTTTTCTGGGACGTCACCAGCCATCATTAAGACATGCTGATCCAGTTCACTCCTAGTTTCTAGGCAAGACAGTATGTGAACTGTCCCAGAAAGAGAGTTACCTACTATTTTCTTTAAAAAATACCCAAATAAGGAAACTCTACAACCCCTCTGGTGTCTCATATCCCTACCTTGTAACCTAAATCTTTTCTGATACGATTAAAGCTCCGTCTTTCTTGGGCTATTCTCAGAGGGAATTACAGGAGCTGTTCAATTCATAAAAATCCCATCACCTGCCTTGGGAACTGTCATCAGGTCTTTTAAAATTCTTCTAATTTGCTTTTTTAGGGCTTACTTTCCAAATCTTTATTGGTTTTCTTTGCTATCTTTTGGGTCTATGCCAACTTCTTTAAATAATGAATGTAAGAATAACAGAATCATAGTACAACCATTATGGGAAATAGTATAGTTCATGAAGAACTTAAAAATAGAACTACCATATAATCTAGCATCTCACTATTGGATATATGTCCAAAAGACATGAAATCAGTATGTTAGTGTCATTTGCACTTCATGTTCACAGCAGCACTATTCATAATAACCAAGAAATGGACACAACTGCAGTGTCCATCAACTGAAGAATAGATAAAGAAAATGTGTATATACACAGTATAAACACAATGGAATAATATTCAGCCCATAAAAGAAAAAAAAATGGAAATTCTATCATTCGCAAAAACACTGATGAATCTGAATGACGTTATGTTAAGTGAAATAAGTCAGTAATGAAAGACAAATACCACATGATCTCACTAATATGTCCAAGATAAAAAGTTGATCTTATAGAAGATATCAGAATAATTAAGATAGTAGAATAGTGGTTACTAGAGACTGGGGTGGTTGTGGGGAGGGTTGGTGAACAGGTACAATGTTAGTCACATATGAGGAATAAGTTCAAGAGATCTATTGTATTGAATGGTGACTATAATTAATGACAGTATATTGTATTCTTAAAATATGCTATTGTTATGTGCTGTTGAGGCATGAATAGCTGAAAAATACTAGAATGGATACAAAGTGTTCCCATCATAAAATGATAGCTATGTGATATAATGCATTCATTAATTAGCTAGATTTAATCATTCTACTATGTATGTATGCACACATACAATATATTTGAAAACATTATGTTATACACAAAAATTCATACAATTTTATAAAAAAAAGCACTTAGAAAACATCAATGACAAAAAATATATAATAGTCCATCTATCTGGAGTAATGGGAATTGGGTGATGGGTATAAAAGGATTTTCTGTACTGTCATAGCAACTTTTCTATAACTCTAAAACTATTCCAACATGAACAGTTTTTTTAAGATAAAAGAATATCAGAGTCACAGAATGAAGACATGGAGTGTTTACCTGACTATAATTTGCCTATCACTAATGACTATGCAATCCATCCTCTAGTAATTCTAAATGTGTATCACTAAGTAAATTCACACATTTGTACATTTATTCCTTCAATAGATATCTGTCAATACTTACTATAGGCCTGGGGATGTTGCTCAGTGGTAGAGTGCTTACCAAGTGGTGCAAGACCCTGAGTTTGATCCCCAGCACCTCATAAAAAAGGAGGGGAGTCATCAAATATCTACTATATGCCAGTTCCTGTGTTGGACATAGAGAATACAAAGATAAGATGTGGCTCTGGCCTGTTCAGTAGAAGAGAGAGAGAACAGTCACTAGAATACGGGAAGATGTTTGAGATCCACAGGAAAAGGTAAAATAGCTCTCCTCTGGCCCCCAGAAGAAGTGACATTTGATCTTGTGCTATGTTTTGAATGTGTCCTCAAAGTTCATGTTTGGAAACCTAAGCCCCAACACAACAGTGTTGAGAGACAGGGCCTAATGAGAGGGCTTTAGGTAGACCCCTCATGAATTAATAATGTCCTTATAGCAGAAATGTGATGTTTATAAAAGCAAACTTGGCCCCTTCTTGTTCTCTCTTATATGTGCTATCTTGCCCTTCTGCCTTCCACCATGAGATGATGCAGCAAGAAAGTCTGTACAAGATGGAGTCCCTCAGCCTTGAACTTTGTAGCCTCTAAAACCATAAAAGTCTCTACCTTATAAGTTACCAACTCTCAGATATTTGGTTATAGTGGCATAAAATGGACTAAGATGCCTAGATTCAACTAATGAGAAGGAAACTGCTTGAAAATTAGTCATCTTTTATTCATGTGGGATTCTTAATCCATGTTCTCTCCCTGTAGAAAGTTCAGCTATTTGGAGTCAAAGAAAATAGTAGCTAAAGGACAAGTGAGAAGACCAGCTGGATGATAATGATAGCAGCTAATGTTTGCTGAGTGGTTACTCAGTTTCATAGACATCATCCCATTTAATTCTCATCATAGGTTTATGGAGTATTATTCCCACTTTATAGATGAGGGAAGTGAGTTTAAACAAATGGCCTAGGGTCAAATTGTTATGATGTAGGAAAGCTTCCTGGCTTTCCTAGTGTCCCTGGCCATTGGATTTCTATATCTCAAAGTTCTCCACCCCTCTTTGGGGTTACCCAAAATGAAATTCCAAAAGGTCAAAGCTCTGAGCTCATATTGATTAGAGTAACACAAACTTCTGTAAGACTTTGCTTAGGACTGGCGCTCTTTGGAGAAACTCTGGATGTCTCTTCTCTTCAGTTTCTTAACATCTTCAAGGAAGTGTTAAGCAGAACAAGGTTATCAACAGGCTTCGTCTTTTCAGCCTATGCCCCCCACCCCCAATGCTCTGGTAGAGAAAGGAATCTTCTCTCTTGGGGGTTTACATATCTCAGTCGTCCACTGATGTTTTATAAAGCACTTGCCTTGGCACTGAGAATACATAGATGAGCAATGAAGAATCCTTGTCCTAAAAGAGCACACAATCCAGTGAAGGAAAATGGTCATGCACATACTCAAAAAAGATGATACTGTCATGACTACTTCAAAGATATTGTCATCATGGTGCTTTGGCTGCACAGAGGAAAAAGCATTTAATTCTGCTAGGGAAGGGAAGGGAAAGGAAAAGAAGCAAAGGAATAGAAAGAGAAGAGTAGGGTTTCCAGAGAAGGCAAATTGACCATTGAGTGAATTTTTAGGGAATCACTATGCATTTTCCAAACAGACAAAATGAAAAAGGGCATTCCAGGCAGAGAAAATAGCTCTGCAAAGTGAGAGAGAGAGAAAAGCACAAAGAGGAGGCTGCTGTAAGCTTGGCATGGATGAAGTCAGGGATGCAGTTGGCAAAAGTCTAGAAGAGGGTGAGGAGTGCCATCTTCGTTCTCCTCCTCACTGGCTCTTGTTTCTAGAAGGAAAGCCTCAGGGATCAAGACTACACTGCAATGCTAACTCCACTAAAAGCATGTAATATGAATGCAAACAACCAAATGATTCTTCCTGGAGCCATTTTTATTGTTTGCTCCTTGCTTCCTCTTTATATCACCATCTCTGATTAGAAACCACTGCACAGTGAAGAGTGAACTGGAAATGCTAGAAGTGGGAAAATGGGGCCCTACAGAGTGAAGTTACTCCCCAAAGTTTCAAAATGAGTCACTGACTGGTCTGGAAAGAGAATCTTAGTTTTTTCTAACCAAGTTATGGGAAAAACCAAAGCTCATTAGCATTTTAAGAACCTAAAACAGGGGAGGAACACGTTAAGATGCAGTCCATGAAAGGGAGGGAGAGAGGGACAGAAGAGGGGAAATTAAAAGAAACTTTAAAAGAACTAGAACTTTTTACAAAATTGTCATAGGAAACAAACTATAATTTCTGCTATAAATTGTATAAGACATTATAGTCATCATCTAAAAGTCACACTTCATGGAGTACATATTATGCGTGCCATGTGAGTGTAAATATAGATTTCATGTCCATGCTCTACCTCCAGAAGTTCTTAGCTTGCCTTGTTTTGTCTCTGGTACCATATTTCTCACCCAGAGTCCTGGAAGCCTCCACAGTTATCATAGGACTCTTAGGTGATAGCAGAAGCCAATAGCATTGCTATTAGCTGATCTCATGTTGGATGGTCAAAGGGTTCTGCCTGGGCCTTGCCTAGCCTGAGATACTGATATGGAAAGTACCTTCTAACAGTTGAGGAAGTGTGGGCAGAGCAGAAAAAAGTACAGCAACCTTCAGAAAAGCCCAACCACATCCATCATGAGTCATGAGAGGGAAAGAGAGTTTTGGGTATCTGTGATGAAGCCACTGGTGGTCCTCCTTTCAGGTGCTGCAATGCGCAGGACTGGTTTTGCTCGCCTGCATTCTGCTTCCCCCTGCTGTTCCACTCCCTGAGTCTCCAGGCATTTTTCTCCATTCTAGTTTGAGCTGAAAAACTGTGGGAGAATGCCCACATGTGTATATTAGCAACGGCAACACAAGCTTCTATTTATTCTTAATAATATGATCTTGCCTACAGCCATACTACTGTGGCATCTGATCCCATCAGTTCTTAGAAGCTAAGCAGGGTTGGGTCTGGTTAGTACTTGGATGGGAGACCACCTGGGAACCCCAGGTGTTGTGGGCTTTGGAGAAGGACCCAGCAACTCACTCCCAAAAAACAATCAGCCATTGAAAACCCTATGAATAGCAGAGAAACACTAACAATACTGTTTCATCTGTTGTCACTATGAGTCAGACACCAACTCAAGAGCACCTAACAACAACATGATCTCATTTTCAATAGGCTCCTTAGAGGTGTTCCTTTAGAATCTCCAATGACAAGCTCATTTTCAGAAAAAAGCAAAATGAAGAGATATAGATAAATTAAGGCAGGAAATTTGTATTAATTTGATGGGCTATATTTTATCTTGACTTTTTAAAAAAGAAACAGTTGGTCAGCAAATATTTACCAATACCAATTTACAATGGGACATGCTGTAACATTTCTTTTGTCAACATTTTAAATGGCAAAAAAGGAACTGAAATGTCTAAACAGCCTAGTCTAATATTTTCATAGCTGTTATTTTAAGGGCATTGTACCATAAAATCCTGAAGCATCTATTTGTGTGTTTTTCAATGTTTGATATACCAGCAGGTGCATCAAATGTAGAGCTAGGATCTCTTCCTAAAAATGTGGCATTAGGAACAGTCAGTACTCAATCACAGAAAGGAATATTCAGACTTATAAGAAGGGACCATGTTAGAGACACAGTGTAGTTTAAAACAACATGGTTTGCACCTTTAAGAAACTGCTCACATAAAATGGAAAAGACACAAGATGCACATCTTTACTCTGCTAATTACTGGCTCTGTGATGTTAAACAAGTCACTTATTAAGCCTCCCCGAACCTCAGTTTAGTCATTTATAATAAGGAGACGATCAACTCTACATAGCTATCAACTTTACATAGCTATTTATGGAAATAAAAAGAACAACTATATTTCAAATGCTTGGCACAATACCTAGCAAATGTAGTGATGCTGGTTGTAGTAGATATATACATAGACTGACCGGGAGAAATGGAGGGGACCCTGGACCCAAAGACACGATCAGCAAGTAGATAGTAGTTGCCTCATTCTATAGATGAGGAATCTGCACCTCAGACGCTCCAGAGACTGGCTCAGACTCCAATGCAGTAAAGGCCAGAATATGAACCCAAAATCTGCCAATATTTGTTCCCTTTACTCTATCCCACATCTGCATCCTCCACACATGAGGACAGTAGACCCTCAGCTTTAAAAACCTGTAAAAAACTTACAAGCTTTAGAAAACTGACATGCACATGATATTGGAGGGAGAATCCAGGCACAGAAAATTCAGGCAGGCGTGGGGCAAGGAGGAAACCATGTAATCATCAGTCAGGAGGAGTGTCACAACTGTCATTCTCAGTGGTCACAGGAAAGAAGCAGAATTAGTGATATTTTGATGAAGTCTCCACAAGAAAGAAAAGGAAGGAGGAGAAAAATCTGAAAAGGTCCTCCAAAGTACCCACCACATTTCACCTTTCCAAAGGAAAAAAAAAATTTAAATGTTTCTAAGCTATTGGGTGATTTTTTTTTCTTTTTACTTTCTCTTTATACCTAGATTTCTCTATAAGTAACCTATATTCTGCTCTTCTTTCTCTAAGCTGGTCCTTCTGGTGAAGATAATATAGGCTGAGTATCCCTTATTCAAAATACTTGGCACCACCAATGTTTCAGACTTCAGAGTTTTTGAATTTTGGAATATTTGCATTAGATCTGATTGAGCATTCCTAATACAAAAATCTGAAACTCAAAATACTCCAAAATCTGAAACTTTTTGAGTGTCATGTCAACACAAAAAATTTTTTTATTGGAAATTTTTAATGTACACCTTAATGTGATTCATTCTGACATGCTTTTCATTGTGACATTTCCATATATGCATTTTGATGAACATTATTCATATACGTTCCCCCTTACCCTCTTGTATGCTTCCCCCCACACACACCCTCCCCATCTAAGTCTTCTCTATCATTTACTTGGTAATATTTTTCTATATGTCCTTGGGTTCCAGTTCTGTTTAAGATAGAAACTTTTCCTGTAGTGGTCTTTGTTTTTATCTTGTTAGAACAATTACATGCAATTTCTAGTCCATTTATATTGACACCATTCTTATCTTTTTTCCCCCTTTTATTTTGATCCGACCTTTGAATAGGATTTTTCCTTCTTATAATATTGAATCAGCTCCCACATATGAGTGAGAACATGTGGTGTTTCTCTTTCTGAGCTTGTGTTCATTCACTTAAAATAATTTTCTTTAATTCCATCCATTTTGCTGCGAATGACCTTATTTCATTTTTCTTGATTGCTGAGTAGTATTCCATTGTGTATATATATCATAGTTTTTTTATCCATTCTTCTGTTGAAGGGCATTTTTGTTGATTCCATATCCTTGCTATTGTGAAAAGTGCTGTATTGAACATGGAGATGCAGGTGTTTCTGTGGTATGATGACCCATCTCCCTTTGGGTAAATTCCCAATAGTGTTATAGCTGGGTCATATGGTAGATCTATTTTTAGTTTTTTAAGATACCTCCATATTGATTTCCACAATGGTTGGACCAATTTACAGCTCCACCAACAATGTAAGAGTGTTCTCTTTTCCCCACAACCTCGCCAGCATTTATTGTTGTTTGCTTTATTGATCTTGGCCATTCTTACTGGTGTAAGATGAAATCTCAGAGTTGTTTTAATTTGCATTTCCCTAATGGCTAGGGATGTTGAGCATTTTTTCATAACACAAAAATTTTTTGAATTTCAGAGCATTTGGTATCATATTTTCGGGGATGTTCAATCCCTATGAGCTGATTGTCAAGGAGGAATGAAGGGCTTACATATTAGAATGTCCTACCTGAGGTTAACAAAGATTTGCTTCTAATTCTGAAGTCTGCCTGAGGAATGGCAAATAGGGATAATAGGCAAGGTTTACACAAATATGTTTTGTATAACTCCTTACCTCATACATTTGGAAACATAGCTTGGATAAATTTTAGGGATGACTACTAGACAGAGGAATCAAAATGCAGGGTATTATTTAAATGCACAGTAATTATTTCATTAAGTTACTTCCCTCTGGAAAGTACAACCAGAGCACAAAGGAAAACAAATTATCTGGGAGATTACAGTTCATATGCATAATTAATCTGCCTGCAAAATTTGGTGTCTTGACTTTTCTACTGTGGAAAACATAATATTTTTTACACTTGAGCTCAAACATCAAGATGTGTTTGTGTGTGGGAGGAGGACCTTGTACATTTATCTACATAACTGGTGTTAGACTAAAGCAAGAATCAATGCTGCCACCACAGAACTGTGGTTTTGCTAGTTCCTCAATTTAACATCTCAGCTTTTCCTTCCGCTAGAAAAAACAACTGACCATATTTGAGAAACAGCTCCTTTTAGTTTGTAATACAAGGGAGGCTAACACATCCCTGGCTCTGAAGCTGAGTGAAACTTATTTTAACTCACTAAGTGGGTCACTTTTAACCTCCATTCTTCCACTCAGAATTAAAGCAATTGTTCATTCTTTCACGGTTTTTAGGACACCTATATTTAGCCATTACTACATAGTTATTGTAGGTATGTATACTTGGCTATAAATACTAAATTGCTTAATTTATTTATAACTATCAGTCACAAAAGACTAGAAAATGTGCATGGAACTTGATTAAAACTATTTTAAAGTTCTAAGTTTTCAAAGCTTTTCTGAGTAGAGATCATATTTTATGGCCCAATTTGCGGAGGTCTGAAAGTTGGTAAAAACCAAATATTCAGTCAAGTAAAGAGAAGGACTGAGTGATGATGACAATGACATAGTCTGTTTCATAAACATAAGTACAGAGCCGGGCACAGTAGCACATGCCTGTAATCCCAGCGGCTCTGGAGGCGGAGGCAGGAGGATCGCAACTTCGAGACCAGATGCAGTCTGTGTAATTTGGCGAGACCCTGTCTCAAAAAGTAAAAAAAAAAAAAGAAAGAAAGAAAAAAAGAAGAAGAAAAAAAAAAAGGGCTGGGGACGCAGCTCAGTGGTCCAGCACTTGTAGAGCATGCAGGCGCGAGGCCCTGGGTTCAACCCCCAGTACCGCAAAAAAAAAAAAACCTTACAGTATGGATGCACTTTGGGGAAAATCGTGATTTTTTATTTTTTTTTAAGCTCAATTTGAGAGCTGAGGCATGTGTAAGCACTGTGGTTAGCCTCCTGTTTATTTTAGGAGGTTGCCCTGGAATTTGGCGGTTGATACAAAATTGCTTCAGTTGTACAAAACTAAACAAAATACATGAACAAATTCACTCACCTTCACATATGAAAATGATATCAGAGGACTGTTGTGATGACTAAATGTTTTAATATGGTTAAAGCACTTAGAAAAATACTCAACTAAAGTAAGTGGTATGTACTAGCTGATAGTATCAGGGTGATAAATTGAGACTCCTCCCTACCCCGCCCTCTCTCTGTTGTTTGCAATAACTTACAAGATGGAGAAATTGTGCAATTTCTGGGAAGACTGATGCAATGACTGAAATGGACAGAACCAAAACAATGAGAAGAGTCCCTAGTATGAGATGGGAAGTAGAATTGGAAGGGAGCTGAGGAAAGAAGCAGGGAGATGGCTTCTGGGGAACACTGACGCTTCAGTGCCTAGAGGGAGACGCCCCAGGAGGTGCATGTCTGATCCAGAGGTAACTTCTTAGCACTTTAAAATGAAAACCATGGGAAACATCAATGCTTTTGATTTAAGAAGTATACTGTTATCTGGCAAAAGAAGGATGCTTGAAACTCTTCCAATCTGCTGACCAAGTTAGTTTTATATTTTGATGACCTTAATTCCAATTTTTATTTCTGCAGTGCTCAGTATGCAGATGGAACAGTATCATTTCATTGGATATCTGTGAGCTGGGAAACTAACAGACAAGAAAAGCCTAGGGAGGAAATTAAATTAATCTAAATAATGCCATTCTGCTCTAAAGTCTGCTATTAGTCATAAAGGCCAAGATCTTTATAATTTGACTTCAAAAAACTTTTTTTTTTCAGTGGTGGGGGTTGGACCCAGGGCCTTACATGTGATCAGAAAGTACTCCATGGCTGAGCTGCACCTCAGCCCCTTTTTTGTTTTTTATTTTTGAGACAGAGTCTTGCTAAATTGCACAGGCTATGTCTGTCCACGAACCTGTAAT
Organism: Pedetes capensis; assembly: GCA_007922755.1. Taxonomy (NCBI): domain Eukaryota; kingdom Metazoa; phylum Chordata; class Mammalia; order Rodentia; family Pedetidae; genus Pedetes; species Pedetes capensis. Next base: position 156,228 of record VMDO01000835.1, read on the forward strand.
CCTCCTGCCCTAGAGTCACTGGGATTACAGGTGTGTACCACCATGCCTAGCCTTTTACTTTTAACTCTTCATAAATATAATCTGATGACAAAATTTCTTAATTTTATCTAACATGATTTTAACACTTTTTTTCTGTCTCTTTTATCTACACAGAGAGGCCTGTATGCCTTGTTGTTGTTGTTAGGTGCCGTCAAGTCATGTCCTGCTCATAGCGACCCTCATAGGGTTTTCAATGGTTGATTGTTTCAGGATTGCCTTAGGAGTGGATTGCCATGTCCTTCTCCCATTTTTGTGGTGCTGGGAATCAAACTCAGGACCTCAGAGACTGCAGAATGGCACCCTACCAACTAAGCTAAATCCCAGCCCATTATTGAGTACACAGTTTTGAAATGGATAGTTAAATTTTAGCTCAATGAACATATTTAGACTAAAATGATGAGATTATAATTTTCCCTTTTAGGCTAAGGTCATTTGTATAACTTCCTAAATTTCTTGAAGTCAATGTCCATCCATTTGGTGCTTAGAGGCTAAAATGAAGAATAGGGCTTTGGCAAAGATGAAGAATGATAGATGCAAAACATTGAATTATCGTTGTGTCTTCCCTCATAGCAGTCCCTGTGGGAACTCAGTAGATATTAAGCTAATATGTGAAATCTAAGACTTTCTTGCAGATGTAGCAAGGAAAAATTATTTATTGTACTTGTGGTAAAAAGTACTTATGACAAATGTTCATCATCATAAGTATCATTAGCATCTACCATGTGCCAGGAGAGCCAGAGAAGGAACTCAAGTCAGTCAGCAAACAAGGATTAGAAACAAAAACACCATGGTCAACCCTATACTTACTCTTAGGTAAAAGTATGAAGCAAACACACAAACACAACAGTTAGTGAGGGCAGAGAGAAATACGGAAGGCCTCTGAAGGAGCATTCTTAAGACAAGCCTTGGAAAATGATCAGAAGTTGTACAAATAAAGAAGAAAAGCAAGTTAAGTAACAGTTGGACCAAAAAGGAGTGAAAGAATATGGAACTTTCTGGTGGCTTGTGGTCTAGTGTACCCAGAATGCGGGTAGACAAGAGCGGGGAGTGTATGCAAGGGTTAGAGGAGAAGGAAGTGACAAGAAATAAGGTTGAGGAAGTGGGTTGCAGCAAGTTTCTGAAGGTCCCAAAATTCTCAGTAAAGTGGTATACTAATTGAAAGAAAGTACTTCTTTATTCCATGGTTATATGAAATCTGCAATGATATCCATTTATAAAAATAAAAATGTTTCTGGATTTTTTGCAAATTTCTTCTCTCTCTCTTTCTCTCTCTCTCTTTCCCCCTCTCTCTCCCCTCCTCTCTCTCTCTCTCTCTCTCTCTCTCTCTCTCTCTCTGTCTGATTCTTTCTCAAAACTATGAGTGCCAGAATCTCTTTGGTCACAGCATGATCCATGAAGGGGGGCCATGTTTACTGATAAAGGCAGAACAGAGCATGAAATCCTGGCCACCTTCTGTCAATGACCTTGGGCCAGCTCCTTCAACATCTGAGCCTTCTCCTGATCTCTAAAGGTAGTTGAGAGGATTCAACAAGGTCATATGGCTGCACATACTAAGTACTTATAAGTAATCAAGTGTTATTATTATAGTCAGCTCTCCATATCCAAAGGTTCTGCACCCACAGACTCAACCAATTTCAGATGGAAAATATTCTAAAACAATATTGCATTGGTACTGAACATGTACAGATTTATTTTGTCATTATTCCCTGATTATACAGTACAACTATTTACATAGCATTTACATTGTATTAGGTACTATAAGTAATCTAGAGATGACTTGAAATATTAAGAGAATGTGTGTAGGTTTTGTGCAAATACCACACCATTTTATATAAAAGACTCGAGCATCTGCAGATTTTGGGTATCTTTTCCTTTCTCTTCTAATTTAAATGCATACATTTGAATGAGACTTTACTTGTTTACTTGTTGGACTTCCCTTCCCTAAAGGGTTCAAAGACAGAAGCATAAATGAAGTTAAAACTCTGAAATTATTTGCCTCATTGTTGAATATTTCAAGGCATAATTTACAAAGGAGATAAAATTTAAAATTCCACAAAGAAAAGCATCCCTGGGATAGCTAACAAAGTGTCCCGTTAAGTGCCACTCCATTCTACCTCAGCAGTGCTTCTTTGAAGAGCAAGACCCAGAAGATTTCCCTCTGATGTTACTGGGCATGATGCTTTAGCAATGCAAACTTGATGTGAATTAAAATTTTTGTAGTCTTTTGATTCCTTCCCAAATGTAAGGGAAAAAATATTGACATTCCCTCACATCCTGATTTATTTTATTCTCATTACTGTCTTTACTTAAAATAAGACACAACATATTTTTCAGTCTTTGTTGGGGCTTATGCTTCTTCTGGGATCCCACATTTTTGCTAGTTTAAAACTATTCAGGTGAAATGTGCAAAACAATATCAATGGTCATATATGGCAACTTCCAGAAATTCACATTACCATAGATAAATGGTAACTTCCATTCAAATTTGCCTGCCCAGACATTCTTTAAATAATTTTACCTAATAGAAATCAATTATGAGCTGGGTGAGGTGGATCATACCTGTAATCCCAGCCACACAGGAGGCAGAAGCAGGAGGACTGACAGGGGCCAGAGGCAGCCTGAGCAACTTGCAAGATCTTTACTCAAAATAAAAAAATACGAATGGGCTGGGCTGCAGCCCATGGTAGAACACTTGCAAAGTATGTGTGAGGCCCTGGGTTCAACCCCCAGTACCATAAAAAAGAAGAAGAAAGAGGAGGAAGAGGAGAAAAAGAAGAAGGAGGGGGGAGAAGGAAAGGAAGAGAGAAGAAATAATTAATTATGATAATTTTTTTAATAAAATTGGGCTGTATATGGATAAGCCACCTTTTGGTTTACTAAGAGTTTAAAAAATTATCTTGAGGAAGTAGTTTTAGAAAACAAGTTGCTAATACTTGATTAAGAAACATTGGGCTTTGATAAGTATGCTGATTAATGTATCCATTGCCAGTCTGAATTATTTACATTTATCAACTGTCAATCACCCATATGATTGTTTGATAGTAACAATTAAATACAAGATAATATGATAAAATTCAGTCTCTATGTTTCAGCAAAGTTTAAAAGAATTTCTTTTGTAGTAAAAGATAATATGATAAAATTCAGTCTCTATGTTTCAGCAAGCCTGCAGCT
>VMDO01000835.1:159537-188890 GCA_007922755.1 Pedetes capensis
CAGATCTCGGAAGCTAAGCAGGGTCGGGCCTGGTTAGTACCTGGATGGGAGACCGCCTGGGAACACCAGAAGCTGTAGGCTTGGGAGAAAGACCTGGCAACCCCCTCCCAAAAATCAATCTGCCATTGAAAACCCTATGAACAGCAGAGAAGCACTGACAATAGTGTTTCCCCTGTTGTACAGAGGGTCGCTATGAGTCAGATACCGACTCGATGGCACCTAATAACAACAACAACATGTTTCAGCAAAGTTTAAAAGAATTTCTTTTGTAGACCAAAGGCTTTCCTCCAGGACTTAACTGAGTATTCATTTATATGGCCATAAGCATTAACAAATAATTTGTATAGTCCTATGAAACAGTATAGTTAAGCAACAGAAATTGATTTTATTTTTAGAGAATAAATAGAGGAGACCTCTAATTCCATGTGGTTATTAAGCATACCCATTAAAAAACCTTGGCGCCAAAAATCACTGAACTAACCAGTATCACATTCAGTAACATATGACCCAAGATGTTAGTGGACCCACTAAAGTGCTATAGAGAAGTTTTGTAGAAAACCAGAACCACAGAGGCTAAAATTAAACTGACCACCATTAGGCCAATGAGCAGCACAATCTAAATGATCAATATGCACTTTCCTGAAAACATTTTAAAGTAGACAAAATCACGCTAAATAGCCTTCCTGAAATCAAGCAGTAGACATAAATCAGAACATGGTTTGGTCTGAAAAGGAAAAAAAAAAAAAAAAAAAAACCATAGTTTTGGGGCAGTGATAACTAGATAACTTGAGAAAAACCCAATCCAGAGAACGGAGGGGCTCCACGCTGAAGTACCACACAAGGCGGCTGCAGGTTTCCTGGGCGGGCAGTAAGAGGGAGGCAGGGTGCACCAATGGCTCCAGCGACAGGTGCTCAGATCCCTACTCTCCTCAGGACGAAATCTACAGCCCACAGAAACACAGCCCAAATTTCCTTCCAAACACTTAGAAAAGGCAAAAGGACATGAAGACAATTTACCTTGTAGAAACACTGTCCTTCGTTGTGCTGGTTTGTGATCAGAAACCCTCTTCTTTCTGATCTGCAGAACAGCTTTGTCAAGCCCGGGTGTGTGGTCACAAGGCAGGAAGTGACTAGAATGACAAATCATCAGCCAGGAAAGAAATAGATTTTGTCTTTATAAGGACATTTTACTTTTTTTTTCATGTCCCCTTCCCCTAAAGAAATCACCTGACCGAACAGGTCACACTGAAATTCAGACGCCTCTTACCACTTCCTCTTACTTAGAAGCATTTTCTATGTCTTTCCCTTTCTTTCCCAGCTGTCTCTAAGTAGGCCCTGGGCTACTTAAACTTTCTGATGGCAGATAGCAATGGAAGGTCAGCCTGCTACCTTGACTGTTTTATCTGACTCTTAATTGCAAAAGCAAAGCTCAGGTGCCTACCTACTTACAGCAAGGATAAACAAATTATTCACTTCTAGAGAAAGAAAAAGGTAGCCATAAACCTGAGACAAAATGAAAGGGATTTCCCTGGGAGAGTCCCACCCACTGGAAACCAAATTCTTCTTGAGTCCCATAACAATGATCTTTCTGGTGCAAACAAAACAAAATATCTCTTTAAGAGGAAGGCCTGAAAAGGAGGGTTACTATATATTATTTACTCATTCTTTTATTTATAGAACACCTATGTGCTAAGGATCTCTTTAACCCAATTAAAGATTTCAATTATTTAGATGTTTCCTATAAAAACAGCAGAAGCCTGCAGCTGTACCACTGTGGCGTCCGATACCCTCAGATCTCAGAAGCTAAGCAGGGTTGGGCCTGGTGAGTCCTTGGATGGGAGACTGCCTGGGAATACCAGGTGCTGTAGGCTTGGGAGACAGACTTGGCAACCCACTCCCATAAAACAATGAGCCATTGAAAACCTTATGAATAGCAAAGAAGCACTGACAATAGTGTTTCATCTGTTGAACAAAGGGTCGCTATGAGTAGGACACAGACTCCATGGCACCTAACAACAACTAACAACTTAAAAAAACAGTGGTGGATCACATAGGCAGCTACCATTAAATGGGTAGCTTAATTCCTTCATACAGATCAGATTTTTCTTTTGAATGCACATTTTATAAAATTAGTGTGAAGGGAGAAAAAGTTCTACTCTATGTCTATACTCCAGATGCTTGCCTTGAGGGCAAATTCTCATATCCAAATGGAAAATCCTCAAGTGCTCATACTGGTTGTGAAGACTGTGAAGCACTCTGAATTATGTTGACTAAATGTTGAGCATAATCTACACATTGCCTGCCCTCAGTGTGGCTTCAGTAGTAACTCTGCTATTTACCAAGGAGGATATACAATATGGCTGGGCTCCCAGGTCAGATGGTTGAATTAAAGATGTCTGATCATTCATGCTATAAGATCTGTGTTTGCTAGGAGCCATGGGCCCTGTCAAGGATAGCAGTATTCAACTGACTGGGGGGCTGCCATTAGACTTCCTTTGCTGCTTCTACTCCTCTAGAAAGTTCCTGTTTCTGACCTCAAATGTTAAACCAAACTGTTCTAGCTTATCTCCTCCATCAGCCAGTGGTGTGGCTCTTCTTAAGTCAGAAGCCCACAAAGTCCGTCTTGGAGAAGACAGTGGGCAGAACAATGGGATGACATGGAAAAGATTCAGTTCATTCTAGAAATGGTTCTAGAGAACACTCTAGAAATGGTTCTAGAGAGTACTGACAACCCTCTTGTGATTCCAAGGAAAAAACTGAGAAGGTGAATGGGATCCTTTTTTGTTTGCCTAATTATATGTAAATTATCATGTTACAGAGAGGGTTCAAGAAGCTCCTTCAATTCTTTTAGGACACCAGAGGAACATCCAGGTATCACCACTCTTACAGAACTGATCACACTACACACTAGGAAAATGCTAGTGGCTTCCATTCTGATGGGAACAGTCCCCACTCAAGGCCCCCATAGCAAGGCTCCACAGATGGTGTCTTGAAGGTCTTAAGGGTGAAAGGTATGGTGACTGAGGATCTCCCCACTCTGGTTCCACACCCTGATGGTTTTAGGACAAAGTTAACATCCAATAGCCCTGCTTTCTAAAAGGGAGCAGATCTACATTTCTTTTACCTGGGAGGCGGAAGGTGGCAGCATTCTGTATCTGCTGGAGCCTGGTCACCGAGGAATCTATAAAGAGCAAAACATATTTCTGCATTGGTCCCACCAGCGTCCGACTGCCTTTCAGAACTGGTGACTGAGAAAGAAGACACAACCGCTGATTTCAGGGAGCACACAGTCCAGTGGGAAGAAAACCATGTAAGTAAATGAATGCTATCTACAATAGAGGGGCGAGAAAACAGTGCCATGTGAGGCAGAAGCCGATTTGAGCAGAGTTGCCAATTTGAGCAGAGTTGGCGAGAAGGCAGTGAAACATGCAGTTACCACTAGCGGTTGGTTTAAGTAAAAAAAAAAAAAAAAAAAAAAAAAAAAGTTTTAGGATCTCAGACAAGGTCTAGATTGTAGAAGATGAAAGCCAGTGAACTGGGCACTCCTTACAACTACCCAGTTACCAGAGTCCTCTTTTACCTAAGTAGCAGTTCAGCTTTGACTCCTCCTGGGCCACCTGTCACGCCCTCAATGACAGCCACATCCGGGACTTCACCAGTTTCAAGCCCGGCCCCCTCCCTCAATCTTCTTTATCTGCCTCTCAGCGGGGTCAATCTAGCCAGGTGTAGGCTCTTGTTTAGGTTTTAGAGCCAGATTTTTACAGAGAGGAGTATTTTATCACTGTCGGTATTTAAAATTGCTTGTGCATAATGATAATAAATGACTTTAGGCATTATTGGGGCTGGGATTTAGCTCAGTTGGTAGAGCACTGCGCTGCAGTCTCTGAGGTCCCGAGTTCAATTCCCAGCACCACAAAAATGGGAGCAGGACCTGGCAATCCACTCCCAAGGCAAGCCCGAAATAATCTGCCATTGAAAACCCAACGAGGGTCACTATGAGTCGGATACCGACTCCACGGCACCTAACAACAACAACCCTAACAAGGCTTTATTATTGTTTTTAGAGTGACTTTAGGCTTTATTATTGTTTTTAGGTTCTCTACAGACAATGCACCCCACTTAAGGCCCACACCCAGAGTGCATCTACCCCCTCCTCCACATGCCTCTGCTACTGCCTCTGCCACTTATCAGTGGCCTCTGCTTTGCTTTCAGCATGTCCCTCCTACCCTCCCTGACTTCATCTGGCCCCCAGGCCTGCTCTGAAGCCCACAGCTCCAGGCCCTAAAACCACATCACCTGCTACTCTCTGCCTCTGAATTCAACTGAAGGTCACAGAGAGAGACATTGTTGTTGTTGTTAGGTGCCATCGAGTCGGTATCTGACTCATAGCGACCCTCATAGGATTTTTAACGGCAGACTGTTTCGGGATTGCCATGGGAGTGGATTGCCAGGTCCTTCTCCCATTTTTTGGTGCTGGGAATAGAACCCAGGACCTCAGAGACTGCAGCGCAGTGCTCTACCAACTGAGCTAAATCCCAGCCCACGTAGACAGAGACATAGAATGCTGTAAATTCAAGCTGCTTGACTTCAAATTTCTTCTCAGAAATATTTGTACTCAATTTCATTAACTCCTAAGAGCAGGCATTGTTAACCTGGGGATCAAGGACTTCTAAAATTATATGCATACTTTTGTGTGTATGTACTTTTTACTGAGAAGAGGTCTATCATATTACTCATCTTATCATTAAGGACATCATGGAGCCCATCTATTCTAAACTCTCTCCTCAACTCCTTACACCATCTTCCCTGGTCCTAGATTGCTCTGCTGCCCTTCACTCACTGCAATGACCCATGGTACCTAGTGTGAATTTCCTTCTGTAGCCCCCTTTACATTGCAGGAGGTCCATGTTTCCACTTCTCTTAAAGGAGGAGAGGTTCTTCCAGCTCCCTGATGCCAATTGTTCCCCCTTAGAATCTTAATCTTGTTCTCTACTTCCTTAGATACCTGGTTGCATCCATCATCTCACGTTTTTCTACCACTTTTTCTCTCTTACATGCCTCTCACTTCCTCTTTCTTTACTCACAGGACGTGTACCAAGGGGAAAAGCCCTTGGCTTCACTGGACCATCCCCAACTTGTGATGGGCTGGGGATGGAGACAGCTGAGAGGGGTACAGTGCCAGGCTTTGGTGAGGGTCCACAGGAGTGGAAGACACAGGCATGTAAAACAGGCAAGTGAAGAGCAGTCTGCTCAGACCCTGCCAGATGAAGAGCCGAGTGCCTGTGGAAACAGACAGCACTAGCTCCAACTGGGGGCCCAGGAGCCAGGCCCAGGGAGCAGAGTGGAGTGCGTGAGTAAAGACATTAGACCAGCTCCCTGGGGTCAAACTCCCACTCTACTGATGAACTCCTTGTGTAATCTTGGGCAAATTACTTAACCTCACTGGCCTCAGGGCCTCATCTAGAAGATGGGACAAGAACAGTGTCTATTTTATGCAGTTATTACAAGGATTAGGTGCATTGATAGGTTCAGAGTACTTAGAAGACTGTCACACAGTGAATCTATGTTAGTTTTAACTAGTCTTTTATTATCTATTCCAGCTCTGGGCTAGACCCCTCATATACATTATTCATTTATTCTACACAACAAACTTATGGCTTGTTGGTAGGTGCCGTCAAGTCAGTGTCCAACTCATAGTGACCCTAAGTACAACAGGCAAGACAGTAGTGTCAGTGCTTCTCTGCTATTCATAGGGTTTTCAATGGCTGATTGTTTTTTGGGAGTGGGTTGCTATTTTTGATTTTTCTTCAATTTTTAAATAACAATTTTATTGAAATATTGATGCACATGCCACAAGATTCACTCTTTAAATGTGAACAATTCAGTGATTTTTAGCATCTGAACAGAGTTGTGTAATCATTGCACTATAAAATTCCAGAATGCTTTTTGTCACCCCAAAAAGAAAATTCTTACCCATTAGCAGTTACTCAATTAGCAGTTACTCAATTACCCCAACTCATAAATCCTCAGCCATAGGCAACCACTAGCCTATTTTCTGTCTCTACAGATATGCCTATTCTGAACATTTCATGCACATGGAATCATCCAATGCATGGTCTTTTGTAACTGGCTTTCTTTACTGAGCTTGATTTCAAGATGCATCCATGTTGTAGCATATGTCAGTACTTCATTCCTTTTTATAGAAGAATGATATTCCATTGTATGGATATACCACATTTCACTATCCATTCATCAGTTGATAGCAATTTGCATTGTTTCAATTTTGGGGATATTATGAACAACACTGCTGTGAACATGTGTGTACACATTTTTGTGTGGACAATATGTTTTCTTTAATGTTTGAATCAAAGGGATACATGAACACAGTTTTAGAAGTCAAATATTATCCCAAGGCTTATTATGAAACACCAGTCTTCTGACAACACAGTCCTTCTTCACCTGATTCACATTCCCCAGAAACAACTATTTTCAACAATTTTAGCTATTTCTCCTGCTATTTAGTCCCATATTTCCAGGTGCTATGCTTATCTTTTATCTTGACTGGATTCATATAGATAATATGCATATGTTATATATATGTATATGGTATATATGTTTACATTTGTACTTCCTACTTGGGAGTTGGGCTAGGATTTAGCTCAGTTGGTAGAGTGCTGCGCTGCAGTCTCTGCTGTCCTGAGTTCAATTCCCAGCACCACAAAAATGGGAGAAGGATCTGGCAATCCACTCCCAAGGCAATCCCAAAACAGTCAGCCATTGAAAACCCTGTGAGGGTCACTATGAGTCGGATACCAACTTGATGGCACCTAACAACAACAACAACAACTTGGGAGTTAAAGATTTAACCCTCACCCACTCACCAACTAATACATGCTAATCCTATCATCCTCTAAAATAATTTATGAACTCTTTTTAGTTAAATCAATATTCAGTTTTTACAATGACTGTCAAAATATTCATAGCTGAATTATGCCATATACTATGTTTTAGTATCTTTTCCCATTTGTTGGGTTTCTATTACAGTGGTACTAAGAAAGTACTAAACTCTAACAGAACTGAAATACAATTAAAAATCAAGGAATGAATTCATTACTCTTTTGTCACCTTGGAGAGGCTCCTCTGGGAGCCCTCAGTATCTCCACCTGGTTATGCTTCCCAGCTGCCATCAGAACATCCCCTCATTGTCATCCTGGGAAGTCCCTTCTTCCTGCTCTAGGCTGAATTGACTGTTTCTGGACCATACATCTTTCACTTTCTTGGTTTTCTTCCTTGTTTTAATAAGCACATTCTCTGCTATATTTCTAAGAATGCATGGGTCATAAATTTCTTCAGATGTTCTACAGCTGAAAACATACAGTCTACCCTCATTCTTGGACATCCACTCTGGAAGTCATTTTCTCTCAAAATTTGGAAGGAATCATTCCAGTGCGTTCTATGTTCCAGTGTTGCTATTGGGAAATTAGATGCCTTTCTGACATATGTGTGTCATTTCTGTTTTCTTTCTGGAAATTTTTAGGATTTTTCCTTTACGCCTGTTGTTCCGAAATGTTTTGATGTGTCTTAGCATGGGTCTATTTTTATCCACTATACTAGGAACTCAGTGACTTTAACTGGAAAATTCAAGTCTCTAGTGCTAGGAAATTCATTTCCTTACCCACTACCCAACTTTCCTCCATTTTCTGTTCTTTCTCTGGTATTGCATTTGTTTGCATATTGTACCTCTCCAAGTGATTTTCTAATTTCCCTCTTGTTTGTTCTTATTTTCTGCCTCTTAACCTTCCTATTCTACTGTCAGAATTTTTCAATATTTTCTTCAAAATTCCTATTGCAAGTTTTATTTCTACTAATATCATTTAGATTTATGTCTTAGTCTATTTTGTGCTGCTATAACAGGATGCCAAATTATACAGATATTACCTCAATTATATAGACGGTATCATTTATAAAGAACAAAGTGTATTGACTTACAGTCCTGGGGACAGGGAAGCCCAATAACAAGGTGCCAGCATCTGGCAAACTTCTTCCTGCTGCATCATCACATGGCAGAAAGTGAGAGGGTGAAGTTTAAAGGGAGGCCAAAAACCCCCTTTTATACCTGCATTAATCCCACCTATGAGGGCCAGATCCTCACAGCCTAATAACTTCTTAAAGGTCCCACCTCCAAATACTGTTACAATGGCAATTAAATTTGAACATGAACACTTGAGGGGACAAATATTGAAACTGTAGCAATAGCCAAAAACATTTTTTTTTCACTAAATGTTCTTTGTGTGTGTGTGAGGGGGTACTTGGGAGCTGAACCCAGGGCCCCATACATACTTTCCAAGTGCTCTACAATGGGCTGTATCTCTAGCCCGTTTTTTATTTCTTGAGGCAGGGTCTTGCTAAGTTATGCAGGCTGCCTCTGGCCTCAAACTTGTGATCCTCCTTCCTCTGCCTCCTGAGTTGCTGGGATTGTAGATGAGCACCACTACACCAACCTAATGTTCTTTCTTTTTCTTTTTCTTTTCGTCTTCTTTTTCTTTTTTTTTTTTTTTAATAGCAAGATAGAAGGCAGGATGGGCTGGGGAATGTGTCCCTGCTTGTTATATATATTACCTACCAATCTCCCTATTTTTAGGTTCCATCCTGCACCTCTGCCTTCAGAAGTATCTGGTGCCTCAGTCCTGAGATCTGCTACCCATAGTGTGATGGGAAGTGTTTCTTTCTGGCCTCTCACATCACAGCCTTGGGGTTCAGCTTTGTCATCTGTGCTAAAGCACTTCCCACTGTCTATATATTTCATGGCTTCCAACATTCTGCTGATGTCTGTTGGGTTCTGTTGTCTCATTTGGTATTGGTATCCTACTAGACTTAGAATTCTATGAGGCCAAGGGATAAGTGTGTTTTGTTAGCTTGTGAATACTGTACCAGGCATTTCAAAAGTGTTCACAGAGGACTAAGCTGGGACTTGAAAGATGAGATGGAAAGGAAAGGTGGAGATGTGTTCCAGGCACAGAGAATAGCATGCAGGAATGATCATAGGTGAGAGAAAGCAAGTTTTATCTACAACCTGGCAAATGACAGATACTTCTGTAAGCAAGAGTGCAAAGCTGGGGGATGTACACAAAAGGAGACAAGCTGGAGGACTTAGCTCCTGAGAGATCTTTAACCTCTGTCCGGGAGCGTGGGCTTTATCTGGCACGTTAGGGTTTTCCAGAGAGGCAGAATAGAATGTGTCGATATGTATGTATGTGAATGTGTGTATACATGCATACCTACCTACATGTATATATATACATGTGTATGTGGATCTACATATATACACACAGGCAAAGCAATGTATCATAAGGAACTGTCTCATGTGATTATGGAGGCTGGCCATTCCAAAGATCTTCAGCATGAGTCAGCAAGCTAAAGACCCAGGAGAAGCACCTGCTGTAGGTCTAGTCTGAACTCTGGTAGGCTCAAGACCCATGAAGAGCCAACGTTTCAATCTGAGTCCAAAGGGAGAAAGAAGCCCATGTCCCAGGTCAGTAGCAATCAGTCTTATTTAGGGAAGGGTCAATTTTTTCTTTTATTCAAGCTTTCAATGGATTGGGTGAAGGTCACCAACATTAGGGAGGGCCATCCAGCTGCTTTACTCAGTCAACCAACTTAAATATTAACTTCATCCAAAAACACTGTCATCAAAACACCCAGAATAATGTCTGACCAAATACCTGGGCACCCCATAGGACTGACACAGAACATTAATGATCACACCCTCCAAGCAATGGAGAGTTATTTTAGGATATGTTTTAGTTTTCTAGGGCATTGGTAATAAAGTTCTATAAACTAGGTGGTTTGAAGTAACAGAAATGTATTGGCTCGTGGTTCTGGAGGCTAGAAGTCTGAAGTGAAGGGTATTGGCAAGTTGGTTCCTTGTGAGACTTATGAGAGATCATTTGTTCCATGCGTCTGTTCTTGTGATTTATAGGCATCCTTTGTCATCCATGGCTTATAAAAGCATCACTTTGATTTTTTATCTTTATCTCCACATTTCTGTGTCCAAATTTCCCCCTTTTAACAATAGGAAGTCAGTAATATTGCATTAGGCCCCATCCTGATGATCTCATCTTAACTGGATCATCTACAAACATGCTGTTTCCAAATTCAGTCACCTTTACAGGCACTGGAGTACAAGACTTTGGTGTTTTGGGTGAGACACAATTCATATCAGAGACATAAATGGGAAGGGACAAAGTCAGATCTGTGTTTTAGAAAACTCTCCTCCCAGTTCCAAAGAGAAGAATGAGATGGTAAGGACTGGAGGAGGGATGGGGAAAATAAAGACCAGAGTGTCATGGGGGTCTTGGCTGCCAGCTGTGTGAGTGGCAGTGGGTCAGAAAGGTGGGCAATTGCAAGAGACACCCAATAGGCAGCAAGGACATGAAAGGGCTGACTAGCTATAGTAGAAGAAATGGATCAAATGAAGTAGAAGGCAAGAGTGACCTCCATTTCTGGATGGTGAGCTGGGTGGTGGACAATGGTACCATTCAAGGAGGCAGGAACTCAGAAGTTTGCAGAGGATGATTATAAATTGAGGAAATGCTCCGGTTTAGCTCAGTTGGCAGAACACTTGCTATGCATGCTTTGAGGCCTGGGGCTTGATCCCCAGCACCACAAAAATGGGAGAGGGACGTGGCAGCCCACTCTTGAAACAATCAGCCATTGAAAACCCTATGAGTAATGGGGAAGTACTAACATAGCACCAGGCATGGGACAGTGTTGGGGAGTGTTTTGTTCTGGTTACATAGGGTTCCAATGAGTCAGACCCAACTCAACAGCACCTAACAACAACAATCCAATGCCATTTCATCAATTTCCACACACTCTTATCAGTCCTCTGAAGCTAGACTGATCAGTGTTCACATCCTTGCCTTTATCTAACATTTGACACTACCCTTCCTTTATTATACTCTCTTCTCAATGTACAGTTATTCATATTTTTATGCAAAATGAACAAGTCTAACTTGAAATCCCTCTATTATCCCAAGTATCTAAAACTGATCTCATCTTTCCTCTGATCAATAGCTACCTTACCCCTAACCTCTCTTCCTCCCTTCCTTCCTCCAGGACCCTGCCTCTGACCTAAGATGCTCCAGGCTCTTCCTTGAGTTCTTCTTTTTCTCAATTCCCATATGTGGTCAAAGTTTCATTTTTTTTTTTTTTTTCCTTTACAGTCTTTACCAACTGTGGGGTTTTTTTTTTTTTTTTTTTTTTTTTGTTGTTGTTTTTGTGGTGGTGGTGATGGTGGTAGTGATGGTGGTGGGTTATGGTTGTTTTTGGTTTTGATTTGGATTTTTTGGGGTACTGGAGGATGAACCCAGAACCTTGCACATACTTTGCAAGCATTCTACCACTGAGCTTTACCCCCAGCCCCTTTTTATGTTTTTATTTTGAGACAGGGTCTTGCTAAATTACACAGGCTACCTCTGGCCTCAAACTTCCAATCCTCCTGCCTCTGCCTCCAGAGCCACCGGGAATATAGGCTTGCAGCACTGTGCCCAGACCAACTCTGTTTTTTAACTATTACCATGTTTAGATTAGCTTCCTGATTTCCCTATCTCCTGTCTCACCACTGCACAATCTGTCATGCACATTATCAGAAAGCCACACTTTCCTCCCATCGTCCTCCTGCTCCCTATGCATATGAAATTACTCCTCACTTCCAGAATAATGTCCAAACTCTGCCTCAAGCCATCCTCCAAGCCTTACACAGGCAATACAGGCTTTCTGGCACCTTCGAGCTGGTCTGTCACTAATGCCTGGCACATATCTCATTATGCCTCTGAGATTCCTGCCCTCTCTCTTTCTGCCTGCTCTCCCCACTTCTCATTTCTATGAGTCATTCTCCCAGAATCAAGAACAGGATCAACTACACAATTTGTGGGTCCCAGTGCAAAATAGAAATGTGGAGACCCTTGTTTAAGAATTTATAGATGGTGACAGGTCAGCATTAAACCAAGTGTGGGGTCCTTCTAGGCACACAGCCCACAAGATTCCATGGGCTGCAAACCCAACAATCAAGAATCCTTACTTGACTACTGGTCTATTCTTTCTTCCCCTTCTAAAACTTTGAGTGCTTATCCCTAAGCCATTCTTGACATTTCCTTGCCAATTAATTAGTTTTCTTTGCCAATTATTTGTTTATGACCATGTATCTATGTGGGTTTGTAGTACCTTTACTCATCCATCAAGTTCTTATTAAGAACATACTCCATGCCAGGGCCTCAATCTCATAATCTCAAGGAATTTTCAATCCAGGAGGTCACTAAACATACTGAAAATGATTATATTCTGTCATAATAATAGAGAAATTCATAGGTAAACAATAGACATGAGGATGAGGTGGCAGGCAGGATATGGCATCGTAGAAGATATGCAGCTGTAGCCACAATGAGATATCATCTCACACCTGTTGGAATGGCTATCATCAGTATCACAAAATGTAAGTGTTGGGGGAGGATGTGGAGAAGAGAGAACCCTTGCACATTGTTGGGGGCAATGTAAACTGGTATGGTCACTATGGAAAATGGTATGGAGGTTCTTTGAAAAATTAAAATATAACTACCACATGGTCTAGCAATTCCACTTCTGGGTAAATATCCAAAAGAAATAAAATCAATATGTTGGAGAGATATGTGCCCTCCCATGTTCATTCCACCACTATTCACTGTAGCCAGGTTATGACATCAACCAAATGCATGTCAACAGGTAAATGAATAAAGAAAGTGTGGCACATATACACAACATAACACTATTAGGTCTTTAAAAAATGAAGAAATTGCCTGGGCACTTTGGCACATGGCTGTAATCCAAGTGACTAGGGAGGCGGAGTCAGGAGGATTGGGTGTTCGAAGACAAAGGCCGCCTGTGTAATTTAGCAAGACTCTGACTCAGACAGAAAATTAAAAAAGGGTCTGGGTGCAGCTCAGTGGTAGAGCACTTGTAAGGTATGTGCAAGGCCCTGGGGGAGGAGGAAAAGGAAGAGGAGGAGGAGGAGGAGGAGGAGGAGGAAAAGAAGAAGAAGAAGAAGAAGAAGAAGAAGAAGAAGAAGAAGAAGAAGAAGAAGTTGTTGTTGTTCTGTCACTTCCAACAACATGGATGAACTTGTAGACTACTGCATTAGGTGAAATGAGCCAGGCACAGAAAGACAAATACTGAATGATCTCACTCCTATGTAGAATTAAAAAAAAAAATTCATTGAACTCAGGGAAGCAGAAAGTAGCCAGGGGCTGGGGAGTAGAGGAAATGGGAGATGCTAGTCAAATGATATGAAATTTTAAGAGAAGAAATAAGTTCTAGAGATCTACTGAACATCACAGTGACTATCATTAATAACATACTGCATACTTGAAAATGGCTAAAAGAGTAGACATTAAATGTTGTCCCTACAAAAAAAATCTGTGAGATGATGAAAGCTTTAATTAGCTGGATTTATTCATCACACATTGTATACAAATATAATGTCACATTGTATATAATAAGTATATACAATTTTTATTTGTCAATTTAAAAAGATGACGATGATGATGACATACAGCTGCACTTGAGAAATGTTTAGAAGCTGGTCAGGCAAATGAAGAGAGAGTGATGAATGGCATTTCAGCTGGAAGGACCAGCTGATATAAACAGTGTTATGTACATTGCCTGCCTGCAGGCGTAGCACTGTGGCATCCGATCCCATCAGATCTCGGAAGCTAAGCAGGGTCAGGCCTGGTTAGTACTTGGATGGGAGACCACCAGGGAACACCAGATACTGTAGGCTTGGGAGAAGGACCCAGCAACCTACTCCCAAAAATCAATCTTTCAATGAAAACTCTACAAATAGCAGAGATGCACTGACACTAGTGTTTCACCTGTTGTATGTAGGGTCCCTATAAGCTGGATACCGACTGAAAGGTACCTAAAAACAACTAACATGTACATTGCCCAACTGAAAATCGGCTTCTGGAGTACAGGAATTGCACCCTCCCACAACCCCTAGCATGGTGGATTAAATGTGGACATATTCAATACATATTTGATTAGCTGAGATGGCAAACTGATTCAATAAACAATATAGCATTCAAAAGTTAAACCAAGGAGTAAAAGTAGTTAAAAAATTAAATATAAATCTAAAATTCACTCTTTCACCTGGGTGTGGTGGCCCACGCCTGTAATCTCAGTGACTCAGGAGGCAACAGCCTCAGGAGGATCACAAATTCAAGGCTAGAGGCAGTCTGTGTAACTTAATGAGACCCCAAATCAAAATAAAAAATAAAAAGCAGGCTTCAGGGGCAGAGTACTTGCAGTGGTAGAGTACTTGCAATGTATATGTGAGGCCCTGGGTTCAAACCCCTGGTGCAACAAAAAATAAAAATAAAAAATAAAATTTACTCTTTTAAGTATGATTAAATCATTTGAGAATGTATGTTGGCATCTGCCACAGAAAGGTTGAATATACCTCTGTTTAGTACTAATTTTACCATCCCTTTCTGAAAACAGTGCAAAAAAAGCCAATTATAGTTATTATTGTCAGGTGGGCTGGAGTTTAGCTCAGTTGGTAGAGCACCTGCTCTGCACTCCCTGAGGACACAGGTTTAATCCCCAGCACCGCAAAAACAGGAGAAGCAGTCCCAAAACAATCATCCAATGAAAACTCTATGAGGGATGCTTCGCTGATTAACAACAACAATTGTCAGGTAGATTATAAAAGATAGAGGGGCTGTTCATAGCTGCAAATTATATTTTCATAAAATGTCAAGCACATAAAAATGTGATCTCTACAGTATTCCTAAGTATTAAAAATGAAATTCAGCAAACAGTACAAGTTACAGCCATTTCAAAAGTAGAAAATTTACATATCTGTAGTTTATAACAACTCCATAGTACCTGACAATTTCCAACCCATTTTCAATCAAGGAGTCATTGGAGTAGACACAGGCTAAATGCCACTTACTTCAAGTTCCATGCTGGAAATACAAGATTTCCTTCACTTTCATAAATAGATATGTTACTACTGCTGAGATAATGTTTGAGACTCTCCCAACTATCAAGAATTCAAATATATATAGGTATAAAGATTTTAAAATAAACATGTAGAAAATGAAAGGAAAAGAGTGTGAATCAAGTATTTCAGTGGAAGAGTTAACATGTAAAGTCATGAGCCCTTTAACAATGCAAATTGAAAAAAATAAATAAATAGAAATGAAATAAACTGATAAGAAAAACATTTGAGGAGCATGATGTATAGTAAAATCAAAAAGTCTGGAATTAGAAAATCTCAGAGACAAATTCTTATTCTAGTGCATACTAATGAATCTGGCATAAGGCATTTTCCTTTCCTCAGCTAAATTTGGGCTGGGATTTAGCTCAGTTGGTAGAGCAATGCTCTGCAGTCTCTGAGGTCCCGAGTTTGATTCCCAGCACCACGAAAAGGGAGAAGGATGTGGCAACCCACTCCAGAGGCAATCCCAAAACAATCAGCCATTGAAAACCCTATAAGGGTTGCTATGACCTGGGACATGACTCGGGGGCACCTAACAACAACAACAGCTAAACAGATATATGTTGGAGAAAATATCACCTGTATTACAAGGTTACTTTGAAAAATAAATGAGATGATATGTGTTAACATACTTAACAGGAGGCCTTGTTAGTGCCAAAGTTAGCTAAATCTGAATTTTGTAAACTGTGATTTACATCAAAACTTAAATATTTCATATGTCATCAAATTCACTCATTCAATCTTTTTGTATTAAGAATCAAGTAGAATTTATTTTTGCACCTAGTAGATACTCCATGTTGCGTGCCATAACATATCACATTTAATAGTTCTAGCAAACCTATAAGATAAGCAGCATTTTTTCTAATTTACGATAAGGACAGTCAGACCCACATAAAAAGTCTTTGTCTTTCCTGTTTATCTGCAGCTGCAATAATGAATCTTTCTGGTCATGTTCTCCATTCTTTAAATAGATATATGAATCAAGTGCTAATTCTCCACAGACTAGGTCATAGGATAGTCCATGTAGCCTCAGCAATTCATATGACACAGCTTCCTTATTTCAATTACTCCTACTAATTACTTATTAAGCAAATGTTTACTGTGTATAATGCAGTGGTAAAGAAGACACAAAACCAACAAAGGTTAAAAGAATCGCTGAAACTTCATCAGTAGAGCATGAAATGAAATTGACCATTTTAGAAGATAAGTCTGGTGGCAGAAAAATTGAATGGAGGAGAAGTGGTTGGAAACAAGAAGGTTGGGAAACTGTGGCTAAGGACAAGATATGAAGCAATAACTTCCAGGCCTGGGATGATGGCAATGGTCAAAGGGAGCAAGAGGCAAACAGAAGAGACCTGTAGAGGATGACTGTGTACTGAGGATCCATGAGAAGGATGAGTCGAGGATAAGTTTGAGGTTCATCAGCTAAGCAATTCAGGGAGTGATCATCACTGGAACTGAACTGTGACCTGTAGGCAAAACAAAGATGCAATCCACTGGGCCATGAAGAGGTTGAGGTCACATTGAAGATAGCTCAGGAGAGTTGGCCCATGGGCACTGCAGAGTGTGTAATTAGAGTGTAGGGCTAGGTCAGAACAGGTGATACAGATCTGAGCCTTATTGGCAGAAAGAACCAAAACTGGGACAGAGTTAAGTCCAGGGAGGAAGCACTTAGGAGCAATTGAACAAAGGGTTAAGGACTGACCACAGAAATTAGGATCACAGGAGAAAGGATGGGCAATGGCATCCATTTTGGGGATACACCAACATGGTAGGTATTTCAGTCACAAATGACTATGTTTTATTCCTACAACTGAAAACAAATTACAGAAGATTTATTGTAAAGAGAACAAGAGAAATGTTGCAGAAGCTGGCTGAAGGGTGAAGTGGCTCAAAAGTTTATTTTTGTTTTTGGAAGAAGTAACAGCCTATTTCTATGATTCCAGAAATGAGAGGATGGGATATAGTAAACAAGTGGGGGGCTCAGAGGAGTGTCTAGGAACAGGGACAGCTCTGCCACAAGGATGGAAAGAGAAACAGAGCAAACCGTCACAGGTGCCAGGAGGTGGGTCTGTGGAACTTCTTCCGATTGCCTCTATTCTCTCAATGAGTGAGGTTGGAGAAGGAGCTATGGGAGGGTTAGAGAGAAAGAAGAGTATACAAAATAATTGTCTACAAGTGGGGAAGAATGAATGCTTTAGGGGAATATGGTATGATGGCTGAACAATATTCAAATCTACTGATTACAGTTAAAACTATTGTTCTTAACTTTTAATTTTGAAATAATTTCAGAGTTACAAAAAGGTGCAAAAATCATTAAAAGAATTCCCAAGTATTTTTTACCCAACATTCCAAAATATTAACATCTTTTTTAAATTAAAAAAAATTTTTTTGTGTGGTACTGAGGGTTGAACCCAGGGCCTTGCACTTGCAAGCTTTGCAAATGCTGGACCACTGAGCTGCACCCTCAGCCACTTTTTTTTCCATTTTTGAGACAGGGTCTTGCTAAATTATGCAGACTGCTTCTCTTCTCAAACTTGCGATCCTCCTGCCTCTGCCTCCCAAGTCGCTAGGATTACAGGCGTGTGCCACTGTGCCCAGCTTTAAAAATAACATCTTACAAAACCATGGTACAATTGTCAATATCAGGAAATTATCATTGATCCAGCAATAACGATAGACCTTTTACAAGTTTAGTAGATTGTCTTAGTCCTATCCTTTTCCTGGATGAGGATCCAATTCATGATCCTATATCGTATTTGGTTGTGATGTCTCCTTGGTCTCCTTTAATATGGGACAGTTCTTCAATCTGTCTTTTATCACCTTGACATTCTTGAAAAGGTCACAGGATGTCCCTCAGTGTGGGCTTGTCTGTTTCCTAAATTTAATTCAGGTATGTATTTTTGACAAGAATACCACAAAAGTAATGGTGTATCTCTCTCAGTGCGTCACATTATGGGGCTTTTGGTGTCTGCATGGGTCCTCCACTGTAAAGTTACTCTTTTCCCCTCTGGAATTAATAAGTAGTTGAACATGGACTTGTAATTACAGCATTCTATGTGGGATTTCTCCTGCCCTGGTATAGTACTGTGTAGGTGAACAGTTGATTTAATATTGTGGTTTTTCAAGGGAGTATTTTAGACAAAATGAAACCCCCAAGAATTGCAGATATCATCACAGAGAAGTATTAAATGCCTCCATTTTCAATGGACATCAAAACAATCAATTATAGAAAGAGTGTTGGATAGATTCTATATGATTTCAAATGAGAAAAATAGACCTTTTAAAGTTTCACAGGACTGATTTATATGTCTTTAGTGGAAATACTTCTGGGCATTTCTGAGAAATACTTCTTAAATCCATTTTAGTCACTCTGGACTTATATACAAATGTACTTGAAAATAAACTTCTGAAGTCAAATGTCTAAAGCATCCCAGAGATTCTGTGAAAAATCAGAAGACTTTCCCAAATCAAAGTGGAAATGATTAAATATTCTGAATCTTATGATGTAGATGTGCCTAGTTAAGCATTTTTCTTTCAATAGGATTTTAAACTGCCTTTTAGCTATATACTTGCCAAAATGGAGAGAATGAAGACCTCAGGTGAAGTGGGAAATATACTAGCCTACAAGTCAAGAGATTCTAAATCTAAATTTGGCTGGGTTGCCAAGTCATGGTGGTCCAGGAAAGTGGTTAAGTGCTCCTTCTCAGGTACTACAAAGGCCTAGGTTCCAAACCTTATCCCAGGGTTTACCATCAGTGATTCAAGCTCCTCCTCCTCCTCTTCCTCCTCTTCTCCTCCTTCTTCTCCTTCTCTTTTTTGAAGAGGCTCACTCTATAGCTCAAGCTGGCCTCAAACTCACCGTCCTCATGCCTCAACCTCCCAAGTGCTGGTATTACAGGTCTGTGCCACCATGCCCAGCTGGACAAGCTTCTCAATCCTTTTAAGCCTCAGTTTCTTTATCATGAAAAGAAGAAAAGTAAATAGCCCTTACATCATAGCACAGCTGCAAGGCATAGATGAGGAAATGCATGGAGAGTAGTTAGTACAATGACACACACACAGCATGTGGTCCAAGATTGCTAGTGCTCATCCTTATTACTATAGCTCATTATTAGTCATCTTTCTGTGCTTCATTTTCTATGACTGTAGAGTGAAGAGAATCAACTAGAACTTCTCTGTCATGAGTAAATACATGGCAACAGTTAGCCCAGACTTCCACAGTTGTCTTCGCCTATTTCTGTTATATGACCAAACATAAAACTTTGTATAAGCTGATAAAGCACTTAGATCAAAACTACAAATCCAAAACAAGCTTAAAAATTAAATTAAAGCTGGGCATGGTGGTGCACACCTGTAAAATCCAGTGACTCAGGAGGCCAAGGCAGGAGACTTGCAGGTTCCAGGCCACAGGCAGCCTGTGTACAAGTTAGAGCTCCTGCTCAGGGGTAGAGGCCTTGCCTACCATGCACAGTGCCATGGGTTCAACTCCCAGTACTGCATTTAATTTTAAAAATTAAATTCAAAACATACACACAAAAATCAAACTAAGCATTTTAATGAGGGCACAGGGTGATCTTTATGGAATTAAGTCACATTTGTCCCATGGTCCTGGTACTGACACCCAAGATCCAGGTTCTGCTCTGCTGCCCAGACTACCCACAGAGCATCTGTGCTAGCTCAGCTCTTTGCTTTCCTGTCTTTGAATTACTGCTACCTTCAGTGACATCATTGAGCCCTCACTTTATACTAACACATGGTTTAGTAAGAACTGGTTCTTACCTCATTGGTCCTTGAAAGTTATGGGAGTAACTTGGCCTCCATGCCAGATTCATCTCTTAAAGGGGATTCTGTAGCCTCCCTCCCCAATTCTGTCAGTGTCTCTGTACTGCGGGCCACACCCTTATATTCAAGTTCCTCGGAGACTTATGCTCCTGCCTCACCTACCCAAACCTACTCTCTAGTCAAACTGGGATATCTACTGAGCATCCTTTGGAATTTGTTTTGATTTCCTTTGCGACCAAGTGTTCAGCCACCTGGGTAAATATTTTATGTGTACTCAAGAGAATGTGAGGTCTCTATTTATTGGACCCAGATATCAATATTTGTCTCTCATATCAAGATTGAGTTATTAAATCTTGGGGCTATTAAAAGATTCCATATCCTTGGCAATCTTTTGTTCACTCAGTCTTCTATTTTCTGGGACAGATTTTTGTTTGTTTGTTCAATTTTGAGACAGGGTCTCACTGTGTAGCCCAGGCTGGCCTGGAAATCCCTATATACACCAGTCTGGCCTTAAACTTGAGTTGAACTTCTTGCCTTGGTCTTCTGAGTGCTGAAATATATGTTTAACAGAAATGTCCTCATTTTAGAGGTGGGTTTATCAATATCTCCTTATAATGTCATCAGGTTTTGTTTTATGTATTTAGAAGTTGCATTGTTAGCTGCAGCCTGCAGCCATAGCACTGTGGTGTTTGATCCCATCAGATCTCAGAAGCTAACCAGGGTCAAGCCTGGTTAGTATTTGGATGGGAGACCACCTGGGAACACCAGGTACTGTAGGCATGGGAGAAGGACCTGGCAACCCACTCCCAAAAAACAATTAGCTATTAAAAACCCTATGAACAGCAGAGAAGCTCTGACAATAGTGTTTCGCC
This sequence comes from Pedetes capensis, assembly GCA_007922755.1. Taxonomy (NCBI): domain Eukaryota; kingdom Metazoa; phylum Chordata; class Mammalia; order Rodentia; family Pedetidae; genus Pedetes; species Pedetes capensis. The sequence goes on from VMDO01000835.1 coordinate 180,229, forward strand.
TGTTGTACATAGGGTTGCTATGAGTTGGACACCAACTCAATGGCACCTAACAACAACAACAATTGTTAGATGCAGATTCATATGGGCATATCATCTTGATGAATCCTACTTTTTTGTGTCCTTAAAAATGAATCCCTTTGAGCCTACTTTGTCTGGAATTAGTGCGTGCGTGCGTGCGTGCGTGTGTGTGTATTTTTATTTTGTTTTGTTTTGTTTGCAGTACTAGGGAGTTGAATTCAGGACCTCAGACATGCTAGGAAGCAGTCTACCACTAAGCCACAGCCCCCATCCCTTTTTCACTTTTTATTTTGAGACAGGGTCTCGCTAAATTGTGCAGGCTGCCTCTTGCCTCAAACTCACAATCCTCCTGCCCCAGCCTCCTGCCTGAAGCTGTAGCCCTGTGGCATCCTATCCCGTCAGATCTCGGAAGCTAAGCAGGGTCGGGCCTGGTTAGTACCTGGATGGGAGACCACCTGGGAACACCAAAAGCTGTAGGCTTGGGAGAAGAACCTGGCAACCCCCTCCCAAAAATCAATCTGCCATTGAAAACCCTATGAACAGCAGAGAAGCACTGACAATAGTGTTTCCCCTGTTGTACAGAGGGTTGCTATGAGTCGGATACTGACTCGACGGCACCTAACAACAACAACAACAAACAACAGCTTCCTGAGTCACTGGGATTACAGACATGTGCCCCAGTGCATGGCCAGTCTTAGTATATTATTTGCCCAGACTTGTGGGCAGCCTCCTTCAGTCTGCTGGCCTGGGTGTGGATTCTCCATTTCCTGTTTCAGAGGAAGGGCATCAGTTTTTATGATCTGACCTTTATGCAGGTGTTTCATTTCAGTTCTCTGCCTGCTGTGGACTACAGGGCTCATTTCCACTTCCCAAGAAGGTGCCATAATCCCAGGGCCACCTCCTACAAGTCCACATCCAAGTCAGACACCCCTGTGGACCACCACAACGTCACCTCCAGGTCACTCCATTTTCATTAAGATTATTTTGTTTCCAACACCCAGGATTTCCTCTTCTATTCATCTCAGCTATGTATTTTATGTGGCATTTCTTGGCAGCTGAGGCTGGAAGGAGGCTGTCCACATCTGCACTGGGGCCCACAAGTTACACATGCTCAAATGTAAAACAACCTGACTGTATTCAAAGGGGGAAAAGTGCTGTTTTCATGTGACTTAGCAACAAAGCCAATTATATATAATAATAATAATGATAGTAATGGGTATGGGACTTCCTTTTGAATTATTGAGACAAAAAATAACAGTTGATATTTATTGAGCATTTTCAATATTCCAGGCACTGTGTTAATGCACTTTGGTATTTCTTATTTAATTTCCAAACTTTATATAAAGTAAAGCCTGCAGCCGTAGCCCTGTGGAATCCGATCCCATCAGATCTTGGAAGCTAAGCAGGGTCGGGCCTGGTTAGTACCTGGATGGAAAACTGCCTGGGAACACCAGAAGCTGTAGGCTTGGGAGAAGGACCTGGCAACCCCCTCCCAAAAATCAATCTGCCATTGAAAACCCTATGAACAACAGAGAAGCACTGACAATAGTGTTTCCCCTGTTGTACAGAGGGTCGCTATGAGTCGGATACCGACTCGATGGCACCTAACAACAACAACAACAAATATGAAGTACTGCCCTTATTGTACCAGTTTTACAGATGCAGAAATTAAGACTTATAGGACTTATAGGACTGAGTGACTTAACCAAAGTCATATAATTAGTAAATGGTGGTATCAATATTCAAACCTTAGTACCCTATCTGTAACCACTTTATTGTTGTTGTTGTTGTTGTTAGGTGCCATGGAGTAGAGTCTGACTCATAGTGACCCTATGTAAAACAGAACAAAACACTCCCTGACACTGTGCCATGCACACAATCTTTTTATGTTTAAGCCCATTGTTGCAACTACTATGTCAATTCATCTAATCGAAGGTCTTCCTTTTTTCATTAACCTGCCACTCTCCCAAATATTATATCCTTCTCCAGGGAATGGTCCTTCCTGACAACATGCCTAAAATATGTAAGACACAGTCTAGCCATCCTTGCTTCCAAGGAGCACTCTGGTTGCACTTATTCTAGGACAGATCTGTTGGTTCTTTTAGCAGTCCATGGTATATTCACTATCCGTCTCCAGCACCATAATTCAAAAGCATCAATTCTTTTCCTATCTCCCTTATTTATTGTCCAGCTTTCATAATGATATGATGCCATTGAAAGTATCCTGGCTTGAATCAGGCACACCTTTGTCTTTAATGTGACCACTTAGTATCTCATCTTAAATAGGGTAAGTATTTTGTCCAAGTAGGAAATTGGACATTTTAGGTATCCAGAGTCAGATACTGACTCGACGGCACCTAACAACAACAATGTACAAAGATCTCTTGAAAATCACTAGGGGGAGCAATACACATTATGGTGTAAAAATGGACAGGTCACTGGCATAAGCCATTTATAACAGAGTACATTCAGTAATAAACACAGCAAAAGGATGCTTAAACTCAGTATTAATCAAATACTGTGTTAATTAAAATAAGAAGCAATTTTTCACCTATCAGAGTAACAAAGATTTTAAAAACTGGTTAATTCCCAGAATCAATGTGAAGGAAGAAAAATGAACACTCCTATACCCAGCTAACGGGAGCTTAGATCAAGATTTTTGGAAAAACGATATGGAATGTTTTATTAAAAAAACATTTAAATATATATATACTATGTGGAAAAGTTTCTCAAATTTTTGAGAAGAACAATATGTTATGAAACAGCAATGTAACAATATTTTAAAATTGAAAATATTTACATAGATGTGCACATGTGTTTGCATATACATGATTGCTTTTAGTATATACATATTATATGAAAACATTAGCAATAGTTATCTCTATATGAAAGGATGATAGGAGATATTGCTTTTCTCTCTCTTTTTATCAGTATATCTCAATTTTTCTATAATGAATGTGTACAAATCTCATAACCCCTAGTTCAGTATTTCCTCAACAATACCTGGACAGACTGAAAGTCAAGGTGCTAAGCCTACAAAATCAAAGGCTGATATTGGAGAGAGTAAGGGGGATCTATACTTGTATGTGGATTTTTTTTTTCAGTACCAAGGATGGAACTGAGGGCCTCACACATGCTAGGCAAGTGCTCTACCACTAAGCCACACACTCAGACCTTTTTTTATTTTTTGTCTTGAGACAGGATCTTGCTAAGTTGCTCAGGCTGCCTCTGACCTCAAACTTCCTGCCTCAGACTCCCAAGTCGCCAAGATTACAGATGTGCACCACGGCACCCAGCTTAGAATGTTTCACACCAAACATTTGGAGATGGGGAGAAGACAGAGAAGACTTCCACTTTCTATACTTCTATGTTATTTTTTCCCATACAAGCAAAACTTATTTTGTATTTAAAATGCTCAATTAAAAATAAAGAAACTGGAGAAGGAGCTAATCAAAATCCATTAAGCATACATAGGCTTTGCTCACTAAATCACGACAACATCAAACTAGAATACTTCCATCCACCTAAGTTTGACGTATTATTTAGTGACAAAATCATCCAGCCTACTACTTGAAAATTAAATAGCTTTGTAGACATTTGTACTCCAAGACCAATATATGTAAAAAAAATCAGTCATTATTTAGCTAGAATATGAGTAATTGTGCAGTAGCAGTTTAAGTAGAAACCAGCAATACAGTCATAAAAGAGGAACATGGAACATCCCTAAAAGGCTCACAAAGGTTGATCAACTGCAGCTGTACTTTCTAGATTAATAATGCTGATTGTAATTCCCAATAATTCCCTTGGATCTTTTATTGGAGACTTAGGAGGGAACCATGCTGGTGTGAGTTAGTGATCATATTTCTGGGGAAAATTCACGATTGCACATTTGAGAAACACACCCACTATTTAAAAACATGTAAGACCACTATAAAGAGTATTTTTTACTAGTTTTAGGAAACAAGATCTTGATCATTTCTCTAACAAGGGCTGTGTGACCTCTCCCTACAGGGATACCAATTTCCTGTGCTTCACTCTGTCACCATAAAAAATCTGTCCCGTCTACTTCAGAGAAGTACAATGAAGTAGCTAGACGAACAGTGCCTGTTAATCTTTGTACATTTGTTTCTGAAATGTGGAAGTCACTTGGGGGAATTCCAGCTCTAGCAGTCACACAGGAGATAAGGGCCTCTTCCATTTCTCCTAGAGCCCTTCCCCTCTGTGATTCCTTGTTCCTTCAGCCAGAACCGGTCAACAGCTTATTTAAAACCGGTACCTCCACTACCTTGGAAAGCTCTTGAAGCATTCAATGCTGTAATGATTCTGTACATTACGTAAGACACTTCTCTTTGAAAATTACTCTTTTCCTTATGAAAGTAGGTATAAGTAAGGGAAATATACTTACTAAGAAACACAGTCGGCTAAATCTAGTCTTCAGGTATGGGCCTAAAAATCACAGCTGTTCCAATTCATCACAGCTCATCTTACAGTTCACATTACAAGACTAGCAAAACCAGCCCTTCTGGTTCCTAACTAAATAATATCTACCAAGCAAGTGGTGCCAAACCGGATTTGTTAAACACATGGTTCTACTTTCAGACACTGTCATCTACCATTTTAACTCCTTTCCGAATGCTAATGTCATCACTGTCCTCGTTAATGCTATTTTCCTTTTCTTGACTTTCACTGGAGAAGTCAAGTATCTCACAAGCATGTGCTGCAAACACCCACAGAGAGCAAGCGTGTGGGATGAGATGTTGGCCTCCTCCATAGGAGGAGCACTTCAGTAAGGTGACACACCAACTTACAAATATTTAATGCAGTGAGTTTGGGTAGGGAAGTAGAGGCTGGGTAAGAGAGGAACATTCTGTTGCTGTTGTTTTCTTACATTGAGAGCAGTGGTACCTTAGAGGTGTCTCCTCATGGATCTGATTCTGGGTGGACTGGGAAGTGATGGTGAGTGTGGAGTTCCTGGGCACAAGGAAGGTACCCCATCAGCAATGCCAGGCAAGGTTTCCATGACTCAGGGAAAGATGCTATCCAATAAGAAAAAGGAGCACAGACTAAGTCTCAAGGTTGGAAACACCTGAAAACAAAAACATCTACTTTGGTGGCTTGCATGCAAATCTCCCGTAGCCACAGAAGCTACTCGCCAGATAGAGTCTTCAGCAGAGCCTAATATGTTGAACTTATCAAAGCAGAGCTGCTATGCTTGGTATTGCAATACGGGGAAGAATAAAACCCTTCACCTGTCTTCTCCAGGACTCCTGAGTAGAGCTGGACACCATGGCCTACCCCCTTGCTCAGTACTACCTCACCTGGAATGTCTGGCACAGGAAATGGAGGAAATTTCTCCATATTAGTAAGACAGGTGACTACCTGGGGCAGTGGGGAGAGAAGCAGTGTCCTGGAACTTTTATTAATGTCAACCCTGATAGAAATTTCCAACATCAAAACATATTATGCAAGTGGAAATATAGCACAGCTGTCAAAGCATACTAAACTAGGTGGTACTAAAACATAAGCTACAATTCCTGTTGCCCAGTTGCAGTAAGAGAAATGCAAGTTCTTTAACACGGAGAACGCCACGTACCATTACCCCTATCATTACTCCCCATACACAATCTGTAGCCTTACTACACTTATGAATAAAACATATGCTCAATCAGGACAGTGAGCATAAAGCAGAATGATAGGTTTGAAAAGCAAATCATCATATCTGCTGCTTAAGGTGATGAATTGCTATTGACATTGGAAAGAAGAGTGAGTTGTTACAAAGTGTTTCTAAATGTTACAGGTATTTGTTGATGGCTGAATGGAGGCCACACAGCTCAGAGGTCTTATGGCAATGTGACATCTTCCTCACAAGCCTAGGACTAAATCCCAGCCAGGCCCAAGGATGCAGTATACTCTGCTCCCAAAATCTGGTGTGCACATGAAGAAAAACTGGAGGAAGATTACAGGCTATTGTAACACCTTTCCCTCTAAGCCATTCAAAGAAGCTTCATACTCCAGTCTTTTTATCTTTTCTGTGTTTGCTGAGTTCACTATAGGCCTTAGAGGCTGAGAACAAGGCGGCTTTCATCCTAGGGTTACTGGTGGAGAGTCATCATGGATTCAGCCCAGCTCAGTCAATGCTGACTGCGGGTTGCACAAAGAAGAGTCAAGGCCTCCTCAGACATGTCACTGCCCTTGGGCTCTATCCAGTGCAGCCCCACTGTTCCTCTGTGCCCCAAAGCATGAAACCAGTGACAGAAGACAGCACACTTCCTAGATCACAGCCTGTATGTCACTGTCTGAGAGCTGCAAACTAGATTTCCCAGCATTTGGGGGCATCAACAACCTAAGTGTGAAATCTGACGGGAAAATGTCCAGGATTTACCCTGTCGCCCTCCAACTATCATCACATGAAACGGAGATCATGGAGACAGGGAAGCCAGGCCATCTGCTTTCTGACTTTAGTTTTTTAACAACTAACATCTACTGAACATCTAGATGATCTCTTTAAAGCCTCAAAAGGCCCTGAGTTGAGTTCCATTTTCACCCAATTTTACAGGTGAAGAAACCTCAGGGACTTACAGAGGTTGGGCAGCTGGCCCACGAGCACCGAGGTCCTAAGTGGCAGCAGGATTTAAACCCAGAAAAGAGGTATGATGCTATGCTACCTTTGATTGAAATTTGATGCAGATACTAGAATTCTCAATTAATGTGATAATTGTAGAACAGAGAAAAAGATAAAGTCAACACAGACCAGTGCCTGCTACATGGTAAATAACAAACATCAGTCATGCTTAAAGATGAGACATTTCATAACTCAGCCCTGAGGACAATGTTGCTTAGTTAGACTAACAATAAAGAAACAAGTATTATTTAATTTTTTTGGTGGAGTACATAATCACACAATATACCTAATATCAGCTGGTTGCAGACATATAGTCCAGACCTATAGTCTAAAATGATCACTGCAAATAAGAAAACACAAATTGTTTCTGAGTATTTGGGACAGTGTAAATAAATAACATCCTCCACTCAACAGCACCTAACAACCACCACCACTCAAGCAATATAATAAAAATAAAATATTAAAATGAAAAAGAAAACCTCAAGTAGTTACAGTAGTTAAGTGAAGCCTTGGAAATGATTTAAAATTTCCTTTCAATGTTTAAAGTGAAAATTGCAAATTAATCATTATAAATTGACTTAATAAACTGTCTTACGCATAGTAGGTGTCCAAAACCTCATTCTAGAATGAATGATTAAATTTGTAAATACACCTTTAAAGACAGATAAGACGTTGTCTTTTCATTATTTTTTTTTTTAAGTCCATGACGCAGATTGCATGACATTCCCTTATTGGCAATTATTTTCCAAAAAGGTATCCCAGGATCTCTTGTTCAAACAAGGGAAAGGAAATAACTATCATTTTGAACGAGAAAAGGAAATAACTGGCCAAAAGTAATGAAGAAGAACACACATGAAGTTTTGCTCTTTGTAGTGAGATTTGAAGGGCAAAAAGAACAGCAGCTTCTTCTAAATATCTTTATTAACATTTAAGAAAATATGAAACTGTTCTCTATGTAATGGCATGAAAATGCTTGACATAAATATATGTGTTTAAGCCATGGTGACTGGTGACAATTAAATATGTTTACCAATACATATAGTTAATATAATCAGGTAAACTCAGACCAAGAAAAATATCTCTTTCTCAAAAGCATTTTGGTGCCCTGGTATACCCTGACGACTCAATACTGAACCAATATACATTCAAAAATATTCATTTTTAAAGGAACTTTAAAAACTTATATGAGCATGTTGTTGTTGTTGTTAGGTGCCATCGAGTCGGTATCCGACTCATAGCGACCCTCATAGGGTTTTCAATGGCTGTTTCGGGATTGCCTTGGGAGTGGATTGCCAGGCCCTTCTCCCATTTTTGCGGTGCTGGGAATTGAACTCGGGACCTCAGAGACTGCAGTGCAGCGCTCTACCAACTGAGCTAAATCCCAGCCCATATATGAGCATAAAAACATATTATTCTAGCTATTTCCATATAGTAAAATATCAGATTAACTCTACATCAGCCAAACTGTTTGGCAAACTTCTGTTCTGTTTAAAAGTAACATAAATAAATAAATAGACAGATAGGAGACAGGTCTATGGAAAACAATGAAGATTTCTTGCACCACTTTTTACAACATTTCAACAGGGGTGTCCTTTCACCAAAGGCAAATCTGAGGTTCCCTGAGCAAGCCCCATCATTAGAGAAATCAATAGCATTACCTGCCAGGTGCCTAGGGTTGCTTTTTACATAAGGCTTTTATCTCATTTTAGCAACATAAAGAAAAAATGATGCAGGATGTTTATAACCTTAGTGCTCACCATTACCCTGGCCACCTCAATACACTCAGCTAATAGAGCGAAAGCATTGTGGTTCAGTTTGACAAGAGATGGTTCTGCCAAACTGCAAAGTTGATGGGACAAATAAATAGCCTGACTGTACTGCCTATCAGATAAAGTCCACCCTTAAAACCAAAGATGGAACTACATTATTTCAAAGAGATAAAACAGTAATTATATATATATATATGCATAGACATATGTATATGCATATATATGTATATATACATACTATATATGTATATGG
>VMDO01000835.1:188990-246383 GCA_007922755.1 Pedetes capensis
CGTCAGATCTCGGAAGCTAAGCAGGGTCGGGCCTGGTTAGTACCTGGATGGGAGACCGCCTGGGAACACCAGAAGCTATAGGCTTGGGAGAAGGACCTGGCAACCCCCTCCCAAAAATCAATCTGCCATTGAAAACCCTATGAACAGCAGAGAAGCACTGACAATAGTGTTTCCCCTGTTGTACAGAGGGTCGCTATGATTCGGATACCGACTCGATGGCACCTAACAACAACAACAACAACATATATGTATATATAGTATGTATATGGGGCTGGGATTTAGCTCAGTGGGTAGAGCGCTGCACTGCAGTCTCTGAGGCCCCGAGTTCAATTCCCAGCACCACAAAAATGGGAGAAGGGCCTGGCAATCCACTCCCAAGGCAATCCCAAAGCACTCAGCCATTGAAAACCCTATGAGGGTCGCTACGAGTCGGATACCGACTCAATGGCACCTAACAACAACAACAGTATGTATATATACATATATACGTATATATATATAATTGAGGTAGTAATATTTTCTAGAATAATAAATCTAAACAATAGTAAAATAGTATAAATTGAATGATTTGTGCTTTCAAAAATCCATTATGCATTTGTATATCATTCCCATAGATAAAACATGTAAGATGTGTTAGAATAACATATATACACATAAAACATACAACTATGGATTTAATTTTCATAATAACCATCTCATGTGCCTAAATGGTTGGTGCTACATGGTAGTGATGGCAGTAAACGATAAAATAGTCACACCTGAGAAGGTTACACATTGTTAAAATGAAATTTTTCAAATGAAAAGGAAAACCTCAAGTAGTTACAATAGTTAAGTAAAGCCTTGGAAATGAGTTAAATTTTTCTTGCAATGTTTAAAATCACAAAACTTTAAGTTAATTATTATAACTTGCTTTAATAGAGTTTAAAGTTTAGTGCCTAGCAAAGTGCCTTAAGCATAGTAAGTGTCCAGTATACCAGTTTGGGATGAATGACTGAATTCATAAATACACATTTAAAGACAGATAGACATTGTCCTTTCATTATGTTTGGGATTTTTAAAAAAATTCCATGATGCAGCTTGTATGACATTTCCTTACTGGCAACCTTTTAGGCTCTAGGTTCTGGCCTGGTACTTGATAGAAGAAATCTACAAGGAATGAAGTGTGATGCTGGCTGATTCCATGTATGACAAAGCATTTTTTTTAAAAAAACTAAGCAATGCTATGCCTTGATTTTGACTATGCAAAATTAAGTATAAACTTTAAAAGCCAAGCATCATCAGTAAAACTGAATTCCAGTAATACTCATGGTTCAAATGACTTTTAAGAATATAGAACTTGACTTCAATTTGTACATTGTCATGCATATATTTTTTATGCTTAAGAATAGAAACATTTTTTCATATTTACAAAATATGCACAATATATATTACTTGAGACAAAATCTGACCATCAGATCTGCCTTTTGCTGTCTACTTTCTTGTCCTTTAAGAAGCTAATCAATTTATGATGTAGACACAGGCAAAAGTGGAATAAATTTATGGTCTGGGGCAGCCAACCTAACTAAGGACAAGAAATCTACAAGGAAAAGAAACCACATGCTAATACGCTAAAGGAAAACAATTTGCATAATATTTTATTTTTCTACTTTTTTCCCCATTGTTTTAAAATACAGGCTTGCTCCTAAGGAGAAAAAGGAAGGCTTGGTTAGGGAATGATTCCTGAAATGTCCCCAAAGCTAGAAAGATACTTATATAGATGTCTCTCTTTTACCAACATCTGTTACTGAAGTTTCTGTACCTGTACTTAAAGAAGGAAAAGAAAAGGCAAGGCAAGGCAAGGCAAGGCAAGGACAGGACCTGGAAGGAAGCTCCATCTACTTTACTTTCTGAGTTGGGATTTCCTCATCTACCTGAGTTCTTTCTACTGCTCTTTCTCCCTCAGATCTCCAAGAAACATGCATATACATGCAAACACACAACATGTCCAGCTTTTTACATATAGGCTCACTGGCACCATGACAAAAGACACAAGTCACAATACAACAATCAGAACAAACGATTATGACAAGAAATGGGTTTCTTTTAAAGCCCTCTTGAATCCCTGACGAATACTTCTATTCCTACACAGTTCTTCAACTCTGAACTTTAAAGTAACAGAAAGACCGGTTGCATCAAAAGGAACAGAAAGAAAACAAATCGGTCGCTTTGGGGGAACACTGCAAAATGAGCAGTTGGGACCCACTGCGCAAAAGTGCAGCGTTAAAGAATGCCAGTCCAGACTCGAGATACCCGAGATAAGCATAGTGTCATCCAGAAAAGTAAAGAAGAAATAGTGGTCACTATCATTAAGAATAAGAACAGTAATAACAATTGTCACCACAGCCTTCTGTAGCAGCTGCACGTGGACCGGCTTCTCCTTCTGCCCCACCGCCTCCCCAGCAGTCCCACGCAGAACGCAGCCCTGCAAGAGGATACCGGGCGCGCTGCGCAGTGGGGCGGGGCCGGCTACGCTGGGTTTCGCGGGCACGCGCCGGGCTCAAGACTGCTGGGCCATCAGCCTGGCCCTCCAGCGCCTGCGCGTCTCTGCGACCAAGCGGGCTTACCTGCCTGGGCTTCCTGGTTGCTAGGGTCCATCTCTTTGGCCTCTGGCCACTCTTTGCTAAGGGATTTGGATGTTTCTTTGGGAACACTATATTGCGGGCAGAACAGCGACCTGAATAGACCTTTGCCTGGCTGCTGTGATTCCGGGGAAAAGGAGATGGAAGACAAACAGCTGGTTGGTTTAAGAAGCAGCTGGGTCGTGTAATAGTCCAGCTCGTTCAGGCATCTCTTCAGATACTGTGGAAGGGAAAATGCCAGCATCAACTGGGACGTTCTGCCAGGGAGCAAATCCTGAGCGCTTGTGTGCAAAGTTATCTTTTGAGGGTAAATAGCCCATTTGTGCAGCAGCTGCAGTGTGCCCTTCTAGGCTATCGGTGGAATAGTGGCATGCCAGGCACTTTTGATGTTGCCCTGCAAACTAACCCGCATTTTTTGAGGTGCAGCTTCCCCCATCATTTCTAAATAGTGCTAAGTAGGATTCCCGGTGTTCCTGGGATGTCTCATTATATTAAAGCCCACATTATTTTTGTTACATTGTTCCGGTCCAACTATCGTGGCTGAAATTCAAAACAAGTCACTACTATATTTCTAATTGGTTAGATATTGTGAGTCCTCAGAGGCATGTATAATAGAAGGATCTTCCACATCTTTTAGACCAAAAACTCTTTCTAAATTTATAGTAATAACATTTCTATAATTCAAAAAATCGCCATTTACTGGCTGAAATAGCATTAGCAGATTGAGTTTGTACTAACATGGGAAATTTTAGAATGATCCTGGTTAGTAATTGTTGTTGTTAGGTGACATCTAGTCAGGTCCAACTGTATATGTAATTTTTAAGTCTTTGTTAATTATAAACCTTTTTAAAAATTTATTTATTTATTTAGTTTTGAGACAGGGTCTCACTGTGTAGCTCAAGCCTCAAACTTAAGATCCTCCTGCTTCAGCCTCTCCAGTGCTGGAATTATAGGTGAGAGCTACACACCCATTTGATAAACCTAAAATTTTAAAGAAGTTGTTTTAGAGAATTATTATTCTTATAGAGAAATTATGCTTGGACTCAGTATACTATTAGTAATCTAAATTCTAATAAATTACTTTTCAGCAACGATTCAGACATACTCAAAATCTTCAAGTCTCAACCAATAATTATGAAAAACAGCAATTATCATTCATTAAAAATGCAGCAGTATCCAAAACTTCTTCGAAGACCGTTACCTCCAACACTCCCTAAGCTTCCTGTATGTAAGAAGAAAACCCACACAGGTATGTGTGTTAATCAGATATGTGTATTAAACTTTGTGTATTTTTCATAGAAATTCCTTGCCTCACATGGTTCAGAATCACAATCGTTAAGGCCAATCACTAATAATGATACCTTATGAATGTTTGTCGTAAGATGTTAACATCCAGTTATCAATTCTATAAGTATTGATCCTCATTTGTGGATTTTGTAAGAGAAAAGTTACTCATCGATAAAATTTATTTGTAACCTCCAAATTGTATTTGTACCTCTTTCCTAGTCATTCATGGATGTGTGCAGATAAGTGAAATATGAGTTGTCCAACACATGTGTTCCCAGCTGACATGGAACAGGACTGCCTCTGCCTTCTTGTTTCAGCACCCACAGTGTCGACAAATGCCCCTTTTCTGGTCGAGTTAGTGCCATGTTTTTTGAGTGCTTGTGCTTTTTGTTGGTGATTTCGCTATTTAAAATGGCCCTAAGCATAGTGCTGAAATGCTGTGGGGTGCCATCTGGAGAACAACATGTGTTAGATAAGCTTTCTTGATGTGCACACAATGCAATTGACTGTGAGTTCAATGTTAATAAATTAATAATATATTATATATTAATAAATATTTAATCTATATTTAATAGGGTATCTTTAAATAGAAATATGTATAAAAACATGATTCTGTATTGATTAGTTTACAAAAATGTTAAGACCAGAGGCTTAAAGGAACCTATCTCTGTACTTTTCTTACGACCTCAGTGTTAGGTAATTCAGTGTTTAATGAGATTTTATAGAACAGAGCTACCACAAATAATGAAGACCGACTTTATCTATTGAGCATAGTGCTAGGAATTGGAGATCAAATAATGAACAAAAAATGAAGGAGATACCAATCTCCTTCATTGGGTACCCTCTGGTGGGAAAGATATAATAATCAATCAATCATAAGTAAATGTAAAATTACCCTGTGATAACTACTGCAAAGATGAGCCACTTTTATCACTATAACTTTATGTAATACCCTTATTATTTCTGTGTATTTCTCCATTAACTCCTTATTATAAGCAATGATAAAATGAGATTTCTTCTTCTTTTCTCAATCTCCTCTATCATCTTCTTTTAGTTGACTGTATTGTTTTAGTGCCAGCATATGTATTGTGAACTTGATTTATAATGTTAAGTTTATTATCATTTGACTAATGAGTATTATAGACATACAAATCAACAAACCTGTGACACCTCCAAGTTCCTCTCCCACCTTCCCTCCCAACTGTAGTTATGGCATTTCTACATTGACATTCTACCTTTCTATAATGCTCTATATTTATAATATATTCTTTAACAGTAATACCCACAATTATGTGAATAGTTCTTTTGTTATAATTTTCCTGTTTGTCTTTTGGTTAAACTATATTCTCTAATACGGAGTTTCTCTACCTTGGAAATACAGACAGTTTTGGACTACATAATTCTGTTTCACGGGATGCTGTCTGCTTTTGTTATCTTTTATATTCTATACCTACTATGTACAAAGTACTTGACAGACTAGTAGGTATCCAAACTATTTGTTCAATGAATGAACCAATAAAATGAGCAAGTACAATTTATAAAATGAATATTAAAAGAGTGACATAACCCCCCCAAACACCTACAGTTTGCACATGCTATATCATATAGGGAATTAATGACATGAATGATCTAGTCCTGGCCTTTCTGTGAAGGCCTTTCTATTAAAGTCTAATGGTGAGCTGCACATAAAATGAAGACCTTAAATAATAGGACAAAACAACATAGAATGTATACTGTATGTCCTATTCATGGTAGAGACAGAATTAATTCAGAGATGTGAGAAAGCACTGAGGTAGGAATAGTGCTTGAACTAAGACTTGAGGAAGTAAAGTGGGATGAAAAATGTTTACTTATAGAGGAGACCTGTGTAGTTTTTGGTGGCAGGAGAAGTAGAAATTGAATATACTTTAAAAAATAGGCAATGATCATGGTGAAGTGTGTCAAAAAACCAGGGAAGTATGGAATTGAAAGACAGTTGCCAGCTTAACTGAGAATATTTCTTTAAGTACCTGTTTTCTCTTTACTGAATGTCTTTCCCTCTTTTCTCATAGTATTCTGTTCTTACTACTGTTAGGCACTTATCATTCTCTGTTGTACTGTTTACCTGCCTAGTTTCTCTATTAAATTGTGAGGTCTTGAATGGTGGAAAGGCTTGTGCTGTATCCTTATACCCCAAGCACCATATGTGCAGCTGGCATAAGTAGGTGTTAAATGTTTGTCAAATGATCAAATGAATAAGATCAATAAATGCTTGTGGTAGTCAGCAAATGGATGAATTTGTGGTAGTCAAATGAATGAAGAAGATCAATGCCTGTGGTAGTCATCAAAGAAGGGTGATTGCATAAGGTTTAAGGTCAACTGCAAAAGAAGAAAACTATTTAAATTGGTTAGTAGGAAAAGGTATTCCACAATGTGTGATCAATGTAAGAATAAAGTTATAAATAAGCAGTATGGCCTTTGGTTGTGAGCAATGACTATAGTAACTGGGGAGTCTTACTGGAAAATAAAAAGTCATCACATTGTAAAGTTAGGTGACATGGACCCAGGTCACATAGATTCATATATCTGAGTTATCACTGAGGAGGTTCTGATAATTCAGTGAGAACATTACAAGGCATAATCAGAAAGCTAAGGGGAAAATTAAGCCAATGTCTACTAGGGTGATGGCAATGAGAATTATAAGGAAAAGAACTTTTCTGTTTTTTTTTTTATAAGCCACTTAGCTATTAGAGATGAGGGTTCAAATGCCTGTGTGAAAACACTTTATAAACTATAAAAACATTGTATACCTTTAAGATGTTATAATACTTGTAATATTTCTCACTTGGCTCACAATTATTTACTGATTTGTACCAACCTAGAACAATGTAAAATATCCTAGAATAGGAGTCCAGGCATCTGAATTCTGGTCTCAGTTCCCAAAATAAGGTGATATATGGCTTTAGCAAGTCATTTAGTCAATGGGATTTATCTTTGTGTTTGGAAAAAGAAGAATGTGATTAAATCCCTGGTTTTCAATTTTTTCTTCACTCTTACCCAGACAAGGTGTATTAGTCAACCGTCATTGCTACACTAGTAAAACCAACTGAAACCAATCTATGGGGGAAATAGATTTATTGAGGGATCACAGTTATAAGATCAGTTCATAATGATAGTGGGCAGGTGTGGCAGTGGCAGGAGGCAGGGTCCATGGCAGACAACCTTACATCTTCAAGAGCAGCAGAGAGGGAAGAGCCGCAAGTCCAGGATAAAAAACTCCAAAGACCCCCCCCCCAGTGACTCACTTCCACCAAGCTAGACCCACCTGCCCACAACCTCCCAGGACAGCACTATCAGCTGGGGACTAAATAACATGACCTTTGGGGGACATTTTTGATCCAAACTGTACCACAGCAGTAGAACACAAATCCCTCAGAACAATAGCTTGCTTTTTCATTGATTCTCATGGAGGAAAAGGAAAGAAAGCGTGCACTCCTAAGGTGTGTGTGTGTTGGGGTTGGGGGATAGGAAGAGGTGGGGAACTAGAACCTCTAAAGTTGACATGTGTCACGTGAATGAAGCCATGAGGTGATTTATTGTGTTACATGTGAAGAACAAGGGATGGGAGTTGCGGCATTTCACAAGAAATACTAATGTCTTAGTCCCCAGAACCCATGAAAGTTACCCTATATAGAAAAAAAGATTATATGGAGTATTAGATATGATTAGGTTAAGGATTTTGAAATGTAAAGGTCATTCTAGATTATCTAGATTATTTAGAGTGGGCCCTAAATACAATCACATGTATCCTTATAAGACAGAGGCGGAGGGAAGTTCCACACAGAGGAGAAGGTGATGTGAAGACGTAGCAGAGAGAGATTTGAAGACAATGGCCTTGAAGAGTGGAGTGGTATGATCACAAGCCATGACTGCTAGCAGTCACCAGAAGTGAGAAGGGGCAAGACTGGATTCTCTGCAAAAGATTACCGTGGGAACATTGCCCTACTGACATCTTGATTTTCGCTCAGTGATACTGATTCTGTACTTCATTACTGTGAGACAATAAATTTCTGTTGATTTAGGCCATCAAGTTTGTGGTAATTGTTTATATCTGTCAGAGGAAATTAGTACCAGAGAAATTATGATTCCAGTTTGGGGTTTTTGTGACTACACAGCAGATATATCTCTATGAGATAAATAAGAAGAAACTGCTGAAGAGTATGGTTTGAACATGATAAGCTTGAAGTGCTTAGGGCTTCAGATTTTAGAATTATTATTGTAAATGGCAAGTAAGTAAGAGTGAAGAGAGGGATGATGACAGAACCCTGGCATATTAACTGGGAGACTGAGAAGAGAAAAATTTTCCTAGAAAGGAGGAAAAGTTGCCACAGTAGTTGTTGTTAGGTGCTGTTGAGTTGTGTCTGACTCATAGTGACCCTCATAGGGTTTTCAATGGCTGGTTGTTTCGGGAGTGGATTGCCACATCCTTCTCCCATTTTCTGGTGCTGGGAATTGAACCTGGGACCTCAGAGACTGTAGAGCAGTGGTCTACCAACTGAGCTAAATCCCTGCCCACCAGAATGGTAAGAATGTTAAAATGATAGAATGTTACCATGGAAGCTAAGAGGAACATGGGATTCATGGATAAGAAAGTAGATTAGAATATCAAATACTAAAAGGTCAAATTAAGATAAATTATGATGTGTGTCCATTGAGTTTAGCGACAGGATATCAACAATAACTTTGTGATAACAGTTTTGATAGTAGAAGTAGCAAATTACAGGTCACAATAGCTTGAAAAGTAAATGTGAAGAAACTTGTGGTTTCACATTTAAGACATAAAATATAAAGATATTAGAAGCCATCACTCCCATCCTCAAACCAAGAAGAAAAAGCAAACAACCTGATAATCAATGATTTTCTAAAGAACTGTCAGAGAATTCAGGTCACATGAAAAACCACCATCCCAAAGCCTGGAAAGATAGACAAATGCAGACATTCACAGCTGAGATCAGTTTGTTGGGAACAGAAGATGCTTGAGCCAGTAATTTAAATGCTAATTTTGATGAATTGCTAGAGGTTGACAATGGGCTGGCATGCAAGTTGGAAGCTTCTGGTGACCAAGTCTTAGGGAAATAATTTCAGTGTTGTGGGTTTTACTTTTAGGAGCTCCTCCAAGTTCTTTTGGTAAAGA
Source organism: Pedetes capensis (assembly GCA_007922755.1). Classification (NCBI taxonomy): domain Eukaryota; kingdom Metazoa; phylum Chordata; class Mammalia; order Rodentia; family Pedetidae; genus Pedetes; species Pedetes capensis. The sequence goes on from VMDO01000835.1 coordinate 198,069, forward strand.
TCAGAGAAAGTTTTGCTGGTGCTTACTCAAGAGGGGGGTTAGGAAACCACTTAAAAGTACTCCCATAGCTGAGCACCGTGGCATGTGTGTGTGTAATTCCAGCATTCAGGAGGTATACACAGGTGGATCACAAGTTTGAGGCCGGGTTGGGCTACATAATGTATTCAAGGCCAACCTGAGCTATACAGTGAGAGCTTTTCTCAAAAAAGTTAATATTAAATGACATAAAAAATAAAAATACTCCCAGAGCATTCTCCCCAACAAGGCATGCCATCTAAGAGAAACTAAATCATCAGAAACTAATCTGCCCTGTGTTGTTGTTATTGTTGTTGTTGTTGTTGTTAGGTGCTGTGGAGTCGAGTCCAACTCATAATGACCCTATGTATAACAGAACGAAACACTCCCTGACTCAGTGCCAGGCACATGATCTTTTTTATATTTAAGCCCATTGTGGCAGCTGCTGTGTCAGTCCATCTAGTTGAGGGTCTTTCTTTTTTTTTCGTTGATCTGCCACTTTCCCAAACATGATGTCCTCCTCAAGAAATTGGTCCCTCCTGGCTACATGTCCAAAATACCTAAGACACACTCTATCCATCCTTAACTCCAAGGAACACTCTAGTTGCACTTCTAGGGTGGATCTCTTGGTTCTTTTGGCAGCCCATGACATATTCAATATTCGTCTCCAGCACCATAATTCAAAAGCAACAATTCTTCTTCTGTCCCCCTTATTCATTGTCCAGCTTTCACAACCATATGATGCAACTGAAAATACCATGACATGAGTCAGCCATACCTTCATCTTCAGTGTGACATCTTTACTTTTCAACATTTTAAAGAAGTCCTTTGCAACAGCTTTTCCTAAGGCAATGTCTCTTTTGATTTCTTGACTGCTGCTTCTAGGGGTGTTCATTATAGAGCCAAGTAAAATAAAATCTTGGACAACCTCTATCTTTCCTCCTTTTATCATGAAGTTGTATAGTGACCCAGTTGTAAAGATTTTTGTTTTGTTGATGTTAAGGCACAACTCATACTGAAGGCTGTGTTTTTTGATCTTCATCAGTAAATGTTTCAAATCCTCTTCAGTTTCAGCAAGCAGAGCTGTGTCATCTGCATAACGCAGGTTGTTAATGAGTCTTCCTCCAGTCCTGATGCCATGTTCTTCTTCATAAAGTCCAGCTTCTTGGCTTATTTACTTAGCATAGAGATTGAAGAGGTATGGTAAAAGGATATAGCCGTGATATAGCACACCATTCTTGACTTTAAACCAGGCAGTGTTTCCTTGTTAATTAGACAACTCTAGCCCCCTTTAGCCTTCCTGTCCATGCAAGGTGGGGAGAGGGAGACTAACAAACATTTCTGAAAGCCACAGTTCAGTAATTCAGGGCCACTCAAAAATTGAGATGTAATCACATTAGAGAAGACTTCCCAACTCCCAACACCGTATACCACATCAAGAGGGCTCTAGTATGACACTAGTGAATTACAATTGACAGAGCTGTAAGATGCAGACTCTATTCAATAAAGAGTTCTTAGGGAAGCCCAAAGACAGCAGAAGAGAAAAAACAAAAGAAAAAACCCAAAACCTCTGTCATCTACAGTTACAATCACCTAATTTCTATCATTTGATACATCATATCTGACTTTTAGCCCAAAATTACAAAACATGAAATAAAGTAAGGGTCAAAAACATACTCAGAAATGACACAGATCTTAGAATTAATCAGGCAGTGCACTTACAGTAACTATGATTGATATGTTAAAAACATTTCAAGGAAAAAGAAGACTATGCAAAAACAAATGTACAATGTAAATCAGGGATGTGGAATCTTTAAGAAAAATTAAAAAGGAAGTACTAGAAATAAAGAAAATATTGTAACAGAAATGAAAAAAGTCTTTTATAGGCTTACCAGCAGCCTGGACACAATAGAGAGAAGAATCTGTGAGCTTGAAGGTATGTCGGTAGAAAAATTTCAAACTGAAATTCAAAGAAAGAAAAGGAATAAAAACAATAAAAAGATAGAATATCCAAAACCTGTGGGACCATTACAAAAGGCATAACATGTGTAATGGGAATACTGAAGGACATGAAGCAATGAAAGAAGCAGAAGAAATATTTGAAGTAACAATGATGAAAATTTTCCAAAATTAATGACAGAGACCAAAGCACCGATCCAGAAAGCTCAGAGAATACCTACCAGAATAAATACTAAAATAGATCAATAGATAGACAGATTTTGGAATATCACATTCAAACTGAAGAAAACTGAAGACAAAAAGAAAATCCTGTAAGTAGGCAGGGCTTGGGGGGAAATATTTTCCTTATGGAGGAAGAAGGATTCGAATACATTGGATTTCTTGTCAGAGACCATGCAAGCAAGAAAATGGTAAATTATTTAAAGTGTAGGAAGAAAACAAAACCTACCAAGTTAGAGTCTGCACACATGAAATTATCCTTTACAAGTGAAGGAGAAAGGTAGACATCCTCAGACAAAATAACCGGGAATTTGTTTTAATATACCTGCTTTGAAAGGAATGTCAAAAGAATGCTCTTCAGAGAGAAACAAAATGGTATAGGTCAGAAATCCAGAGCCTTCCCTTCGAAAATAAGGGCGAGTGTCACAGAAGAAATAAGTGAAAGTAAAACAAAGCTTTTTATTTATTTATTTATTTGTTTATTTATTTATTCACTCATTCATTTATTTTGCAATGCTTGGGGGGTTAAATGTAGGGCCTCACACATGCTAGGCAAGCATGCTACCAATGAGCCATGTCCCTTACTCCTTTTTAAATTTTTTATTCTGAGATAGGGTCTTGCTAAATTGCCCACTGCCTCTGGCCTCAAACCCACAAACCTCCTACCTCTTGCCAGGATGCTGGGATTACAGGTGTGTACCAGCACACCCAGCTATTTTTCTTATTCTTATTTGAGCTAATGGGTAAATATTCTGAGTAAAAAACAGCAGCAGTTTATTCAACAATTATAGCATAGGGATAAGTGAAAATGAATGAGAGCAGGATTTCAAGGGATGTGAGGGAGAAATTGGGAGACTCTACTAAAAGGTGTTTGCCATACCAGTGAAGCAGTACAGTGTCATTTGAAAGTAGATTAGTTGCAAATGTATTTTGTACACTCTAGGGCAACAACTCAATTTTAGTTTCAAGAAAGAAACATAATTGATATGATAAGAGAAGAGAGATAATGGAACAACAATATGTTCAGTTAAAACCAGAAGGTCAAGAAAAGGGGAAGAATTTTTAAAGGAAGCAAAACAACAGCAATGAATAGAAAACTTTATAAACATTGCAGATATTAAGCCAATGATGTCAATAATTTATTAAAATGTGAATAGTGTAAGTATACCAATTAAAAGACATAAACTGTCAGAGCATATAAAAAACAAAACCCAACTATATGTTGTATACAAGAAACAAATACAGAAACACAGATAGATTAAAATGAATGGGATAGAGAAAGATATACTATGCTAATATTAGTTAAAGGAAGCTGAAGTAGTTATATTAATTTCAGACAAAGCCAACTTCAGAACAAGAAAATTTTATCAGAGAAAACATGGACAATATGTAATGATAAAGGTGACAATTCTCCAAGAACATATAAAAGTTCCTAACTTTATGCATCTAGAAAAGAGTCAGAATATGTGAGGGAAAAACTGATCAAATTATAAGGGCAAATAGATACACCTATTATTATAGTTGTAGACTGCAACATCGCTTTATCAGTGATTGACATTATCTGGCAGGCAGAAAATCAGTGAGGATGTATTTATACTGACAAGCACCATAAGTCAAAGGGATCTTCTCAAACTTGATACTTCTTAAACCCTATAAGACATTTACTACATAGACTACATTCTGGGACATAAAGCAAATATTAACAAATCTAAAATAGTAAACATCAAACCAAGTATGCTCTCAGAACACAATGACATTGAACTAAAAAAATCAATAACTGAAAGATAGGTGGAAATCACAGAATATTTAGATATTAAACCACATCCTTAAATAACCCATATAGATCAAAGAAGAAACCACAAGAGACATTGAAAAAATATTTTGAGCCAAAGGAAAATAAAATACAATTAATCAAAGTTTGTGGCAAGTAGCAGAAGGAGAACTGAGAGGTATGTCTAGCATTGTATGCATACATTAGAAAAGAAAGAATGATCATGTAATGGTTTGGATCTAAATATCCCCCAAAGGTCATGGGTTTGAACATTTGGTCTCCAACTGGGGGCACTGTTTGTGGAGGCTATGGGAACTTCAGGAAGTAGGATTCTAGCCTGGTGGAAGTGGCTTCTTGAAGGCAGGCCATTGGAGGTTTTTACCTAAAGCTCTGATTCTCTACTTCTGCTGTACCATGAAATGAGGTTGCTTGCCATACGCCTTTCTGCCCGCCACACCTATGCCTGTGTCACCACCATTATGGATTGATTCTCTATGAGCCTCCAATAAATCTCTCCTCCCCGCTGTGAGATTGTTTCAGTTGGTTTCTTTGTGACAGTGATGTACCACCTGACTAATACAGCTCTAAAATAAGTAATGCAAGATTTCACCTTGTTGCTATTGTTGTTGTTAGGTGCCATTGAGTCATTGTCCGACTCATAGCGACTCTACATACAACATGTGAAACATTATTATTAGTGCTTCTCAACTATTCATAGGATTTTCAATGGCAGATTGATTTTTGGGAGTGAAACTTTTAAAAGTAATCAACTGAGAAAATGAATAAAACCAAAAGTTGTTAAAATTCAAGCCCAGTTAATCAAGGAAAAAGAGAAGAAACAAATTACTAATGTCAGACATGAAAAAAGGGCCATCCCTTCTGATCCCTTGGGCATTACAAAAGATAAATATTATGATCAACTCTAGTCCCCACAAAATATTTAAGGAAGAAATTATGCCAATTATCTATAATCTCTTCCAGACAATAGAAGCAGAGGGCATACTTCCTAAATCATTCTATGAAGTTGGGATATCCTAATACCAAAACCAAACAAAGATATTACAAAAGAGAAAACTATAAATCAATATCTCTCATGAGCATGGATGCAGAATTCCTCAAAAATATATTAGTAAATTGAATCCAATGATGTAAAAACATAATTATACACTACAACCAACTGGAATTTATTCTAGATGTGCAAGGCCAATTCAACATTCAAAAATCAATCCATCACATCAATAGGCTCAATGTAGTAGTTGTTGTTGTTGTTAGGTACTGTTGAGTCAGGTCCAACTCATAGCAACCCTATGTACAAAAGAACAAAACACTCCCCTACTCTGTGCTAGGCACACAATCCTTTTTATATTTAGGCCCATTGTTGCAGTCGCTATGTCAATCCATCTAGTTAAGAGTCTTCATTTCTTTCATTGACCTGCCACTCTCCCAAACATGATGTCCTTCTCTAGGGATTGGTCACTCCTGACAACAGGTCTAAAATACATTACACACAGTCAAGCCATCCTTGCTTCCAAGGAGCACTCTGGTTGCACTTATTTTAGGGTGGATCTGTTGGTTCTTTTGGCAGTCCGTGCCAAAATATAGTTGGCAGTCCGACTATATTCAATAGTCGTCTCCAGCACCATAATTCAAAAGCCTCAATCCTTCTCCTGTGCCCTTATTCAGTGTCCAGCTTTCACAACCATATGATGCAACTGAAAATACCATGGCATAAGTCAGGCACACCTGCATCTTCTATGTGACATCGTTACTTTTCAATACTTTAAAGAAGTCTTTTGCAGCACACCTGCATCTTCTATGTGACATCGTTACTTTTCAATACTTTAAAGAAGTCTTTTGCAACAGCTTTTCCCAATGCAATGTGTCTTATGATTTCTTGACTGCTGCTTCCGTAGGGGTTGATTGTTGAACCAAAAAGGAAAATCGTGGATAACCTCAGTCTTTCCTCCATTTATCATGAAGTTGCATACTGACCCAGTTATAAGGATTTTTGTTTTGTTGATGTTGAGGAACAATCCATACTGAAGCCTGTGTTCTTTAATCTTCAGTAAATGTTTCAAATCTTTACTTTCAGCAAGCAAAGTTGTGCCATCAAGCAAAGTTGTTAATGAGTCTTCATTCAGTCCTGATGTCACATTCTTCTTCTTAAAGTCCAGCTCCTCAGATTATTTGCTCAGCATAGAGACTGATGAGGTATCATGAAAGGATACAGCCCTGATGCACATCTTTCTTGACTCTAAACCAGGCAGTGTTTCCTTTTTCTTTTCAAATGACTGCCTTCTGGTCTATATACAGATTTCTCATGAGTACAATTAAGTGCTACAGTATTCCTGTTCTTTGCAATACTATCAATAATTTGTTGTGATTCATACAGTCAAATGCCTTTGCATAGTTGATAAAACATAGACATCTTTCTGGTATACTTTGCTTTTGGCTAATATCCATCTGACATCAGCAATGGTGTCCCTGGATCCATGCCCTCTTCTGAATCCAGCTTGATTTTTGGGTGTTCTAGTTAGTAATGGCTTTTTACAGTTGTTCCTTCTCATTTTGTGTAATACCACATCAGCAAATCGGGGTCCTTGGGGCTTTACTCCACTCCTATTAAAAGGTTGACTTTATTTTGAGGAGGTAACTCTTCCCCAGTCATATTTTGAGTATCTTCCAACCTGGGGGGCTCATTTCCCAACACTGTATCTTACAGTGTTTCTCTGCTTTTCATAGGATTTTCAATGGCTAATTGTTTCAGGAGTGGGTTATTCATATACTTCTCCCTAGTCTGTCTTAATCTGGAAGCTCAGCTGAAACCTGTCTGCTATGGATGACCCTGTTTGTATCTGTAATACTGGTGGCATAGCTTTCAGCATCACAGCAACATGGAATCTGTCATGCAAGCTGACAGACACATGGGGTGGATCATATCAATAGCTTCAGAAAGTATTTTTTGAAATCCAACACACAGTCATGAAGAAATTCTCAACAAAGTAGGAATAGAGGACTTCCTCCACCTGATAAATAATATCTACAAACAACAAAAAAGCTAGCCATGTCCTTAATGCTGAGTAACTAGAAGATCAAGAACAAAGAAAGAATATCCCCTCTCAGCAGTGTTATTCAATGTTTTATTGGAAACTTCTAAGTAATACAATAAGAAAATGAAATACAAACCATACAGATTGAGAGGAAAGACAACATTTTTTCAGAGATGGCATGATTATGTATGTAAAAAATACAATATAATCAACAAAACAACTTTTAGAGTAAGAAATTACATTAAAGTTATACAAGAATACAAAGTTAATACATAAAAATCAGCTACTTTCCTCTATACCAGCAGTGAGAAATACAAATTTCATATTTTAAACACCAAAATGTACATTACTTTCAAACAAAATGACATATTTAGCTATAAATCAAATTATATACATTTGCAGAATTAAATGAAGAAACTCAAAGTATTGTGAAGAAAGGTGTCAAACAAAATCTAAGTAAATGGATCAATATTCCATGTTCATGAATAGAAATACTCATTATTGTTAACATGTCTGTTCATCTCAGGCTGGTCAATAGATTCAAAGCAATTCCAGTCAAAAGCCCAGAAAGTTATTTTGTATATATTACAAAATGATCCTCAATTTTATATGAAAAGGCAAAAACAGAGTGGGAGACATAATACTAAAGAATGAGAGAGGAGAATTATACTACCCAACTTCAAGACTCTGTAGTAATAAAACTACAGTAATTAAGAAACTGTTGTATAGGCAAAAGAATAGTAAAATAGTTATTTGTTGTTGTTATTGCTGTTATTGTTCTTAGTAGATGGTGTCAAGTTGGATCCAACTCATAGCAGCCCTATGTAAAACAGAATGAAGCGCTCCTTGACTCTGTGCCAGGCACACAATCCTTTTTTTTAAGCCCATTGTTGCAGCCACCCTGTTAGTCCATCTAGTTGAGGGTCATCCTTCTTTTAATTGACATGCCACTGTCCCAAATATGATATCCTTCTTCAGGGATTGGTCCCTCCTGACTACATGTCCAAAATACGTCAGATGAAGTCTAGCCATCTTTACTTCCAAGGAGCACTCTGGTTGCACTTCCTCTAGAGTGGATCTGTTGGTTCTTTTGGCAGTCCATGGTATATTCAATATTCATCTCCAGCACCATAATTCAGAAGCATCAATGCTTCTCATGTGTCCCTTATTCAGTGTCCAGCTTTCACAACCATATGATACAACTGAAAATACCATGGCATAAGTCAGGCACACCTGCATCTTCTATGTACATCTTTATTTTTCAACACTTTAAAGAAGTCTTTTGCAACAGCTTTTCCCAATGCAATACATCTTTTGATTTCTTGACTGCTGCTTCCATGGGGGTTGACTGTTGAACCAAAAAGGAAAATCATGGATAACCTCAGTCTTTCCTCCATTTATCATGAAGTTGCATACCGACCCAGTTATAAGGATTTTTGTTTTGTTGATGTTGAGGCGCAATCCATACTGAAGGCTGTGTTCTTTGATCTTCACCATAAATGTTTCAAATCCTCTTCACTTTCTGCAAGTAAAGTTGTGCCATCTGCATATTGCAAGTTGCTAATGAGTCTTCCTCCAATCCTGATGGCATGTTCTTCTTAATAAGGTCTAGCTCCTCAGATTATTTGCTCAGCATAGAGATTGAAGAAGTACAGTGAGTGGATACAGCCCTAACACATACCTTTCTGGACTCCAAACTAGACAGTGTTTATTTGTTCTGTTCAAATGACTGGGCTGAGATTTAGCTCAGTTGGTAGAGTGCTGCTCTGCAGTCTCTGAGGTCCTGAGTTCCATTCCCAGAACTTCAAAAATGGGAGAAGGATGTGGCAATCGACTCCCAAGGCAATCCTGAAACAGTCAGTCATTGAAAACCCTATAAGGGTTGCTATGAGTAGGACACAATCCAATGGCACCTAACAACAACAATAACAACAATTTGCATTATTGCCTCTTCGTCCATGTGCAGCTATGTCATGAGTACAGTCATGTGTTCTGGTATTCCCATTCTTTACAATGTCATCCATAATTTTTTGTGATCCACACAGTCAAATGCCTCTTAGTAGTCAATAATAAATAGATTGACATTTTTCTGGTGTTCTTGGCTTTTGGCTAATATCTATGTAACATCAGCCATGATGTCCCTGGTTCCATGCCCTCTTCTGAATCTGGCTTGATTTTCCAGCAGTTCTGTGTCTATATACTGCTGCAGTCACTTTTGAATGATCCTTAGCAAAATTTTGCTTGTGTGTGATATTAATGATATCATTCCATAGTTTCCACATTTGGTTGGATCCCCTTTCTTGGGAATAGACACAATTATGGATCTCTTCTAGTCAGTTAACCAAGTAGTTGTTTTTCAAATCTCTTGCCATAAACAAGTGAGCACTTTCAGTACTGAATCAGTTTATTAAAACATCTCAATTGGTATTCCATCCATTCCTGGAGCCTTGTGTTTAGCTAATTCCTTCAAGGCAGTTTCCACTTTATCCCTCCATACCATTGGTTCCTGATCATACGCAACCTCTTGAAATGGTTGGTCATCCCCAAATTCTTTTTGGTATAATGACTGTGTATTCCTTCCATCTTCTTTTGATGTTTTCTGTGTTGTTTAGTATTTTCCCTGTAGAATCCTTCACTATTGCCCTCGAGGCTTGCATTTTTTCTTCAGTTCTTTAACCTTTAGGAAAACAGAGCATGTTCTTCCCTTTTGGTTTTCTATGTCCAACTCTTTACACATGTCATTGTAATATTTGATTTTGTCTTCTCAAGCTGACCTTTCAAATCTTCTGTTTAGTTCTTTAACTTTGTCATGTCTTTCTTATACTTTAGTTGTTCTAGATTTGATGGCACATTTCAGATTCTCTTTTGACATGTAATTTGGTCTTTTCTTCCTGTCTTTTTAATAACCTTTGCTTTCCTCCTAAATGATGTTTTTGATGTCATGACATAATTTGTGTTCCATCATTAGTGTCTAACACATTAAATATGTTCTTGAGGTGGTCTCTGAACTCAGGTGGAATATACTCAAGTTTATACCTTGGTTTCTCATACACTTGTTCTAATTTTCTTCAGTTTCACTTTGAACCTGGATATGAGCAGTTGATGGTCCCATCCACAATCAGTACCTGGTTTTGTTCTGACTTTTCCCTGCCAGTCGTGGTGGGCCATGCCAGTAATCAACGCGCTGCAGAGGATGAGGCAGGAGGTTCGAGAGTTCGAGGACAGCCTGGGCAACACTTAGCCTATAGCTGTAACCCTGTGGCATCCAATCCCGTCAGATCTCAGAAGCTAAGCAGGGTCTGGCCTGGTTAGTACTTGGACGGGAGACCACCTGGGAACACCAGTTACTGTAGACTTGGGAGATGGACCCAGCAACCCACTCCCAAAAAACAATCTGCCATTGAAAACCCTATGAACAGCAGAAAAGCACTGATAATAGTGTTTCCCCTGTTGTATTTAGGGTCAGTATGAGTTGGATACCTCCTTGACGGGACCTAACAACAACAAGAGAGAAAAGGATTCTTATTGTTGTAACCTACATAAACTCATGGCATCTTGTAGCAATATCAGAATGCTCTCATGTTCAAAAGCTACATTGGTGTTTTCACTTGGCATTGAAAATGCATGTCAGTGTTTGTTCAAAAAAATTCAAATGGGAGAAAGCTAATGATGAAATGGCCAAACTTCCTATACTTTGTGTTTTTCCTCTCCCTCTTTACCTCCCTACATTGATACCTCTCCCTTCCTCCCTTCCCTACCTTCTCTTCCCACCCATTGGTCCCCTCCCACCCCCTATCAGGTCTGTGTTTTTCATTCTTAAAATATAGGATACAACTATATGAATATATGGCAAAAAAGAGAAGGAAAAAGTCAATGTGAACATAACCCTTTATTGCATGTGATTCTCATTACATATTAATTAAAATCCTACTTTTTTCATTTTTTGTTTAGACCATTGTGGTGGTTGTTGTTGGGTGCCATTGAGTCATGTCTGACTCATAGCGATGCTCACAGGTTTTCAATGGCTGATTGTTTCAGGATTGTTTTGGGGTGGACTGCCACATCCTTCTCCCATTTTTGCAGTGCTGGGAATTAAACCTAGGTCCTTCAGAAGTATGGAGCAGTGCTCTACAAACCGAGTTAAACCCCAGCGCTCTTTAGTCCGTACTGTTCTGTAAAATATGTAAGATGATGAAGGTGTAAACAAAACTGATTTAGTAATTGCATAATGGATATAGCAAGCAACTTATTACTCTATACTCCACTAACATTTTTAAGTTTAAAAAGAAGAAAGAAAGAGAAAGAAAGAAGAAAGAAAGAAAAGAAACAAGAAAAGTATAAGCAGGGAACCATGGCACACAACTGTAATCCTGGCAATTCAGGAGGCTGAGGCAAGAGGATTGTGAATTTGAGGCCAGAGGCAGCCTGTGCAACTTAGTGAGACCCTGTGTCAAAATAAAAAATAAAAAAGAGGCTGAACATGCAGCTCAGTGGAGAAGCACTTGCCTAGCATGTGTGATACCCTGGTTCAAACCCCCAGTACTAAGAAAAAAAAAGAAAGAAGAGAAAAAAGAAAGGAAGGAAGGAAGGAAGGAGGGAAGGAAGGAAAAAAGGAATGAAGGAAAGAAGAGAAAACTGCAGAGTGTTTGAAAATGGAGAGTGGTTTTACCCTTATCCCTAGACTTCAGTTATACCCCCGCTGCCTAATGGTTCAGCCATAATATGCAGCCTAAGGGGAAATGATCTTTTCTGGAAGGTAGTGATAAACTAGGTTTCAGTTTTCTTACTGGGGTATGCTGTAAGCAACATTTTATTTTTATTTGTATTAACTTTTATTTATACAAGTAATTTATAAATTAATTATTCCTGGAAAAAAAAGTACTAAAATATCACCAGCAGGTTTCTAGTTTTTCTTGACTCATGCCCAATTTCCCACCTGCCCGCCTTCCTCAGAAGCAAGCATTGAGTGACTGTATTATGATTTAGAATCAAGCATGGAGTGACTGTATTGTGATTTTTCTATGTATTTATATGCTTTTTCATATGCATACATAGCCCTGGAAAACTAAGTGGCATGGTTGAGAGCCTTTAATATAAACAATATTGTTTATATTACAATATTGTAATATAATACAAGCACATCATTCTGCAACTTGGTTGTTGTTAGGTGCCATGGAGTCAGCTCTGACTCATAGCAACCCCATGTACAACAGAAAGAAACATTCTCTGATGGTGTGCCATGCCCAGCACTATGTCAGTGCTTCTGTGCTATTCATAGGGTTTTCAATGGCTGATTATTTGGGGATTGTTTCAGGAGTGGATTGCCAAGTCCTTCTCCTGTTTTTGTGGTGCTGGGGATCAAATCCAGGGCCTCAGAGAACATGGATCAGCACTCTACCAACTGAGATAAACCTTAGCCCCTGCATCTTGGACTTAACCTGAAATCACTGAAATACATGTATTAACTGTTTCTTCATTTGTTACCTATAGATCTAAACTACTTACTGGAAAGTCAAATGATATTGCACAGGACTAAATACACTAAAATTCATTTTATTCCTCCCCCTACTGATGAATATCTGGGTTACTTCCTTTCTTCCTCCTGTACTTTTAAAGAAGGCTAAAAGAAATAGGCTTATTCATATTGCCTTGTGCATGTGTGAGAGTGTTATTCTAGGGTAAATACTAAGAAGTACAATTTTATTGGGTCACACAATATACAAGTCTCCAATGTAGCTGCTCATTTTATATTATTACTTTCATTAGTTTTGGAGAGTGGCTGTTTCTGCACATTTTAATAATTATTGCCAAATTCCTTTAATTGGCTAATTTAATAAACTATAATGGCATTCTAAAAAGAGAAATGGCCAAACTTCATTAAAATCATTTTATCCATTCATATTGTCAGAGTTTTAGTGGCAACTGCTCAAAAAATCTCTCCTTACAACCTATTCTTTTTTTTATCAGTTCTTTTCTTCCAAGAGTAACTCATTCCTCTTTCTAAATCTAATACTATTTAGCCTTTTTACTTCTGCAATTGTTTACTCAAACTTCATCCCTATTGTGCTGTTGAGTCGGCATCCGACTCATAGCAACCCTCATAGGGTTTTCAATGGCCGTTTCGGGATTGCCTTGGGAGTGGATTGCTAGGTCCTTCTCCCATTTTTGGGGTGCTGGGAATTGAACTCAGGACCTCAGAGACTGCAGTGCAGCGCTCTACCCACTGAGCTAAATCCCAGCCCGCTCATCCCCATAGGTTTAACAAAAGTCTTGGTAGCTGAACAAGTATGAGCATATTTTTAGAAGGTGAGAGAGGAGTGGGTAAAGAAAAATTATGAATGCTAATTTTATCTCTGACATCTTGATAAATATAATTTAATTTTTCTCTTTTTTTTTCTTGTTTAGCCAAGACTGGTGATACTAAACGACCCCATGTAAAGTTCACTCAAGATGAAACCACCTCAACTGATATAATTTCAAGACGTGAATCACAAGCACCTGACAGTACCCAAAACATCTTTTCTGATCATCCTGGACAAGAAAAAGTGGCTACTATGCCAGTACCCCTAAAATCTACTAACAGTGTCCATTGGAAAACTTCAGATACGACTACTGGTTCCATGTTTCTCCCAAGTTTTCATTTACCTTCTACTCGAGCTTTTAAGAAAGAATCAGATCAAATGGAAAGTTCACAAAAGTTCTCCACAAAGCTACGCAAGAGACAAAAGACTCAGGCTGATGAAAAATTAAGAGACATTTTAATTCTTTCTTCAGGGTTTTCCAAATCTTCATGTACTCCATTAGTTATTTCTGAAGAGCCCCCTGAGCATCAACCTTTACCAGAGAGTCCAGACACTACTGATGAGGTCAATCCTCCTCTGAGAGATTTAAGTGCACCATTGCTAGGCCCTATACCTAGTAGTATATCTACAAAAACAGAAACACGACAGTCTAGACAGTATCCACCTGATGTTGCAATGGTTAGTAAAGTGGTGGTACACATTGCTCAATTTCCAGGACCCACGTCCCTACCAACACCAAAGTTACCAAGAAAACCCCGAAGACAGACTATGATAGGTAAATATGATCATAACATGGTCTATAATAATAGGGTCAATTAGAGCAAAGGGACAGATGAAATGTAAGCAATGGCACCCTTTCTCCTGGGTTTTCAGAACAGAAAGGTAGAGTCACTTCTTATGTTTACATTTAATGCCTAGGCCAGAGGGGAAAAACAAGAATCCTGACTTTGCAGTTGTGCCAAGGCCAAACTGAGCACCCTACCCAGAAGGTAGTGATGGGAGCCAACAGGAAAATTCACATGTTCAAAAAAGCTAACCTAAAGGAGAGGTGAGAACGAACGATGACTTAGAAGGTAATGTTAGATGAACTTGAGGAGTAGAATGTCGATGCTAACGGACACCTTCATGGATGTATTTCCGTGCACCCGCCCAGTTCATTACATGATGGACAGTTATAATGAAGTCATAACACCCTCAAATGAATTGTCACAAGTATCCAAAAGTCCAATTTTCTTATCTTTTTTTCTAGAAACAATTATGGCAGAAAATGGAAAGTCAGAAATTATCCCAAAACTTCATGAAGGTAAGTGCTAAGTTTATAACATCCTTTTAAAAACTACATATAAGATTATGTCTTTCCAAGGATATGGAATCAACCAAAGTGCCCTTCAACAGAAGAATGGATAAACAAACTATGGTACATATACACAATGGAATACTACTCAGCAATCAAGAAAAATGAAATAAGGTCATTCACAGCAAAATGGATGGAATTAGAGAAAATTATTTTAAGTGAATGAACCCAAGCTCAGAAAGAGAAACACTACATGTTCTCACTCATATGTGGGAGCTGAGTCAAAATTATAAGGAGGAAACATCTTATTCAAAGGTCAGATCAAAATAAAACGGAAAAAAAAAAAAAGCTAAGAATGGTGTCAATATAAATGGTCTAGAAAATGCATGCAATTGTTCTGACAAGATAATAACAAAGTTCGCTACAGGAAAAATTTCTATCTTAAACAGAACTGGGACTCAAGTACATATAGAAAAATATTACCAAGTAAATGATAGAGAAGACTTAGATGGGGAGGGTGGTGGGGGGAGGCATACAAGAGGGTAAGGGAGAACCTATATGAATAATGTACATCAAAATGCATATATGTAAATGCCACAATGAAAAGAACGTCAGAATGAATCACATTAAGGTGTACATTAAAAATGTCCGATAAAAAAAGATTATGTCTTTAGACAAATATTAACGATTTTGTGTGCATCTACGCATGTGTGATTAATTCATACATGCCTCCCCACATTTTCAGATCCTTAAGCATTTACTCAGCAGTTATTTTGGGGGTATTGACTATGAATCACATGTTGTACTGATGCTGGGAATATAAATGCTGATATGTTCTTAATTTAGATAGGGTTAACTGTTTGCCACATACCAGGCACTCTCCTGAGGGCTTTGATCATATTTGTCTAGCAGAAACAAAAATAATCTTTTTTTCTTTTCTTCAGTATTTGGGGTTGAATCCAGGGCCTCAAGCATGCTCTGCAAGTACTCTACAACTGCGCTTCACTCCCTGCCCCTTTTTTATTTAGAGATGAGGTCTCACTAAATTGCACAGGCTGCCTCTGGTCTTGAACCTGCTATCCTTTGGCCTCAGCCTCCGGAGCCACTGGGATGCATTCTAGACATCACACGTATCTCTACCAGCAATCTCACAAATAGAATATGTGGAAAATAGTGTATAATTATTAGGCACACACAAAAAAACAGACAAAACAAATGAGAACTAGCAGAAACAGCAAGCAGCAGAAACATACATATAGGCAGTAGAATGATCAGATACAGACTTTAACACAACCTAAAGGCTTCTGATTCTGCCCATGATTGAGTAGCTTCTATTGGACTCAACTTGCTGCCAAAATCAACTATTAAAGCTGCCCAAATGTACATAAAATAGCTATTGAAAGCATGGGAAAGTAACCAAAGCAAGCATGACTTGAGTGGCTAAAATCCTTGAAAGAAGGGAAGTTCATGAGTTAGCTCCACTTTAACCTTGCTTTTTTGCCTGCAGGCATTTGTGGTGTGAGAAATGGAGGCCAGGTAGAAAGTGATCGGGATAGTGGGCTAAGGAGCTAACTGTCAGTCTTGAGAGCTGCCAGAATAGTTGAGACTTGGGGAACAAAATCTTGAACAGAAGAGAACTGAAGGAAGGTGAATCCAAAAATCATTATACAGACTCTGCTAAATTTGTTAGCTGGTTTCTGGGCTATACATTTGTAGGATGAGACAGAAAAATGGCAGAAAACATCAGTGGAGAGGCTAAGGAATCAGGCATAGATTTTTGTAATTGTGCAAGAAACACATAATAGTGTTCAAGCTCTACCAAAGTGTAGGGGGCCTTTAAATTACTGAGCTTTCTGCTGACGCTCCAGAGGACTTATGCTTCAGGACAAAGAAAGGACAAAACAAAAATAGACTGGTCCTACCAAACCTCAAAACCAACCCTGGATAAATCAAGGTGATACCTTCTGCCTAACTTAAGAAAGCCCAATGCTTATGAGAGAGAGAATATCCAAACCCCTTAAAATGATTTCTCCACAAAGCCCAAAATTAAGTTAAAAAAATCACAAAGCATCCTAAGAAATAGGATAAAAATGTGTGAAAACCAGTAGAAAGAAGCAGACAATAGAAACAGCCCCATAGTTGATTGAGATATTGGAGTTTCAAACAGGGATTTTAAAATAACTATGATTAGCTTACCCAAGAAAATAAAGAAGAGGATGGAGAATTTCACCAGAGAAATGGAATTTTTGTTTTAAAAATAAGAATCAGATAAAATGATAGAGCAGGAAGGTAACAAAACAAATGAATATTTCAATAGCTGTATTTACCAAAAGATACTACACAGCAGAATATTCAACCATAGGACTTTCTGAGCTTACCATTCCTCCCAGTTACTCTGGATCCTTACCTGTGACATAAATTAACTTTTGGGTCTCCTCCATGTTATAAGCCTAAATAAGCTATTGAGCCTAATAATAACTTCTGTTTTGTTGAGTTTCTGTTGGTTCTCTCCTTTAAAAGTTTAAGGTAAGTTTAAAGATCCTCAGGCCTACAGCCGTACTACTGTGGTGTCAGATCCCATCAGATCCCAGAAGTTAAGCAGGGTCAGGCCTGATTAGTACGTGGGTAGGAGATCACCTGGGATCACCAGATGATGTAGGCTTGGGAGAAGACCCAGCAACCCATTCCCAAAGAAACAATCAGCCATTGAAAACCATATGAATAGCAGAGAAGCAGTAACAATACTGTCTTGCTTATTGTACACAGGGTTGCTATGAGTCGGACACCTACTTGACAGCACCTAACAACAACAACAAAGATCCTCAGATCCTTCAGAGATTTATTGGAGGATTTCTAATCACTCCCTCTTTTCCACTCAAAAGCCACTGTGAAGGTTTAGTTCCTGAGGGTGGGTGAGCAGGGAACAGGCCACAGACTTCTTTCTTAACTCACTCTCCTGTCCTTGCTTCATTGCCCTCTCACAGGACCAGTTGTTTCTCTGTCACATTATACATCTTTCTTTATTCTGTGGTTAACTTTCACATCTATTGACTTGAGATTGGCACAGATAGTCTTCTTTAGAAATTTAAAACTGAACATTTTTGTACTGGATGTTCTAGGATGCTCACGGAAGCAATGGTATATGAATCATTGAGATTGAAAAATAAGTTTCTGCAATAATACAACAAGCATGGCTATGAATTTAAAATACATTTCATAAAATTTCAATTATTTTCTGTCCACAACTTGGTATGTCCTTGCATAGACCATTTTTGATGGAAGGTGAAACTCACAGGGTCTTGGTAAAGTAAATTTAACTTCTGGGTTGTTTGGTTATCTTTCCTTTTCTGTACAGAATTCCCCAGGGCATTTGAATCATGCATCAAGTTAATATTAGGAGGAAAGTAGAGTTGCTTCTTGGGAGGTGATATCCAGGTTATGCTTTTATGCTGGCTTTTATTACTTTTGTGAACCAAAAAATTGCTTATGTAATTCACAGTAAAAAAAAATTAAATATTATTACATGTAATACAAAAAGACTAAGACTGCTTGAATCTAAATCATTCAGGTAGAAATCTATGAACATATGATTTTCTTCTTGTGGTACTGGGGGTTGAACCCAGGGCCTTGCACTTGCATGCTCTGCAAGTGCTGGACCACTGAGCTGCACCCTCAGCACGTGTTTTTTTGTTTGTTTGTTTGTTTTGTTTTGTTTTGTTTACTTTTTGAGACAGGGTCTCGCTAAGTTGCACAGACTGCCTCTGGTCTCGAACTTGCTATCCTCCTGCCTCTACCTCCTGAGCTGCTGGGATTATAGGCGTTTGCCACCTCGCCCAGCTATGATTTTCTTTTTGAAAGACAATGTACTCTCTAACATTAAAAAAGAAAAAAAAGCAAACCAACAACTAGTTTGGCAAAAGATGAAGGATGTGAGGAATTCCTTCCAGAGGATATATATGGCTATCTTCTTTGGTAACTCATTCTTCTCATAGCATAACTATCTTTTAACTCTCGCTGTACAAAAATAACACATTTCAGTTTCATGTTTTGTTTTTCTTTATTTAGGTTTAATTCGAAATAGGAAAATAGAACCGGGGGCAATTATTTTACGTGGTGAAGGTTTTAAGACTATTGTGGCAACACAGTATGACACATTAATAGCATTGACCAATCTGGCTATCATAAACTGCCAAATATATGGACGAAATGCACTTAATCTTAAGGTAATGCTAGATCTTTTTAGTGATTATGTCCTATTGTATTATCAATTTATTTTACTTTTGATTTCCTAACATAGGTTAGTTTCCAAGCTATTAAAGGAGTCTTTCCTATTGCAATAGAAATTTCCCAGGAACACATTCAAATTGCATTTCTAAACCTACCTGCCTTAGTTTGTCTTCAGTCCACCAACTAAATTAAAAAGATGCTCTGATCTGAGCCAGGCACGGTGGCTCATGCCTGTAATCCCAGCAACTCAGAAGGCCAAGGCAGGAGGAATGCAAGTTCGAGACCAGAGGCAGTCTACGTAATTTAGTGAGACCCTTTCTCAAAAAGTAAAAAAAAAAAAAAAAAAAAAAATGGGCTAAGGGTACAGCTCAGTGGTACAGCACTTGCAAAGCATGCAAGCATGAGGCCCAGGGTTCAACCCCCAGTATTGAAAAAATATATATATATATGCTCAGATTCAAGGGAATTGCATGCTGTTTTCATTAGTTGGCATGATAGGAGAAGCAAGATTCAGATTCATCACATTTTTAAGTTATTAGCAGTCTTTGGACCTTATGTCATAAGTTAGGCTGGTAGGCTGGCTTTTCCCTGAGCATAAGCCCAGCAATGATGAATAAAAATTAATATCGGTTACCATTTATTAAGCCCTTACTATGCTCCAAGCAAATATTACTCCTAAAACTTCCAACTCTGCAAAGTAGGTATTATAATCATCATGTTACAGATGACAACACCGAGACTTAATAAATGTAACTTGCATAAGACCACACAGTAAGCAAGTGGCAGAGCTTGGATTTGGACCCAGAACCCTTTGGACTAAAAAGTCTATATATTTGAATAAATGTTTAAAAAGTGGGGACAATATTGAAAGCCAGTGTGAAGTATGCAGTTGTTATTCTATGTTAGATTTAGTGGTAAATATAAAAAGTGTATATTCTTCAACAATCAATTCTCCACCCAAGAATAGTTCACCATGTAATGTGTTTTGTAACTCTGGAGGAAACATATATATTAGCAAAGCATCTTCGGTTCAGAACATGGCTGAGTTTGTCAAATTCTCTTCATTCTCTGACAAAGGGCACTTCTTAAAGACAAGCATGGCACTATGTGTGAAGGGGCAGAAGTAGTACATGATTGAAAAACTGTCCCACATATAACACAAAATAAATTAGTCCCTTCTGGAGAATTTGGCTTTCTGATCCTTTTATATGGCTTATGTTTTTCCAACGGGAATAACAATTTTTAGGATTTCAGCTCTCAGGGTTTCAAAGGGATTTAATCTTCCAGGATTGTGATTTTGGGGATTTTGATCTTTTGAGATTTGTCACTTGGGATTATGGTTTTCAAAATTATGATTAGCATGAACAAGAAAGCTACTAGATCTAAGAAACAAATTCAGCAAAATTACAATGTATAAGATCTGCAAACAAAAATCAGTTGTGTTTCCATATACCAGCAAAGTAGATTAAGAAGATACTTCCATTTACAATCACATCCAACAGAAAAAATGGGCAAAATACATGAACAAATAGTTTACTGACACAAATTACCTTTATAATAATGTGAAAATATGCTTGAACTCATTCAAAATAAGATCAATGCAATTTAAAACTACATAAAGTTACATTTTCTTTCTTAATAGATTGGGCAAAATGTGAAGTTGTAGCACTGCCTTTAGAATTTCAAGATGGTTCAGCTGTATGGAGAAAATTTATTGTTAATAATTAATATCTTATGTCTTATCTCTTTTCTTTAGGGATTTTTTATCCTGCAGTGTCCAGATTTAACATGTTTGGCTTTGCAATTGGTATATCTTAATTTATCATATAATCATCTCAGTCAATTTCCTACAGAAGTGAGTCCAATTTTGTTGTTCTATGCATATTGCTACCATTTATTATTGTAAATAGTTATAATAAAAAACTAGATATCTTATGATACTCTGAAGTTACTATGAAGCAAATACATTTTGGCTTACATCCAAAAAAGCTTATTTGTAGAAGTGCAAAAAGTACAATATATTTTTCTTAAGAAATCCCAAAGCATAAAATCCCCAAAGGCTATTAGAATCAGGCTCTCAAGTATGTTCTTAATTATACAATCTATAAAAATAATTTATTCTTCTAACTCTGAATAAAATCCAAAATAAATTTCCCTATGTGCTAATCAGAAGTTGTAAAAACAAAGTTAGTGACCAGGTAATTACCATAAGCTAAAATAGTATATTCTGGTTAGTAAAATGTATCAAGCATAACCAGATATAAGATGACCTAATTTAATGTCATTTTAAATAAGTGAGACATTATGAATAATTAGGGCAGATTGCTTCTTTCAGTGTCTTTAGTCAATGTTTCATCAGTCACTGGATAACTGGTTGTTTGTGAATTTATTAACAGAATATTGGCCTCCTGTGACTTTTCTAGCAAATTGACTTTCTTCCTATTTCAAATGTGTACTATTGAAAACACTCATTTTCCAATGAAGCAGACAAAATGCCTACTTCATGGAGCTTGTACTTTAGTGGTCGCAACACTGAAAAAATGGAAGAAGGGTCTGGAAACCCACTCCTGAAACAATCTTGAAACAAATCAGCAATTGAAACCCCCAAGAATAGATGAGAAGCACTGACACAGTGCTGGGTATGGCACAGTATTGAGGAGTGTTTCCTTTTGTTGTACATAGTGTTGTCACGAGTTGGACCTGACTCAATAACATGTACCAACAACAACAACATACTTTAACAGAGTGAGATCATACATACATATATACATTTATTCAAGGTACAGCCTGTGGTGGTAAGTGCTGGGAAGAAAAGTAATGCAAATGGAAGGGGCAGGAAGCTACAATATGTATTATCTTCTCTAGGAAAATTACTTTTTACTTTTCTAATACATGGAATCAGTTTTATTAGTTGGACTAGGCCAGATTGACAAGTATTCCCAAGAAATATAAGGATCTTAGTTCTTCATACTAATTTAATCTTCCTTGCAAGTAGACATGAATAAGAAGTATATATCTGCCAAAAAGACTCCATCCACTAAAATAATGTATATAAGAGCTATTAAGATGTAAGATATAAAGTGCTCATTTTTAAACCAGTAGAAGTTGTCATTAAAATGTAGATCTGTGTCACATAACTATAAGTAAAGTATTCCAATGTGGTGATATCTAGGCACAGAAAAGCTGCACTGTGGGTAGGCTAATTATTCTCAGTTATACTGTGATGTAAAGACAATGAATAGACGACCAAGGTTTGGGGTGAGTGGGTTGATTGGAACTATTATATCTTTCATAGAAAGTTCCAGATGATAAAATCAAGTAGAGCATAGAGTCTGATAAAAGTAGTTTAGAGCAGGGGAAAGTAGTAGCAGAAATCTTAAGTAAGAAGGAATATAACATACCACAAAAACATACTTTCTTCTCCTTCTTCTGTAAGTTTCTTTTAAAGATGTAAAATCTTATAAAGGATTAACTATAATAATAATTATAATAATATACTGGGCTGGGATTTAGCTCAGTGGGTAGAGCGCTGCACTGCAGTCTCTGAGGTCCAGAGTTCAATTCCCAGCACCACAAAAATGGGAGAAGGGCCTGGCAATCCACTCCCAAGGCAATCCCGAAACAGTCAGCCATTGAAAACCCTATGATGGTCGCTATGAGTTGGATACGACTCGACGGCACCTAACAACAATAACAATAATAATATACTAATGTATTGCTAGGTCTGTTAATCTTCCATGTGTCTGTCAGCTTATTGTGCTGTTGGGTCTTGCATACTGCTGTGATGCTGAAAGCTATGCCACCAATATTTCAGATACTAGCAAGGCCACCCATTGAGGACAGGTTTCAGCTGACCTTCCAGACTAAGACAGACTAGGGAGAAGGACCCAACAACTCACTCTGGAAACAGTTGTTGTTGTTGTTGTTAGGTGCCATTAAGTTGGGTCTCACTCATAGCAACCCTATGCACAAGAGAACCAAACACTACCTGACACTGTGCTGTGCTTGGCACTATTGTCAGTGTTTCTCTGCTATTCATAGGGTTTTCAATGACAGATTGATTTTTGGGAATGGGTTGCCGAGTCCTTCTCCCAAACCTACAGCACCCAATATTCCCAGGTGGTCTCCCATTCAAGTAATAACCAGGCCCAACCCTGCTTATCTTCCAAGATCTGACAAGATCAGAGGCTATGGTGGTATGGCTATAGACCTTGAAATAATAAGCCATTGAAAACCCTTTGAATAGCAGAGAAGCACTGTCAAATAGAGTGGCAGAAAATGAGTCCCGGAGGCTGGAAGTCATTTAAGAAACAACTAGGAAAGATGTGCCTCCTCAAAGTAGAGTTGACCTTAATGATAGGAAACAAGTAAAGCCCTGGGATCTCCTTTTGCTGATGTGACATGACTCAAAATGAGAAGAAACACAGTGGCTGCAACAATAGGCTCAAACATAAAAAGAATGTGTGCGTAGAACAGTTTTGTACAGTGTTTCATTCTGTTATACATAAGGTCACTATGGGTTAGATCTGACTCAATGGCATCCAACAACAGGTCTGTTACATATGAGTATAATATGTTGTTGTTGTTGTTGTTAGGTGCCGTCGAGTCGGTATCCGACTCATAGCGACCCTCTGTACAACAGGCGAAACGCTATTGTCAGTGCTTCTCTGCTGTGCATAGGGTTTTCAATGGCAGATTGATTTTTGGGAGGGGGTTGTCAGGTCCTTCTCCCAAGCCTACAGCTTCTGGTGTTCCCAGGCGGTCTCCCATCCAGGTACTAACCAGGCCTGACCCTGCTTAGCTTCTGAGATCTGACAGGATCGGATGCCACAGGGCTATAGCTGCAGGCATGAGTATAATATATATAACAATTATAGCACAAAAGAAGGAAGACAGAGTATGTAGGAAGAACATTTCCATATCTCACTGGAATTAAATTAGTGTAAACCTGAAGCACATACTGGTAAGTTAAGAACCCAAGGGAATATACTGAAAAAATCATTAAAATAATGAAAATGTTATACTAGGAAATATTTACTTGATATAAAAGAAAGCAGTGATGGAGGACCAAAAAGGACATAAGATAAATGGAAAACTAAAAGCAAAACAGCAGTTGTAAATCCTATCATGTTAATAATAACATTAAATGTAAACATATCAAACAATCCAATCAAAAGATATGATTGTCAACTGGATTTTAAAAACACAGGGTTCAGTGATATGGTATCTATAGGAGACATACTTGAGATTGAAAGCCACACCTGCATAGCTGTGATGGTGAGTCCTGCTGTCAACTTGACTGGATTGGGAGATAATAGGACTAGTAAAGCACACCTCTGGGTGTGTCTGTAAGGGCATTTCTACATAGGATTGACACATCAGACAGTAACTGAAACAGAAAGACCTGCCCTAAGTATGAACAGCACCATCAAATAGACCATGGGTCCAGATAAAATACAATGAAAGAAGAAAAAGCTAGCCATGGTGTGCAAGCTCCATTCTTCCTGAGCAAGTGCATCTGTTGCTGCTGCCATTACCCAAAGACATCAGACTCCAGCTACTTCCACTTTTCAACCTGGGCCCACACCAGAGACTCACCAGGGAACCTCCAGGCTTTCCACACTGGACTGGCACTGCATCACTGGTTCCCCTTGGTCTAAGGTTTCCATGTTCTTGAACTGAGCAGCTACTGGGTTGTCCGCCTCTCCAGCATGCAGATAAATACCTTGAACTATCCGGTCTCCAACTGTGTAAGCCAATCCATAAATCTCCTTTTATAATTACACATATTCTATTGGTTCTGTTCCTCTAGAGAACTCATGTTTATGACAGTACATATATTTATCAAAATACTCACGTTTATCATAGTATTATTTATAATAGCCAAGTTATGGAGTCAGCCTAGATGCCCATCAGCAGATGAATGGATAAAGAAAATGCAGTGTGTATATATACAATGGAGTATTATTTGGTCATAAAGGTGAATGAAATCATATTATTTGCAGGAAAATGGATAGAACCAGAGATAATCATGTTAAGTGAAATTAGCCAGACTCAGAAAGAAAAATATTGCATGGTTTTTTCCCACACAGAATCTAGATTAAAATAAAAAGACCTGAAAGGAGAAGGGGAACTATTTGGGAAGAAGAAAGGAAATGGTGGGATGGAGGGACAAGAGAGGATAATGAGAGGGGTGAGTATGATCAAAATACATTATATGCATGCGTGAAAATGTCATAACAAAATCTGTTATTTTGTACAATTAATACATGCTAATTAAAAAATCTCTGGAAAAAATATTGAAAGTCCTAAACAGACTGAAAGTAAAAGCATGAAAAAAAAGGTATATCATTCAAATAGCACCTAAAAGAAAACTAGAGCAACTGTAGTAGTATCAAAGTAGGTTTTAAAACAAACAAGCCAAAATGTTACTAGAGCCAAAGAGAAACATTTTCTCAATCTAATAGGATGATCTAACATTATAAACATGTATATTTAATAACAGAGCCCCAAAGCACATGAAGTAAAAGCTGAAAGAATTGAAAAAAGAAATAAAAAACTCAATAGTTATTGTTGGACACTTTAATATGCCGTTTTAAATAATGCACACAACAACAAGGCAGAAGATCAATTGTTGTTGTTGTTGTTAGGTGCCATTGAGTTGGGTCCAACTCACAGTGACCCTCATAGGGTTTTCAATCGCTGATTGTTTCAGGGTTGCCTTGGGAGTGGACTGCCACATCCTTCTCCGATTTCTGCAGTGCTGGGGATAGAACCTGGGTCCTCAGACAGTGTGGAGCAGCACTCTACCAGCTGAGAAGATCAATAGGGAAGCAGAAGTCGAAGCAACCCTGCAAACCAATTAGACCTAATAGACACCTATGAAATGTGCCAACTAATAGCAGCAGAGCACACAACTCTCAACTTTACATAGAACATTCTCTATGGGAGACCATATGTGAGGCCCCAAAACAACTCTCAATAAATTTAAAAGGATTGAAAATCACAAAAGTCTATTTTTCTACAATAGAATGAAATTAGCAATTAAAAACTGAAAGAAACTTGAAAATTCATTAATATATAGATACTAAACAACCAATGAGTAAAGAAGAAATCAAAGGGGTAAATTAGAGAATTTTTAAGATTGATGAAAATTTAAGCAAGACATATCAGAACTTACATGATGCATGTAAAGCAGTGCTAAGAGGCAAATATGTACCTATAAATGCCTATATTTAAAAGTGAGAAATGTCTCAAACTGATAAAATAATCTCTCCTCTTAAGACACTAGAACAAAAATCAATCTAAACCTAAAGGAAGAATAAAAACGGAGATAACTAAAATTAGTAAATAAATTAGGGAAAGACTGGAAGAACAACAGAGATAAAGCCAACAAACCCAAAAGTTATTACTTTGGAAAGAACAGCAAATTTCACAAACTTTACATAGGCTGGCCAAGAAAAAAAAATGCAGAAGACTCAAATTACTAAAATAAAAAATAAGAGGTCCCTACTTACCTTACAGCAATAAAAAATTAAGAGAATATTATAAATAACTGTATACTAACCAATGAAATAACTTAGCTGACATGAATATATTCCTACAAAGACATAAGTATGGAGTAAAAATGGAAAATATGAATGAATTGTAACAAGCAAAGAGATTCAACAATAATTTAAAAACTTCCCACAAAGAAAAGTTTACAACTAGATAGCTTAATGGATGAATTCTACTAAACATCTAAAGAATAATTAAACCAATCTTTCAAAACTCATAAAAAAAATCGAAAAGGAGAGAAAATTTTCCATTTCAAGCCATGAAATCAGTAATTCCTTAATACCAAAACTCAGACAGTGATCGGAAAAGTAACTGCAGAAAGGTTTCTGAGTATAAATGTAAACGTCCTCAACAAGATGCTGTCAAAACAAATTCAACAGCATATAAAGGAGATTTTACAACATTACCATGTGAAGTTTATCTCAGAAATACATGGTTGGCTCAACATAGAAAAATCAATGTAATACTTATTAATATACAAAAGGGGGGAACTTCACACAATTATCTCAGTAGACACAGAAAAACACATTTGGAAAAAATCCAATACCCATTTATTACACATAAAACTCCAAATCTAGGAATAGAGGAAAACTTCCTCAACCTGATAAAGGGCATCTTCAAAAAGCCCCACAGTAGGCATCATACATGATGGCAAAAGACTAAATTTTTTCCTCCTAAGATCAGATGATGGTGTCTATTTTTGACATTTCTATTTAACATTGCATTGAGGTATCTAGCTAAGGCAATTAGTCAAGAAAAAGAAATTAAAGTCATACAGGTTACAAAGGAAGAAATATGATTTGATTATTACATATTGTATATAGGTATTGAATTACCATAATGTACTCCATAAAGAGTCTACAGCCATACCAGCTTTGTGTCCAATCTCATCAGATCTCAGAAGCTAAACAGGGTTGGGTCTGGTTAGTACTTGGATGGGAGACCACCTGGGAACAACAGGTGCAGTAGGCTTGGGGGAAGGACCTGACAGCCCACTCCAAGAACAATTAGCCACTGAAAACCCTATAAATAGCAGAGAAGCACTGACAATAGTGCCAGGCATGGCAGAGTATCAGGGAGTGTTTCATTCTGTTGTACATAGGGTCGCTATGAGTTGGACACGACTTGACATCACCTAACAACAACTCCATAAAGATGTACAAATATTCTATCTCAATTAAAAGAACCTACCTAGTTATGTTAAAATGTTGAAATTAACTGAGCACCGTGGCACATTTCTGTTATCCCAGTGATCCTGTAGGATAAGGCAGAAGGATTATGAGTTCAAGGGAAGAGGCAGCCTGCACAACTTGTGAGATCCTATCTCAAAATAAAAAGATAAATAAATAAAAATAAAAAGGGACTGGGAGTGCAGCCGAGAGCTAGAGAGCTTGCCTAGCATGTGCAGGGCTCTGGGTTCAACCCTGTAGAACTGCTAAATAAATAAATATTGAAATTATATTAAACATTTCTAACTAAAAAGAAGGGAGCAAAGCTATATTGCAGCTGATATAGTCTTATATATAGAAATACTAAGAAATCCAGTAAAATTCTATTAGAGCTCATGAATGATTTAAGAATGGCTATAGTGTACAAGTTCAATATAGAAAAATCAGTTGTCCTACATGCTATCCTACAATCTTGATAAGAACATTAAGAAAGCAATTATACTTACAATAGCATGAAAAAGAATAGAATATTTAGGAGTAAGTTTGATAAGGCTGGGATTTAGCTCAGTTGGTAGAGCACTGTGCTGCAGTCTCTGAGGTCCCGAGTTCAATTCCCAGCACTGCAAAAATGGGAGAAGGACCTGGCAATCCACTCCCAAGGCAATCCTGAAACAGTCAGCCATTGAAAACCCTATGAGGGTCACTATGAGTTGGATACCGACTCGACGGTACCTAACAACAACAACAACAACAAGTTTAATAAAAGTGCAAAACCTGCACTGTGAAATTTCAACATTGTTCAAAGAAACTAAAGGATAGGTTAGGTGCTGTTGAATCAGATCCAACTCATGGTGACCTTATGTACAACACAATGAAACACTACACAACACTGTGCCATGCACATGACCTTTTTGTGTTTGAGCCCATTGTGGCATCCACTATGTTTCTTCTCATTTTGAGTTGTGCCACATTAGCAAAAGGAGGTCTCAGGGGCTTTACTCCATTCCTCATTAAGCTTGACTCTACTTTGAGGAGGCAAGTCTTCCCCAGTCGTTCTTAAATGCCTTCCTGCCTGGGGGACTCATTTTCTGGCACTCTATTTGATGGTGCATCTCTGCTACGCAAAGGGTGTTCAATGGCTAATTGTTTTGGGAGTGGGTTGCAGATTCCTTCTCCCTAGTCAGTTTTAGTCTAGACACTCTGCTGAAACCTGTCTACCATGTGTGGCCCTGCTGGTATCTGAAATATGGGTGGCATAGCTTTCAAAATCACAGCAACACGCAAGTCCCCACAGTATGAGAAGCTGACAGACATGTAGGGGAAAGGATACATACATAGATGGAAAGCATCCCATGCTCATGAATCTAAAGACTTAATATCATGCAGGTGGAATATTCTCATGTTAATCTACACATTGATTACAATCATGAATATCACAGCTGCCTTTTTGTTTGAAACATTTGACAAGTTGATCCTAACATTCATGAAAATGCAGGGGACTGCAGATAGCCAAAACAATTTTGAAAAGAAATAATGAACTTCGAAAACTCAGACATCACCGAGTGAGGTGGTACATGCCTGTAATCCCAGCGACTAGGGAGGCCAAGGCAGAAGGATCACAAGTTCGAGGAGACCACAGGCAGTCTGTGTAATTTAGCAAAACCCTGTCTCAAAAAGTACAATAATAGGCTGGGGATGCAGCTCAGTGGTACAGCACTTGCAAAGCATGCAAGAGCGAAGCCCTGGGTTCAACCCCCAGTACTGCAAAGAGAAAAAAAGAAAAGAAAAGCTCAGATATCCTGGTCACAAAAATTAGTAGGCTCTCCACCAATTCTGGATTTTTATGATAATAAGTGTTTAGTATAATATATTAAAAAGCTAATGTAAAATCTTATTAAGATTCACTAGAGAGCAAAAACATATTAAGCAAAGATCGTAGACATAAATGGTACATTCTGTTTTAACTTTGATATGAAAAATCAGTGGACATGAAATTACCCTATCACAGTGAAATAACCCGGCTGTTACTTGATATGTCACTTACCACTAGGGTTAATTCCACTCATCCTCCTGGCTTTGCAGATATCCCCTCTCTCCCTCATCTTTACATGATTACTTCACATGAAATTATGAGTTTGATCAAAAAGGATGAGCTTTCCCATTTAGAAAAAGACTATTCTTGAGACATGGAGTTATAAGTACAGAAGTTGCACTATATCACCCATATTCATGCTAGGCACTTGCTCTGAGAGTTTACTGTAAGTAGTTATTGAGATATAGAATATAAGCCAATATATGTTGCAATGCCTGCAGCTGTAGCACTGTGGCATCAGATCTTGGAAGCTAATCAGGGTCGGGCCTGGTTAGTACTTGGACGGGAGACTGCCAGGGAACACCAGATACTGTAGTCTTGACAAAACGACCCACTCTCCCAAATCAATCCACCATTGAAAACCCTATGAACAGCAGAGAAGCACTGACAATAGAGTTTCACCTGTTGTATATAGGGTCGCTATGAGTCAGATACCAACTCCACAGAACCTAACAACAACAACAATGTTGCAATATTGATTTTAGTATATTAGTTCAAAGCATTTATAAAAGGTAACAAATAGGAATTTGTGTGCTTTATTGTTCCATTCATGTTTGTTTCTCTTTTCTGTTTCCCAGATATTTTGTCTTAAAAATTTACAAGTCCTGAGCCTGAGAAATAATCCTATCAAAGAAATTCCGCTTGAAATTCAACAACTTAAGTACCTTAGAATTTTCAGTATCGCTTTTAATTATATTAGTGATCTTCCACTTGGGTAAGGTTGATTGGGATTATAAACACAGAAAATAAAGAGCTTATAATTTAGTAAATAATCACTTTCCCTTTTGAAAGCAGCTAGCAGCTCTTTGTTAAGTAGTATTTACTCTGTTACAGATAGCTAAATTGCTTTTAATTATGATATTAAAACATATTCCTACCAGCTACATAAATGGCAATAAGTATGGGTCTGGTGAAATACACATCTAGAGATCTGTTGTCTGAGTGTGGATTAAATGAACTCAAATCATCTAAAGCAACTTGGGTGAGAACCTTTCACCTATCCTTTGGCAGTATTTTTGGAAACAGAGAGAACACTGGATTTAAGAAATCTAGACCTTTTTGCTTTAAAGTTGATAATAACTACCTGTTTCTTCTGTAGAAAGTAGCTTGGCCATTCTTGGCCTCAATTTCCTAATCTACAAAGCAAGGAATAAATTTAGCCACTCAAGTGACATTTAGCAGTATTTTATGAAATAAAATTGTTGTTACCCAATGTATTTGAAACAATAGTCTAAGGATTTTAATTAAGACATACACTTTTTCAAGATTTATCTAACAGAAAAAAATGATTGTTTATTTTAGTGGCTAAGCATTACAGTTAAAAGATTGTCTTTTCCTATTCTTACTATTGATCTAAGTTTTTGTTATGATTTCCATATATTAAAACTGTTTTCTCTCAGATATATTATTTAGGTGATTTTAAGCTTTTCTAAAAATATGATAGAGTTCTTTCGCTATATCTTTCCATTGCTCAGTAGATCTTTCTGATTTCATGAGACTCTATGGGGCCACAACTGAAAAGGCCAGGTGCTTTGGGAGGCACACCCGCACCTTAGGTGCTCTTTTGTTTAGCAAGCCACCCCCCACCCCTGAACTTCAGATTCTATCTGAAAGGTTAGAAAATCTGCACTTGACTTCAAGGATAATACAAAAATCAAATGAAAAATAATCTTACAAATTATTTGAAAAATCTTTTCAATTATTTCTACACATTTTTCTTTTTTCCTTGACCTAAGTTTCTAAAACAAAACAAAACATGCATTATTTTTGAAGTTATGTAACAAGTAATTATTTCAATGTAGGACAAAATAAAAGTCAATATGGGAAAAAAATCTTTTTGGTCAAGACATGAATTCACTGAGGCCTATATTTTTGTTCCTACGGTTTTGGTTTGACCTGCTGATGGCATCCAGAATAAGGAACATGGAGAGAGGGAAGCCCAGGTTTTGAAGGCAAAAGGAAGTGGGCTATCCTCTTGGCTATGCCCATTACAGACAAGCAATATTTAATCAACTCTCCCATGTTATGCTTGGAGTTTTGTAACCATGACAAGCTCCTTCATTTGTTCTTTTAACCATCTCATAAAGATAATAAATCATTTCAAAAATCCAAAAAGTTTTTCCCCCTAAGATTTTGGGTAGGAAAGACAAGAAAAAGAGAAAAGGGAAGGAAAAAAGAAAGAAAGAGCCATGTTTTGGTGATGTCATGACCGTTGAAGTGAATAAAGAAAACATACATTTCATGAATAAATACTGTTTGTTATAAAAACAACCCTTTAGACTCAAACCCTGAGATTATGCAGAAATAACTGTTATGAAGCTTTTTTAAAAAAAGTTCTTATCTTTTTCTCGTGGATTGCAGGAGAAAAATGACAGAAAATTGCTACTTCTAGTTACCAGAATCAAAGTTTTGCCTTACTTGGATGATTCAACTTCCCTTAATTTGGGAAAGAGAAGCTGTTTAGAACAATGACCCTAACAACTTACTTGAGAGCCTTTAGATAAGAACCAGTTCTGAAACTGCATACATTTATTTTCCTATAATTATTATTGATTAAATGAAAGAATTTTCTTTGACCCCACATATCTGAAGAAAAAGCATAGCTATATTTAACTTTGTACTAACTTGACTAAGTTATGTGATACCTTATAGCTTCCATTTTTAAAAATCTATAAAAATAATAACTTTGCAGTGATATTGTGAAAGATTATTCTAAATTGCCGTGAATGTATTATAGGCTATTAATAAATGCAATTGATATTGCTATGGTGTCATCATTGTTAATACACATAATTACTAATTCCCGCCTATTCTTCCAAATTATTAGCAGGGCTCTAGTTTAAGCAGGTATTGCCCAATAATGTGGTAATAAATAAAGCAATGAAGTCCATGTTTAAAAAAACTCTACACATTCTAAAAAAAGCGATAGGTTTTGTGCTGGTGAGGTATAAAGTATTAGACAAATCAGAAGCTGTTAGACAGGTTTATGCTCTAAAATTATGTATAAATGAGATAAATTCCAAGTCTAGAACCAATATAGCTCTCCAGTGCTACCACAAGCCCTATTCAGCTTCTCAATCAACAGGATATATCATTCTTGGTGAAAGCCTAAAACCAGGCTAGTTTGCCAATACAGCAGTATAAGGAAAGACAAAGTGATTCTAGAAACTACCTAAATCAATAAAGGGAAACATGATTTTTGAATTGAAAAATAGGGCAAATGGTATTAACATTTTCCTTATGGAGGTGATAAGAAGTTGAAGGTGACCACTAAATTGTAAGGGTTGTATCTTTTGTTTTCCTAGTGAATCTTACCAATTTCTCAGGACAAACTATTTCTAGATTAACTGGGATCATCATTCCTTTTATTGAATGGTGATTTACTCAATGAGACATTGGTTAGATAGAAACATAAAATGGAATCCCTCACCTCCAGAATCTGCTAGATCACAGAGTAATAGCAGGGAGGGGTGAGCTAGACAAATAGTCTGGGGGTCGGATCATGAAGACCTTTATATGTCAAGCTAAATAGTAGGAAGTTAGTGAAATACAGTGCTCATGATGCCTTAGTTAATCATGCAAGTAATTTTTCATCTTTTGTTTGTACAGAAAGAAAGTGTTTGAGAATAGCACACACAAGAAAGGGAGAGATTTAGTAGGGATTAGAATCAGTATCATACTTAGCCATTCAGTTAGTCTTCAAGAATCAGTTCCACCCACCGGGGGACAGGGCCTGTGATAGTGTCAGTTTGTGTTATAGAGGCTTTGTGTTCCTTGGATCTTACTTTAGGTACTTATATTGATGGAAAGAAAGATCAAAGGCATTTTACCAGGACAGTCTTAATATAATTGGGTTGAATGGTGTCCTTCAAAAATCCATGTCCATACAGAATCTGAGAATGTAATCTTCCTTAGAAATAAGGTCTTTGTATTTATAATTAGTTAAATTAATATGAGGTCATGCTGAATTAGGGTGGTTCCTAGTCCATGACTGGTGTCCTTGTAAGAAGGCAAAGGCAAGTTTGGGGTTATGCTGCTACAAGCCAGGGAATGCAAAGACTTATAGGCAACCACCACTGCGAGGGAAGACACAAGGGATAATTTCTCCCTTAGAGCTTCCAGGAAGATCCAACACTGCTGACACCTTAATTTCAGACTTATGGCCTCCTGAACTGTAAAAGAATAAAGTTCTGTTATTTCAAACCACCATAATATGGTCATTTGTTATGCCAGCCCTAGGAATCTAATACAGCAACCAAGAAAAACAAGTATGTCTAAGTAATGTTAAAAACTTCTCAAGTGTCCTTTATTACATAGAGCTTTATTCACTCCAAACCTCTGAAACCAGTCTTAATGGATAGATGAACAATTTTTAGGGACATTCATGGTAATTATGCCACCTATAATAAAAAGGAGTCTATATAAATTTCAAGAACTTATATACAGTTTCTCTGTACTATTACATATTTACTCAATTATTTAATCCTTTTTTATTCTCAGTAATGACAAAGATGTAATCATTTTTACAATTAATTTTCACTTTCTGTTTAAGGTTTTCTTCTCTGTCCTATCTTGAGGAGCTTGATCTTTCCTACAATGAACTCACTTTTGTTCCAAGCGAAATCCAGAAACTCAGGTATTTTGAAAGTAGAAAGTACACAGAAAGTCATATGACTATTATCATTTGGTGATGATAATATGAAGAACATGAGTTTTTACTTATTTAATAGCAATGAAATGTAATATGTGAAGCCTAAAGTTTACAAAAATGTAATTTGAATGGCTGGTGTACAGTATTAAAGATATAATATTTTCAACAATTACTTGAGGACAATGTGATGATCACCTAGTAGAATAACAAGCTACTTTTGTTCATTTTTCTGTTTGAGTATCTATGGCTATTATCCATTTTATTCACTTTTTATAAGGAAATACATATGTATAAACTACTCATAATACACGATGTAATTTTAATAGTATACTCCAATTCTTTCTCAATTAATTTTAAAACATCTGAAGTTCATTTGTGTCCTCCTAGGTCAGTACCATACTATTTTGATTATGACTCTAGAATAATCTTAATAACTAGCAGAAAGTATGTTTTTCAATAATAATCTCTTGACTATTCTTCTTAGACCATAGTCTTTAAGGTCATTTTATATAATTCCCAGACCTTCCTTTGATGTACATAAAAGCAAACTTGGCATTTTAGTTGCAATTGCCTTGTATTCCCACAAAATTGTTGAAGAATTTGTATTTTTTATGATAAATTTTCCATTGTAAACATTATACATTTTTAATTTTTCATATCTTGTATGGTCTTCATAAGAATTTATAACTTACACCCCCTTACCGGGGTACACTGAACTTAACTGAGAACTCTAAAAATACACTGACTGGGATACAATATTAGTGTTAAATTTTAGTAAAATTTCTTAAGCTGAGACATAGTAACTAACTCTGTCTAACTTTGAGGGAGGAATCTGATTAGCAGCTAATCAAACTGGACCATGTCCTCAAAATAACCTTGAGCAATACACTGGCCCTCTGATACTGGACTGGTGGTTGCAGATGCTTAAGGAAGGAACTAGGGACTATTTTAATTGGACATCTTATATTCATGCCACTTACTTTTCTCATTTGTAAATTAAAGAAAATAAAAGAGTGGAATAAACTAAAAAATAAGAAACAAAAGAATTTATGGTTCACTTCATATGTTTCTTAATAATCTTTTCTAAGTATTTTAAAATTACATTGCTACTACAAACACAGTATTTCTCTTATTTCCATTTTTAGCTGATTGTTGCCAGTACAGAAGAGGGAAAAAAAAGCTATGTACTACTTTATTCTAATTAAAAAATCAAGCCATGGAACAAAATTCTCTTATTAGTTCAGACTGAGTTTTCTTTGGTTGATCTGATTGATCTTCTTTGATTTTCCCAGGAAACAATTGTATGTGCAACAAAATGAGATAATTTTTCTTTGATTTTCTGATATTTCTACCAATTATTTAATGTCTTATATGACAGTCTTTGTATTTTAATACAATTCAGCATATTCATTGTTATAAATGATATATTTAATTTTTGCTTTTCATTTTACTTTTCATTTACTATTAATTTATTTTCCCTTTTCCTGTATTTTGTGGGTTTTTTTGTTTGTTTGTTTGTTTTCTTGGTTAGTTGGTTGGTTGGGGTTTTTGGTTTGGCCTTTGTTTTTGTTGCTATTGTTGTTTGGTTGGTTGGCTGTTTTTTTTGGTAATCAGGATACTATTTGTTTTCTTTTTAACTCCTTTGTTAATTATGGAACTTTACTTTCGCAACCTGTTAATGATTTTTTCCTTTGTCAAAGCTCATAACCAAACACATTTTTCTTTAACATTTTATACAATTCT
The DNA here is from genome assembly GCA_007922755.1 of Pedetes capensis. Lineage (NCBI taxonomy): Eukaryota > Metazoa > Chordata > Mammalia > Rodentia > Pedetidae > Pedetes > Pedetes capensis. The sequence goes on from VMDO01000835.1 coordinate 234,118, forward strand.
TCATCATGATAATCTATCTCCCCACTGCTCTATTCCATCAGTGGTTGAGATTTACAACACTTTTTTTTCCTGCTTCCCTCCAAGCTTTACCTATCCTTTATCTAACTATAGATTTTACTGAGATGTTTTAGAAACTTTTAGTTCTCATTAATATCTTCCTTTTCATTCTCTTTATTAAAGATATTTATTTAGCATTTAAATCTCATAAACATTTTCAATCATTCTCCAGTTATATTTAATTACATGTAATTCAAGGTCCATTACTTACTGTTGTTTTCTCTCCTCTTTCATTTCATCTTGAATCTGTAGAGTTGTTTCTTTTGATTCATTGGAACTTTATAATTTTTCCTGAAATCTTTTCCTCGGACAGGGTACATGGGTAATTTTTGCTCTGAATCTTTAATGCTTCTTTTCCTCTTAAACCTGGCCTTTCCTAGAATTTAGTGAACTCTTAATCTGCTATCTCGAACTTTTTTTAAGTTAAAGTAATATGCCTAGTGATTGCCTTTCTTCCTCCAAGGGTTTCAGTTTCTCTTCTCGAAACACCCATCATTTATGCCAGGTCTCCTCAATCTGTCTTCTATATCTCAGCTGTATTTTCCTCATGAGTTTTCTTTAAATTTTTGCTCTGTATTGCGTTACTTCTTTTAATTTGTATTTCCACACCACCCGTGTTCTTTTTGTTCATCTACTTTTTTGGTTTTACGAATCGGTGCATTTTGGCACGAGGAAGTCTTTGTGTGTGTTTGTGTGGAACATGCACACTGTATTTGAATCTTACCAAATGTTTCTCTGGCTCCCCCTTTATGTTCTTTTCCTCCCTCTCTCTCTCTCTCTCTCTCTCTCTCTCTCTCCTCTTTCTCTCTCCCTCTCTCTCCCTTTCTTGTTTGCAGTATTGAGGGATTGAACCCAGGGCCTCACATACACTAGGCAAGTGTTCCACCACTGACCCACATCCCCGGGACTCCACCTCAAGTTCTTGTCTGTCCTTTTACAGAGGATGCTGTCTCAGGACCACTGTTCTGGGCATTTTATGTGTTTTTCTTATGGCAGCTTTGTTCTCCACAGCCATGATGGCAGTAAAGAACAGAGACCAAGAATGTCATGGGTGCACCAGGAGTAAATTTCTCTGGCCCAGAATGCTAGCTTCAAAGGGTGCCTGAATGTGGGGATTTCCCAACTTTAAAAACCCACTGATGAGAAGGAGACACTCAAACTGCTGAATTCTCAGAGATAAACTAGCTCAGCCTGGGCAGCCTCACCATGAATGTTCACTAACACTCTTCTGGCATGCACCACAGTCATTCTGGCTGTCTACAAGGGGTTGTGTGGTCAGTTTAGGCTGCTGTATTGGCTAGCTGGTACATCACTATAGCAGAGAACCCAACCAAAACAAATTTACTGGAGGAAGAATTTATTAGGGCTCACAGTTGGAGGACTCCAGTCCATAATGGTGGCAGGAGTAATGACAGGATAGGCATGGTGGGTCCTGTGGCACAGAACCTCACATCTTGGCAATCAGGAAGCTGAGAGCAACAGGAGCCACGGGTCCAGGTAGCAACCTCCAAAAGCCCACCCTTAGTGACCATTTCCACAGAGCTGAGTCCCAATTCCCAAAGTTCCACAGCCTCCATGAACAGTGCCACATGACCTTTGGGGGACATTTTAGATTTAAACCATAACAGCTGCTATAACAACCTACCATAGGCTGGGTACCTTATAAACAACAGAAATTTACTTCTCATAGTTGTGGAGGCTGGGAAGTCCAAGGTCAAGGCATAGGTGGATGTAATGTCTGGTAAGGTCTCCCTTCTTCATAGACGACCATCTTAGCACTCTCATCTCACAGGACAGAAAGGAGGAGAAGTCTATCTAAAGGTTCTTTCGTAAGAGCACTAATCCCATTCATAGGGCTCTGTATCCCAAACTAATCACCTCATAAAGGGCCTACCTCCAGAAGCCACTATCTTAAGGGTGAAATTTTCAACCTATGAATTCGAGGGGCACATACATATTCAACCCATAGCAGGACTCTCTGCTCTTGGCCTCTAGGCTTGTGTTTGGTGCAGAGGAAAAAAGTGACTGAGGCAGTTCTCTCCTTCAACCCAAAACAGAGCCCAGGGTCTTGCTCACATTTACCTGACCATGAAAGGTACAGTAGTCAAGCTGTGGTTAAGGAATTCAGGGAGCCATCTTCCTAGACCCACTGTTTTAAATGCCCCCTTTGATCATAGTTTAGTATTGTCAGCAGGAGTCGCAACTGAAGAGCTCAAATTTTGGGGATCAGAGGCATGAGACTCCACTGTCAACAAGAGGCCCTCACCTGCTCGCCACCCAAAGCACATGTATCACCTTGCTCACCTTCAATGTGTTTGACAAGTTGCACTGGCCTTTGATTTTTACATGTCTTTCATGAACAGATAGTTCTGTGTCTGCTTCCAGCACCAACTACAATGAAGATAAGTCACTATCAAAAACATTATTGAGACACATGAAAATGGGAAAATCAGCCGTGTTTGTTCTTTGAATAAAGGAAGAAGGGTTATTAGGAACAAATGACAAAATAAAAACTAAAGGCTCAGGTATTAAAAAGTCAAAGCATAACATAACACATAGTGTGTTTTGATAATGTAAATTTCACTGTTTTTGTTAAGGTTGGATCAAGAAAATATCGATTTGTCTATGAAAACATATGTATCATTATACTATGTATCGTTATACTCTATTAGTTTTCCTGTATTTGTGAATATTATTTTTTTCATAGTGATGACAGGTTGCAGAGATCCCAAATAGATGCCTTAACTGTGCTATTCATAGAAATGCACTTATTTGCATAATAATATATCAGTTTCATTGTTTTATAATCAATTGTAGGGAAATATTGAAATATGTGTTTTATTGCTTCTAAGTTTGGTGCCAATTTTTAAGAACACTTGGGAAGAATTTTATTTCAATATTATAAATTGCATGAATATCTTTTAAAGTATGATTTTCTTTATTTATAGATCACTTGAAAAACTGAATATTGATGGGAATTACCTGACTTCTTTTCCACCTGGAATTTTACTGCTTAACCTGACCAAAATCCACTTTGAGAATACTTTCACTCATCATAGTTTATGGGCAGAGAGTTCTTCAAATAATCCTCAACGTCTTTCTCAAATTTGTTGTTTGGTCATTGTCAAAAATAATCTATATAAATCTTATAAAGTGATCCCAAAGATAGTTAGAAAGTTACTAAAAAGGTGAGTAGATTCTGAAGTGCTTTTAGTAAAAGCACACTTTTGAGTATTTAAAAGTTTCTATATTACAAGGTCAGATGACAATTGTACACACTCTCTCTCTCTCTCTCTCTCTCTCTCTCTCTCTCTCACACACACACACACACACACCACTACACACAAAATCATACACACAATTCTTCAAATTTCCCTTTCCAGATTTTCAGGTATAATAATGTCATCTGAATTCAGTCTCATTTGCTAATAATACTCTCAAGTTATTATTTAAATCCAATGTAAAGAGTGGATTGCTGAGGTATAGTTGGCAGTGTTTATGTAGCTGTTGCATAAATCTTTTCTATGAATTACTAAGTACATAGATGTTGTTCATTTCCCCCAAAATTGTTTAGTCCAAGGGGAAGTGTTTTACTCCATTCTGAGCTGATAGAAATCAGGAATAGACCAGACATACATGGAGCAACTTCTTTCCATCAAGAATCAATGACCAGTTTTGGAATCATCACTAATCTCGTACTAGAGTTCTTAAACTCTACACACTTATATCCCACTCAGACTTGTTTCTTATTTCCTCTGGATGATATGAAACCATTTTTATTTAAGGATTCATCATCAGTGCTAAGGCTATTGATTTAACAAATGCTTGCATGCCTAAGCAAAATGGTTTTCCAGGAATATATAAATTACAAACGTTAACTGAATATAAGACAGATGCTATAGTTTGGATATTGCATGTCCCCCAGAGGCCCATATGTAAGAACTTTGGTTCCCTGGGGTGGTGTTATTGAGGAGGTGCCAGAACCTTTAAGAGGGGGGATCTAATGAGAGATCCTCAGGTCATGCAGGAACATGCCTTTAAAAGGAATTATGGGATGCCAGCCCCTTCCTTTTTCTCTCTTGATTCTTGGTCATGAAGTGAGTGGTTTTTACTCTGCCACTTGTTCTCACCGTGATACGCTGTCTTGCTACAGGCTCAAAGCAAGGGGGGCAGTCAGTCACGGACTGGAGTCTTCAAAACTGTGAACCAACAAAATGAACCTTTTCTCTTTAGAAATTGATTATCTCCTGTATTTTGTAATAGTGATAGAAAGCTGGCTAACACAGTAGACAGCCTGAATAAACAATTGGAAAAACTGAAAAAAGTTATATAAGATCTGCCAATAAAAAAGGAACCAGGCCCAGGAGTTTTCAAATATTAATCTATTGAGATATAGATGCTCATGAAGTTTTGTTGCACATGAGAGAGTAGAAAAAATCTCCAAGGGAAAATATTTTTAAAAAATTAAGTGTTAAGGGTTTAAGAATTAACCAAGTGGCAAACAATGAGCCCATGAGATTTGGATTCACCATAAGGTAGGAAACCTGAACTTGAGATTCCTGAATTAAATGTGGACCCAAAAAAGGCTAACTGGTTGCAGAGCAGTGATTTCCACCCCCCCATCACAGAAGAACAAATGTTTTTGACAGAAACATCCTCGGTTTTAGACAGCAAAGATTCTAGAAAATTGCATTCACATGAATATTATCTCATAGTTCAAGGCAATTTCCAAATACATGAGAAAACAAGCCATCAAGGATAAAAGTCAGTAAAAACAATCAACAGATGCTGATCTTCAAGGATCTCAGATATTAGTATGGTTTATAGGATATGAAATAACCTTTTAAGTATTTTAAGAAATAAAATATAATCTTAAAAATAGTTAATAAAAGATTATCAAATATGACTAGGAGAATATGAAAAAGAAATTTTAAATGAAAGAAAAGTCCAGAGACTAAAAACACCAATAATAGAAAGTAACTTGGTGCATCAATTAAGTAATAGGTGATATATGCAGGACTCATGGAGAAATTGTAGTGAGTATGGACATAGGAAGTAAACAGGTCTGGATGAAGGAGAAGATTTAGCGTATGCTTAGCGAGCCCGAAAGTGGGAACAGAGACAATGGTGCAAGTCATTGTTCGTTGACCTCATGTATGCAAATTCTCAGAAGTACTAAAAGATGTGAATTCATAGACATTAAAAGCACTTCACAAGCTACACAAAACCCCTGGAGGTGAAACTGAAAAACACCAAAGACAAAAATAAGGACCTAAAGTCAATTAGGAAAAAATAATTGAATTCCAGGGTAAAATGGGAGATTAGAAGCTGTTTCTTTGTGATGTGGTAAAGGAAAAGTCAGGAAACTTCTCATGATTGCAAGAAAAAACATAAAGTACCTAGAAATATATCGAGTGGAATATGTGCAAAATATCTATGGAAAAAATTAAACCATGAAAATTTGCAGAGTTAAAAGAGAGATGTCCATATTTAGGGATAATAAGATTCTATACTAAAATATATTATCCCAAAATTGAGCTATAAACTCAATGTAATTCTGGTTAAAATTCTCGTAGAATTTTCTGAGGAACTCGATAATCTGACTCTAAAGTGTATTTGGATAAGCAAGGGCTCTAAAATAGCCAAGACAAACCTGGAAAAAAGCCTACTGTGGTGGGCTTGACTGCCAGAGACGAGGACTCATTGTAAAGTTAGAGAAGTGGTACAGGCTGGTGTTGGGTGAAGGGAAAGTCAAACCTTGTGATGGAAGAGAAAACAGCACACTTACTATTTTCTCACACATATGTGAATACCTGATATTTGGCAAAACAAAACAGCTCTGTGGCTTAGAAGAGAAAGGATAGACTTTTCAATAAGTGATCCAGAGATATTTGACTATCTATAAGTAAATATGTAAACTTAGATTCCTTTTTTCCCCAGTAGTTAGGGGTTGAACCTAGGGCTTCACACATGTTTCTTGCAAGTGTTCTATCCCTGAGCCACACCCTCAGCCCATTTTTTACTTTGTATTTTTAGTGAGGTCTCGCTAAATTACACAGGCAGGCTCTGGCCAAGAAATTGTGATCCTCCTGCCTCTGTCTTCCAAGTTGCTGGGATTACAGGCATGAGCCACCACACCTGACTTTAAACTTAGATTCTTGATAGGAATTGCTAACATGATATTCAAAAATCATTTAGAGTTGTATTAAAAATTTAAGAATGAAAAGTAAAACTTTAAGTGTTAAAAAATTAAAGTTTAAATTTTTTTAATTAATAAATATTGGTGGGGTGCAGAGTAATAAGTGTTTTGCTATATCCATTATGCTACTATTAGATCACTGATGTTTACACATTCATCAACTTAGGTATTTTACAGAACCATATAAACTAAAGAAGAAAAGGAAAGAAGGAGAAAAGGAAGGAGTTTTAAATAATATATGATAAAAATCACATGCAATCATGGGTTATATTCTCATTGATATTTTTCCTTTCCCTTACTTTTTCTCATGTATTATATAGTTGTCATATATTTTGAGATTTTCATTTTTCCATTTACCCTTCTGCATTATTTTCCTTCTCTTTCCTCCTTCCCCAACCTCTGCTCCCACTTACTGATTCCCTCCCCCTTCTTTCTACTCTGCTTATATCTTCCCTTCTTAGATAAATATGATTGTTTATTTTTGTATATCTACATATATATGTTTTTTTCTTCCTTTAATTAGATTTAGCTCCACATATGAGTGAGAACATATGGTATTTCTCTTTTGGGGACTGGATTTATTCACTTAGAATTTTGTCCAGTTCCATCCATTTTGGTACAAATGACATAATTTCATTCTTCCTTACTGCTGAGTAATGTTCCCTTGTGTATATATACCATAATTTTTCAATCCACTCCTCTGTTGATGGACATCTTGGTTGATTCTATAGCCCTGTGATTGTGAATAGTGCTGCATTAAGTATGGAAGTAGAAGTGTCCCTGTGGTATGATGATTTATCTTCCTTTGGGTATATTCCCAGGAGTGGTAAAACTGGGGCATATGGCAATTCTATTCTTAGTTTTCTAAGGTACCTCCATATTGATTTCCAAAGTTGTTGAACTAATTTACAGTCCCATTAGCAGTGTAAACAGAATCTTCTGTCCATCAGAGGCAGAATATAGATTTTTCTCAACACCACATGAAACATTTTCTGAAATAGACCCCATTTTAGTTCACAAACATGACTTCAACAAATATCAAAAAAATAGAAATCATCACCTGTATCTTATCAGATCACAATGGAATAAAACTAGAAGTCAGGAAAAATTTCAGAAATGTTTCAAATACATGGAGACTAAATAACACAGTTCTAAATGATCAATAAACCATCAAAGAAATTACAGAGGAAATTTTAAAAATTCCTGCAATCAAATGAAGATGAAAATACATGCTACCAAAACTTATGGGTTATAGCAAGGGCAGTTCTAAGGGGGAAGTTCATAGCCATGTGTGCCTTCATCCGTAAGTTAGGGGAGGCCCAATTAAATAAATCAAGGCACCTTAAGGCACTAGAAGGCCAATAACAAGCCAACTCCAAAAGGGGCACACAAAATAATTATCAAGATCAAGGCAGAAATTAACCAATTAGAAATGCAAAGGACAATACAATTAATGAAATCAAAAGCTGTTTCTTTGAAAAGATCAACAAAATTGACATTCCCTTAGCCAGACTCATCAAAAGAAAGAGAGAAAAGGCCCAAATTTTAAAAATCAGAGGTGACAAAGGGGCTTTAAAACTTTTATAAGCAAGTACAGAAGACAATTTGTATGACTTCATGGCAAGGAAATACATCTTTAAAGAACACAACAAATATAAGAAGGTGAAGTTTCATAAATGTGATCAAAGAGTAATATTTCCATAAATATAACACCATTAATGAAACATATATATATATATATATACACACATACACATACACACATATATGTACATATGTATATATGTGTATATATGTGTGTATGTGTGTGTGTGTGTATATATATATACTTTCCACCAATCAATAAGAAAAATATATCCCATAGAAAAATAGACAAGTGATAGAATGTGCAATTAATTCATGAATGATACTGATAGGATATAGGAGATACTGATAGGAGATAAATATGAAGAACATTAAATCTTACCAGAAATCAAGGAACTGCAATGCTAAATAGTAACAAGAGAAGTTTTGTTTTTCCCCAGTAATTTGATTAGTAATTTTTAGTGTACAAGTTAATCGGTTTCATTATGACATTTCCATATATGCATTTCATTGTACATTGCTCATATTCACCTCCCTCTTTATCTTCTCATGACCCACCACCTCCCATCACCTTCCTCCTCACCAATGATCCTCCTTCTACTTGCCTGTCTTGTTTATGTGTACATCAGTATCATCTACCTATTTATCCACATCTAGATTTTGCCTTAAGAGCAAAACATATTTCTCTTCCTTTTCCCCAATTGCCCCCTTCTCTTTAGTCTCTTATCTCCCCTTACATAGGCCTTTTTACTTTCATGACCTATATAGTTTTAATACTGTAATATATTGAAATCTAATATCCTTGTATGACAGAAAACGTGATATTTGTCTTTCTGAGTTTGGCTTTATTTCACTTAAAATGATGATCTCTAATTCCACCTATTTTCCAGCAAATGCCATAATTTTACCCTCCTTTATGGCTGAATAAAACTCTATGGAGTATATATACCATACTTTCCTTAGTTCATCATTGATGAATACCTAGGTTGATTCCATATCTTGACTATTTTGAATAGCACCACAATAAACATGAATGAGCAGAGAACACTATGGTGTGTTGACTTATATTCCTTTGAATGGCACAGCTGGACATATGGCAATTCTATTTTTAGTTTTTTGAGGAACTTCCATACTGATTTCTGTAATGGCTATACCAGCTTGCATTCCCATTTTTATCTGTTTTATCCAAATAAAAAAGATTGATATTATGTTGGCTTTAGATGCCTGAAAAGAGGACTCTTATGTATTGTTAGTTGTTGTTGTTGTTGTTAGGTGCCCTTGAGTTGGTATCCGACTCATAGTGACCCTCATAGGGTTTTCAATGGCTAACTGTTTCGGGATTGCCTTGGGAGTGGATTGCCAGGTCTTTCTCCCATTTTTGCGGTGCTGGGAATTGAACCCGGGACCTCAGAAACTGCAGCACAGTGCTATACCAACTGAGCTAAATCCCAGCCCTTGTACTGTTAGTAGTTATTGTAAATAGTGAAAACTTCGTGGAAGGCAATTCAACAATTTTTTACTTACTCCTCTCCTTTAAAAAGTAATCTAAGTTTTAGGTTTCTGTCTTCTAGAAGTAATTACATGTGAATACAAATTTGTTATAAGGATGATTATTACAGCCTAAATGTGTATAAAAAGGGTTAAGTTATAGTATATATATATATACTATAGAACATTTTTATATACATGCTATGGAACATTTGGTTGTTGTTGTTAGGTGCCATTGAGTCATGTCAGACTCATGGTGACCCTCATAGGGTTTTCAATGGCTGACTGCTTTGTGATTGCTTCAGGGAGTGAATAGCCACATCCTTCTCTCATTTTTGTGGTGCTGGGGATCAAACCTGGGTCCTCAGAGAATGTGGAGCTAACCCCTAGCCATAGATCATTATGATGCTATTAATAAGAATGAAGTAAACCAAACTATGTCAACATGGAAATTTGTTCAAGACATTTGTTAAATCAGAAGGACAAATAGTAAAAGCATACACAATGAGGGAGCACACATGTGAAAGAAGTTTCACTTATGGAAGAAGTAATTATGTGTCTGGGAGCTGGAGGGTACAACCCACACTATGAGCTTTTTTTATTCTGAAGATGGGAGTTATACTGATTGAAGGGAGGAATAAAGAGGAATTTCTGTTTACTTATATTCTTTTGGAAATTTTACAAGGACAGGTTTTCATGTAAGGAAAAATATGACTCAAGTGAATTACAAATAAAAGAGGCTAGAGAAGGAGAGATTGCTGGGAAAGTAGTTGCTTGATGGATATGGAATTTCAGTTTGGGAAAATAAAAATGTATTTGAGACAGATGGTAGTAATGGTTGCACAACAATGAGAATATATTTTGTTAGTGAGCTGTACATTTAAGATAATTAAGGGCTAATTTTGTACTATGTGTATTTTAGTATAATTTTTAAAATTTTTATTAGTGTATATGAATTGTACAAAGTAAGAGTTTTCATTATGGCATTATTTCATTATGGCATTTTCATACATGCATATAATGTACTTTGATCATATTCACACACTCTATTACTCTTATCTCCCTCTTCCTTCCTGTTTTTCCTTTACATCCCTAGTATTTCCCCTTCTGTAGGGCACTGCTAGAGAGGCAGTTCACCCCAGGGCCTATCTAGGCTCCCTTGGAGGACTAAGGCTTGTTCCCCAGGCAGTCACCTTTGCCCTACATCCTGGAACTCAGGGTCCTCGAGCTCCCCAAGATGGCTCTGGCATTTATTCCCTTGCCTCCGGCCTCTTGTCACTGATTGGCTGTTTCCAAACCCCAGAATGGCTCCTGATTGGACCATTCTGGAACCACCCCTGATTGGCTACTTCTACATATCCCCTCTGATTGGCTGAAACCCGTGTGAGGTAACTGCCTCTGATTGGTCCCCGGCAAGCCCCAGAAGAGTATATAAGGGTGATACATGCAGCAGTCTGGGTCCATTCCATCAACCAGGACAGACAAGGAAGAAATAAAGAGCTGTTGGAGCAGAGCACTTGGAGTCTTCATTGGGAAGAAAAGAAGCAAGGAGCCGCCATGGGCAGAAGCCTCTGAGCCTGCCTTTTTCAAGGCTTCTCAGAGCAGCCATGGGCATATGCCTCCTTTCTGGGCAGTGCGGCTCCTGGGTGCCCAGCTCCCCCTCACCAGAAGACAGGTCTTTGGCTGCTGGTCCCTGCTTACAACCAGAGCGAGTCCAACAGCAGGGCAATGCCCCACACCCTTCTAGTTTCATGTTCTTCTTATTTTTTCCCCCTAGTTTCCATGTATGAGAGTAAATATGAAATATCTGTCTGGCTTCTTTCAATTAACATGGTAATCTGTAGTTTCATCCATTTTCCTGGAAGTGACAATGTCATTCTCCTCCTCCTCCTCCTCCCCTTCCTCCTTCACCCCCTCCTCTTCTTTCTTCTTTTTCAGTAGTGGAAGATTGAACCCAGTGATTCATGCATGCTAGGCAAGTCCTCTGTCACTGAGCTACACCTCCAGCCCCATTTATTTACTTACTTATTTATTTATTTATTTATTTATTTATTTATTTATTTATTTATTTTGAGACACAGTCTTGCTAAACTGTGAAGGCTTCCCCTAGCCTCGAACTTGTGATCCTCTTGCTTCAGCCTTCCTAGTAGCTGGCGTTACAGATGTGCACCACAGTGCCCAGCTAATGTCATTCTTCTTTATGGCTGAGCAAAACTCCATTGTGGTATATAAGCCACATTTTCTATATCCTTTCATCTGGTGATGGGCTCCTAGGCTGATTCCATAACTTGGTTATTGTGAATATTGGTGCAACAAACATGAGTATGCAGGTATCTCTGTAGAAATCTGACTAATTCTTTGGGTATATATCCAGAAGTGGTATGGCTAGATCATATGGAAGTTCTATTTTCAATTTATTGAGGTGGCTCCATACTGATTTTCACAGTGGCTCAACTAATTTACATTCCCACCAGCAATGAATAAGAGTTCCTTTTCCCCCTGCATATATTCTCTTCCTCCCTCCTCCCCTCCTTCCCTCCTCTTTTTTTCTTTCTTTCTTTCTTTCTTTTTTTTTTGAATATGTTAGGCAAGCATCACTCACTGATCCACACCCTCAGCTTCTTTCTTTTCTATTTTTAAATTTTGAGACAAGGTTTTTCTAAGTTGCATAGGCTGCTTCTGGTCTTGAACCTGCAATCCTCCTTCCTCACCTCCTTACAGGCATGTACCATATGTCGGGCTTTCTCTCTTTCTCTTGGTTAGATTGGCAGAGGGTTTGTCAATTTTGTTTATTTGTTCAAAGAAAACAACTCTTTTTTTCATTGATCCTTTGTATTTTTCTTTTAGTTCTCATTTCATTAATTTCAGCTCTGATATTTATTATTTCTTCTACTCTACCAATTTTGAAATTGAATAGTACTTGTTCTTCTAAGACCCT
>VMDO01000836.1:0-55687 GCA_007922755.1 Pedetes capensis
ACTATATAGTAAAAGATAGAGAAGACTTGGATGGGAAACTTAGATGGGAAGGGGGGAGGGGGGAAACATAGAGGAGGGTAAGGGGTAACCTATATGAATAATGCTTATCAAATTGCATATATGAAAATTGTCACAATGAAAAGCATGTCAAAATGAATCGCATTATGATGTACATTAAAAATTTCTAATAAAAAAAAGAGAAAAAATGAGGATGATCGCAGTATGGGCTTCATGGGGATTCTGGGAGTATTAAGTAAGAAAATCCCTGCAAGACACTTAGAACAGTGTCTAACACTGTTGAGCAGGAGCTTAAGAAATGTTAGCTGTTGCCATAATTGCTCATTTCAGTTAGAATGCTCCTGAAAGGTTAAGAGAGGCTGCCAAGATGAATTAACAATGGGAAGAAACATGCATATGTGTAAGTTAGAATGCAATGAGCTTAATATTTCAGGGAGGTGAACAAAGCAGAGGGGAGACAAATGTTTTGTGTTTGTTTTTGTTTACTAGGTGCCATTGAGTCAGATTTGACTCATGGCAACCCGATATATGACTGAATGAAAGAGCTATCGTATCTGACAGTGCTTCTCTGCTATCCATTGTGTTTTCAATGGATGATTGTTTCAAGAGTGGGCTGCCAGGTTCTTCTCCCATTTTGGCAGTGCTAGGAATCGAACCTAGGGCCTCAGAGTGTGTGGAGCAAGCATTCTACCAACTGAGCTAAACCAAATAGACAACCAAAAGTTCACCAGAAGAGACAGAGGAAGCTTCACTGGGAACATCAAGCTCATTCCAACATCAAGGTCTTGGCACTGCTATTTCTTTTGCTTCAAAAGTTCTATCCCCAGTTTCTCCCAAGGGTGGTTCAATTGTCCCCACCTCACAGGGTTCTTCCACTCTATGTGCTGTCCTCACAGTGTTCATCACTGTCTGAAATAATCTTACTTGTCCACCCACTTACTGCCCAACTCCCCCTGCAGAATATTGGCTCCATGAAGCAGAGAATTGGACTGTTCTGTTCTATTTCCCTATGGCCTAGAACCATGTCTATCACATAGTAGATGCTCAATAAATTTACTGAGCCAATGACTGGACACAGAATTGAGTCATGAAGAATGAGTGGGGATTTTCCAAGATGAGAAAGGATGTACCAAACAGAGAACCATGAGGGCAAATGTATGTCTGGCCTGAAGTTCTCCCCATGGCTGAGGCCTTACGGATTCTCGAAGGCCAAGATGATGCTTTCCCATGGCATAGGCTCCACAGTGTCACAAAGACCTGTTTAGATGCTGATCTTCCACTTAATATTTCTTTAGGCAAGCATTTGGACAGTTCAACCAGACAACCCACACCTTGCCACAATATTCCCCAATATTCCTCATCATGGCAGGAGCAAGGGCTCCCCAGCACCCAGGGGACATCTCCCATGAGCTATGGAAAGACTTGAGTCTTCATCCACTGCCCTGAGAGAAAAGTTTCGAAACCTCACCACTTTATTAGCAGGGAACTTGCATTTCAGTTGCTTTTGCCTCAGGAGAAAACTCTGAATTTACAATATAAAAATCTGTAAATTGAACTACCTGTTCATTCACTCATCACAGATACATTACTTATCTGCTCTGTGCCAGACATTGAGATGTCACAGTAAACAAATCACAGATCATTTCCTCAAGTTGCTTACAGCCTGGGTGTAACCTAAGTAATAGGCGATCAACTGTACTTGGGTGGGACAAAAACGTTATCAAGGAATAAATGGCAAATCAAGTAGCAATAATGATGATGATCATATCAGCAGCTAAGATTTTTTGAGCACTTACTGGATCATGTTCCAGGCAGTGTCCTAAGGTACTCTATACTCACTGAATCCTCACAATAAATAAATGAGGTATTATTATTCTTATTACCTCCTACTGATTATTCCTGATGAGGAAATTGAGACACAGAAAAGTACAGTAACTTGCCCAAGGTCACAGAGCTCTACAGATTGATTGTGCTTGACCTAGTGCCAAGGAAAGAGGTCACCAAGCAGCATGGTAGTTTTTCAACCTTAGTGGGCTCAACATTTTGGACCTGATAGCTCTTCATTGTGAGCTCTTCCCTGTGCATTGTAGGAAGCTCAGTGGTACCCTTGGCCTCTACTCACTTGATGCCACCAGCAACTCCTTCTCCTCCTCCCTCCTTTTGTGGCAAGCACAATTATCCTCAGACATTGGCACGTGCCCCTGGAGAGAAAAATCTCCTCCACTTAAGAACCACTAGGTTATAGGGAAGAGCATGTCCAAGGCACCATGCCAAGAAAAGGTATGTTCTAGAAAACTACAAGGCTTGATGTGGCTGGTGGGTGGGGCACAATTCAGAAAATGACAAGTGATAAAGCTAAAGGAGTGCCCAAGCACCAACTCACACAAGAGCCTCGGAGATCACAGCAAGAACTTGGACTGAGAACAACGGGGCGCCATTGATGCACATTAAACTGGGCTGTGACAAGATCAGATTTAGGTTTCAGAAACATGGAGCTGGAAGCAAGTTTCATATGGAAGGGGGCTTAAAGATGCCATGGCAAGAAATGATGAGGGCTAAAATAACAGACAGGAAGTTAGGGAAGAAAAGATGGATTTGAGAGCCATGGAGGAGGTGCAATATACAGGAGACAGGCCTGGGTAAAGTAGAGTGGGTAATCTAAGTATAACAGCAGCCTACAGACCTGCATGCCCAGATGATGGCAATGACACTGACAGGGAGCAGCAGCATGAGGTACAGGCAGAGGTCTAGGAGCCAGAGGAGCACAGCTGTGCATGTGCTAAGCTTGAGCTGCCGAGGGGAAGGGCCATGTATGTGAAGAGGTCACTGGACACCTGGATGAGTACTGCCTTCCATGTAGGAGAGAACCCTGACTTGAGGCACGTCCTGCAAGCATGAGCATGTGTGCAGCAGTAAAAACGTCCCTAGTGGATTTAATCACCCACACAAGGTGTATTAAGTGAGAAGAGGTCTAAGGGCAGAATTCCTGGGAATCACAAATACTTAAAGAGTGGGAGAAAAAATTGATCCTGGACAAAAATAACAGAGCCAGAGATATGAGGGAGGCCAAATCAGAAAACCATGAGAGAACAGTGTTAGAGAAGCCAGGGGAAAGGAGCGGTACCAGATAAATGCAGGATTCAGGACTCCTGGCTGACCAGGAAAAGGAAGCTAACAAGTACCTGGGCCATACATTTCCATTCCGTTCATTTCATGAGAAAAATGTAAGACACCAATATAATCACATTTCTCTAAATTTGAATTGTTGAAGAGATAACCAAATTGAAACTTTCATTTAATTCATTTGTGATCTCATTGAGGTTAGAAAACAAATCCAATAATCAAAAAGTTGCCATAAAAAATAAAAAAGAGCAGAGCTGGTGTCCTGGGTTTGCTGGGCTTTGGGCTGGAAGCTGGCGATCAGCTCATGGTTCATGCAGAGGAATGGGGCTACAAGTCCTGAGCTGGCCCCACTTCCTGAAACCAAGACTTGTTCTGGGGCTCTTTTGCCCATAAAAGTGGCTGAAAAAAATGACTCTTGACCTGTTACCCCAGCTATATCTCTACTAAAGCTATTGCCCTGGCTAGGCAGGAAGCAAAATCCCACAGCCTCACAACCAAGAACTGTCTCTGTGCCTGGATTTGACTTTTCCACCGTGACAGTGGAGCATGAGGTCTGAAATACATACATAGAAACAGGTTGTGGATTAGAAAAAAATTATGAAGTCTAGCAATACCAAATCTTGGCAAAGACACAGAGCAAAAAGGAAATTTCAAACACTTCTTAAAATCGTCAGTTCACATTAATTGTACAGAACGATGGGTTTCTCCATGTCGCTTCCACGCAAATATATCTTGTGCTCTGTTTAAATTCACTTCCCAACACTCTCTCTTGCCTCCCGTCTCTCCTCCCAACTCTAGTCTGCTTTCCCGTCCTTATTAGTACCTCTTCTACTTCCAGATCATCACCATTCATTAGATTCCACATAAAAGGGAAAGCATGATTCTTGTCTGTGTTTACCTTGTTCTGCTTAACATGGTGTTCACCTCCACCCACCAGTTCTATCCATTTTCCTGTAAATGACATGATTTAATTATTCTTTATGGCCAAAAAATACTCCATTGTGTATATATAGCAGATTTTCTATGTTCATCTGAGGGTAGACACCTAGGCTGATTCTATAACTTTGCTATAGTGAATAGTGCTGTGATAAACACGGGTATGTCCCTATCCCCTGTGTATGCCGACTTCATTTCCTTTGAGTATGTACCTAGGAGGGGTATGGCTGGCTCATATATTGGTTCTGGGTTTTTTGTTTTTTTTTTTTTTTTTTTTAAAAAAAACTCCACATTGTTTTCAATAGTGGCTGGACTAATTTACATTCCCACTAACAATGTACGTTGTTGTTATTGTTGTCGTTAGGTGCCACTGACTCGGGTCCTACTCATAGTGACTCCATACACAATCAGACAAAATACTACCCAACACTGTGCCATGCACAGGATCTTTTCTATATTTGAGACCATTGTTACAGCCACTGTATTTCTTCTCATTTTGAGTCAAGCCACATCAGTAAATAGAAGTCCGAAGGGGTTTATTCCAATCCCATCATTAAGATCTACTCTACTTTGAGGAGGCAACTCTCCCCCAGTTGTCTTTTGGATGCCTTCCAGCCTAGGGAACATATTTTCCTGCTCTTCATAGGATTTCTAGTGGCTCATGTTTTCAGGAGTGGGCTAGCAGATTCTTCTCCCAACAGTGTATAGAGGTTCCTTTCTCCCCCAATTCTTGCCAGCATTTGTTTTGTGTTTTCTTGATGACAGTCATTCTGACAGATAAGATGGAATCTCAATCTGGTTTTGATTTTCATATTGCTGATGGCTTAAGATGTAGAACATTTTTTCATAAATCTATTGGCCTTTTGCTTCTTTTGTGAACAGTTCAGTTCATTTGCCCATTTATTGATTGGATTGTTAGCTTTGTTGACTTCTTTATGTATTCTGGTTATGTATCCCTGTCAGGGGAAAATATTGTAAGTGTAAGGGGAAAATATTTTCTACCATTCTGTAGGTTGTCTCTTCATTCTGTTGATTTTTTTTTCCTTTGCTGTACAGATTTCTCATTTGAAAAGCTCAATGATCAATGCTTACTTTTATTTCCTGAGCTACCAGAGTCTCATTCAGGAAATCTTTGCCTATGCCAATATCTTGACGTTCAAAAATTTTTGATGGAAATATACACTAAAATAGTTAATTCTGACAAAAAAGTTGCCAAAATCACAACTGAAGAAATTAAAATTATGACAGCTGAACAGGATGGGCAAACCAAAGCTTTGGAATATAAAATCCAAGTTGAATCCAAGTTCCTTCTTACAACAACATTGAGAATGATGTACAGGCTTACACTTTTGAAAAATCATGAATAGACCTTTTCCTAAAATCTCAAATTTGATTATTGTTTATCTGGGAAAATTCTGTTGAAACATGGAGGTTTTTCTTTTTAAAGCTACGAGACACAAAGTATGGTTCCAGAATGTAAGTCCTATCTGAAGTAGCATTTCACGTTGACACATTAGATATGTGTTTTATACCCAACACTTATTTGCAATCTGTACATGCCTATTAGTCCATCACTCAAAATGAATCTATCCAAGTGGGCACTTTTGATGCAACTCCATAGTGTTCGAGAAGTTGGCAAGAATCAATTCTGAGGCATAAGCACACCAGGGGACAGAAAAACAGAAAACAACAGAGCTTTGCACTTCTAAGATTTTTCTGCAACAACATGTCTTCTAGAATTTGGGGCTCAGAATCATTCTGCACACAAAATTTGTTCCCAATACAAGGCTGTGGGACTGCATTACCTAAACATACAACGTTCAGGTTTTTTCCCCCAAATATCTTACATTCTGCTCTGGTGCATTTTTTTAGATCTATAAATAAATGAGATCAAAGATAACATAAGTTTTAAAAGCTTTATTACTGGTTTAAATATTCACCATGCCACAATCTGCTGCAGACAAATCAGAATCATGTGGTTAAATGGGCAAACAATTACTCAATTTAATTTCATCATGCAGAAGTTGAAAAACAAGCTATAATCACGGTGGATGCTGCTCATTTTACTCCAAAAGCCACCATCTTTTATGCTCTTGATTGGATTTTATTCTTGGACACAAGAGGAGTGGCTGACTTGGAATTTCTCCCTGGGCTTCCACACTAAGCATGCTAATTCACCGGGCATTAAGAGGGTCATGTCTAAATCAGGCGACAGCTGGATCTCTCCTAACGGGGCTTCTTCCAGCTCCTTAAAGAGACAGGGTCCACACTGAGTCATTACCCAATCCTCATATTGAATAGGCACACATCGGCTGTGAGTCCTGGCAGCCCATATGGTCAGGAGCACTGGTGTTGGGTGAAGAGTGAGCCTCCAACATTCCAGGCTGCACTCTTCCTTTAGAGTGATGGGAAAGAGCACAGGCTCTGGGATCTCACGAGCAGGATTCTGCTAAGACCTTAGACAGAGACCCCACCTCTCTCTGCCCCATTTTTCTCATCTGTAAAATGAAGGTAATAACAGAAGCTACACCACACGGCTAATGCGAAGAACAGATAAGAGCGTACATGTTAAGAGTTCAGCATGATGCCTGGCGTATATTAAGTCCCCATGATCATCATTAACACTATCTATTAAGCTAATAGAGAAAAATCTGTGCATTAGTTAGCTTTGGCCATGTAACAAATCACTCCCAAAACTTAGGGGCATAAAAAAACAAGCACTTCTTATCTCAGTCCCTGATGATCAAGAATCTAAGTACAGTTTAGCAGAAAGCTTCTGTCTCCAGGTTCCTCCAGGCTGCATTCAAGGCCTTGGCCAGCGTCCTCGATGGAGGGGAGACATGCCTCAGGGTTCACACCCATGGCTGGTGGCAGGACTCACTTCCTGAGGGGTTTTGGCTTGAGGCCTCCCTTCCTCCCTGGCTGGCAGTCAAAGCCTCTCTGTTGCTTACTATGTGGCACAGGCCTCTCCAGGGCAGCTGGCTTCCCTCTGAGCAAGCATGCAAGGGAGCAAGAGAGGGCACCAAGGCAGAAGTCACATCCTCAGGTAGCCTCATTGTAGAAGTGACATGCTATACATCTGCTGTATTCGATTTGCTTGGAGTCACCATCTCCAACCCACATTGGAAGCGATGGGACTACCCAGGGCACGCGTACCCCAACACGAGGACCACTGAGGAGTTATCTTCGAGGTCTGCCTATTCCAAACTGAAAAGCCACAGTCTTTGCAGTTGCTTCCCGCCCTCTTTCCTTCTCCCACCAGGTATCTGAACACCTGACTCGACAGCACCTAACAACAAACCTGCACCAATCACTACACAAAGGCTGAGAAGGTCCACTGAAGCACCGACCTGCTTCTGCCCTTGCAAAGCCTATAACCGAGCAGGGCAAGCAGATATTAAAGAAATAAAATTAAACTAATGAAAAGTGCCATAAGGAAAACACATGTTATAAATTTATAGGAAGAAGACAATCTACTCAGGATTCAAGGCAGGCTTCCCTGAGGGAGCTAAAGCAGACTGACACCAAAACAGGGAGGAAGAATTAACCAGACAAAGGGCAAGGCCAGGAGACAGAACAGAAGTTCAGATGCAAACAATCAAGAGTAGGTCAAGACAGTGAGGTTGGAAGCACCTTGCACGTGGCAGGGCTCAATAATGAAAGGAGGGGTTGCAGCAAGTGTGTTCAAGCAACATTAAATGGGAAAGTGTCTAACTGGCTCCTGTTCGCCACCAAATTAAATTCACGAAATATAATTCAGCTATATTGGCCCTCCACAGTGTCGGTGATACCCATAAACAAACCATCCAAATCAGCAGAGTTAATAAAACCCACTTTGGTTTCAATGTTGGAGACATCTAAACTGCCAGTGTCTTGGGGGGTTGGGGTTACTTTAATCATTTGTCTATGAAGGTAGCATTATGTAATAAGACACATTGCCTCTACCAAAATCAGATCTCAGTGCTTTGTCATTAACCAAAGCCACTCACTCAGAATGATGAAGACTCCTTTCTCACTCCATTTCATTAAATTCCATCAATTTTTCCATAAATAAGGCCATTAAATGACTCCTGGAGTTAAAGAGAACTAGGGGATGCTGATGCACTACAGAAGCAAACCTGAAACATTCAACATTTCTTTTGATTCTCAAGGTTAGAGAATAGACCCAGAAACAGATGCAGCCCAGTAGGTGTTTAAATAAAGAACTTTCCTCCGAGGCATTCAAATTCTGCTCAGTGCTCGCTCCTGCTTACAAGCAAGCTGCAGGTTCAAGTGTCAAACAGCCATACAAGGACACATTTCAATACATCATAAATCTATTACAATTGTACAGGAAATTAGCAGATCCTCCTTCTATCCATATTGACCTGGGCTGAGATACTATGACAGATGGCCTACATTATAATCCTATCAGCAAAGGACCATCTTTCCTATTGATGTTTTGAAAACTTCAAATACCCTGGCAGTAGCCAACACATACATAATAATGCAATTAAGGCTTGAGGGTTGGTAATCCATGTGTATTGTGCTCAAAAATTGAGTGTCTCCCACAGCCAGCTCTGGGAACAGCATGCCTCCAGCCTCGTCTCTCATTCCTAACACTAGGGTGGAATTCCCAAGGTAAAACCCACAGACAGAACAAAGCAGAAGTGATCAAAGTTGCATGCTGCTCAGGACAAGACTCAGTAGTGAGAGAAAACTGAGGGAGAAGAGCCTGCCACACACCCAAAATACCTGCTGACAGGCTGTCCTACCACCCACTTTAACACAGCTAAGGTCTGTGATGGGCTGGGATTTAGCTCAGTTGGTAGAGCGCTGCGCTGCAGTCTCTGAGGTCCTGAATTCAATTCCCAACACTGCAAAAATGGGAGAAGGACCTGGCAATCCACTCACAAGGCAATCCTGAAACAATCAGCCATTGAAAACCCTATGGGGGATGCTGTGAGTCGGATACCGACTGGATGGCACCTAACAACAACAACAACAACAAGGTCTGTGATAATGTGGGGAAGACAAGTCAGGAATGAAGCACCAGGAGAAAATCACTTAATGAAAGAGTTTGTTAAGCTTTTAAAGTAGTTTTAAGAAACCACAGGAGGCCCTGGAGGGCCCTAAATGCAGTTTGTTGGCTGGCAAAGCAAGCCTCTGGCTAGAAGTTGAAAGAACTGGATTCCAGCCTCAACTAATTAACTCTTTGGCCTTTAACAAACATCTTCAATCAATCAATTAACAAGTAATTATTGAATAGCTATTGTACAGCCAGTGTCGAGAAAGTGGTGGGGCTGGTACAAAGGAGGTTCCCATTCCAATGGTTGCCCTCAAGGAACTTAACATTTTAACTCAGGAGCAAAAACAAGCAAGTAATAAAACCTCTGCTTTCCAGAATTTGCAGCAATAACTGCTATTCAGTCCTCAGAGTTGGAAGTTAAACCGTTAAGTACTATAGCTTATTAACAGGTAAGTACCTTTAAGATGGAAATCTTACAGAATTATGCTCCGTCATAATTTCCACAGTTTTTTAAAGTACAAATACTGGTTCTGCTGGATATTAGTAAGAGCTGTGCAAATTTTTTTTTTTAAGTGAGGAAGTCTCATTTTAAAAAATAAGTTTAGGAAACAATGGATTGAAAAGTTAAATAGATTCTTTCTTTAACTACAGGATTTCTCAGTGCCTTTAAATAACTAATGTGTGCTGTAGTAAAGGGAGCATAGTATATCCTTCTCCAGGGATTCAGCTCCTGGGAGGATGCAGAGTCTGGATGATACACTTTGGGAAGACCATGCATTACTCAGCCCCTTCTCCTGAAGGGCTCTGATGTCTCAGCATCGCCTCCTCCCATGCCTCTGCCATCATCACTTTTCTGGCCCTTTCTGTTGTTCAATCCTTGCAATCCCTCCTTCTGCAGAAAGGCTCCAGCCCAAACCTCCGCAGTAGCACAAGACTATATTCCCAGCGACGCCAGAGGTGGAGGCAGGACATCATGAGTTTGAGGCCAGTGGCAGCCTAAGCAACACCTTATCTCAAGATAAAAAATTAAAAAATGACTGGGGATGTAGCTCAGTGGTGGAGCACTTGCAAAGTACGTGTGAGGCCATGGACTCAACTCCCAAATACCATGAATATAAAAATAAATAAATTTTTAAAAGGCTCCAGCCCACATGAGCTCCTCCTGTTCTACAGTGTGCCATGCCACATTCGTGGCACTCCACCCACTGCCCTCACACCTCTTGTGGCTCTTTTCCTGACTACTGTCCTCTTTGACCATTCCATGTGGATGGACATGTGGGTGTGCCCTCAACTAAACACTGTCCCACAAGGGCAGCATCTTTGTGTCTCTCTGTGGCACTGACAGCATAGATGCTCAAACTTTTGCTGGTTGACCAAGGAAAATTGAAGGAAAATGCAAGGCAGTGTTATGAAGAGAGGCAAAGCCAGCTTAGCGGTGGCTCTTCTAAACTAAGGGCTCTGCCTTCTGCCTTACACATGGCATGGGCGGGAGAGGAGGCTGTGCCCCAGCTGTCCTGATGGAGTAAGACGTAGTAAGAGAGGCCACCTCTGGAAAAGACTTCTGAAGAGGCAGCTGTTAGAACAGTGTCCTCCAGACCCCAGCAGGCCCGACAGACACTCAGCCATCTCCAAGTCTAGTCTGGTGGCTCAGGCTGCCAAAGAGCCATGTACTCTGCAGCCCGTGAAGATGTCTCAGTAACAAGCCCACCAAGGGAAGAAGGGAAGTCTGCCTTATAAAAATCACTGGTCCCATTTATCTATTCTTGTTGCAATTTCTTGAGCAATTGGGGTCCTATTAAGGAAATCTTTTCCAATGTCTATATGATATGAAGGTACCTCAAAAAACTAAAAATAGATCTACCATATGACCCAGCTATAACACTATTGGGAATTTACCCAAAGGGAGATGGGTCATCATACCACAGAGACACCTGCATCTCCATGTTCAATGCAGCGCTTTTCACAATAGCAAAGATATGGAATCAACCAAAGTGCCCTTCAATAGAAGAATGGATAAAAAAAACTATGGTATATATACACAATGGAATACTATTCAGCAATCAAGAAAAATGAAATAGGGTCATTTGCAGCAAAATGGATGGAATTAGAGAAAATTATTTTAAGTGAACAAACACAAGATCAGAAAGAGAAACAACACATGTTCTCACTCATATGAGGGAGCTGACTCAAAATTATAAGAAGGAAAAATCCCACTCAAAGATCAGATCATAATAAAAGGGGGGGAGGGAAGATAAGAATGAGGTCAATATAAATGGACTAGAAATCGCATGTAATTGTTCTAACAAGATAGAAACAAACACCACTACAGGAAAAGTTTCTATCTTAAACAGAAATGGAACCCAAGGACATATAGAAAAATACTACATAGTAAAAGAGTAGTATAGAAGAGAAGAATAGTATAGTAGAAAAGACTTGGATGGGAAACTTAGATGGGAAGGGGGGAGGGGGGAAACATAGAGGAGGGTAAGGGGTAACCTATATGAATAATGTTTATCAAATTGCATATATGAAAATTGTCACAATGAAAAGCATGTCAAAATGAATCACATTATGATGTGCATTAAAAATTTCTAATAAAAAATTTTTTTTACTTAAAAATAAAAGAAATAAAAATCACTGGCCACGGTTCACCAATAGTGAGCAACAGAAAACTCCTGGCCTTCAGTACTAGAAGGGAGGACCTGGCTGGAGGTCACTGCTCACCAGGCTGGGGAAACTTCCCCATCCAGGAGGATGGGGAGGCAGTGTAGCAAGACAGAAGCATGGGTAACTGGAGACAGATGAGCCAGGGTGGAATCATGGTTCTCCAGTGACTTTCTATCCACGGGCAACTTGGTTAACATTCTGAGCCTCAGTATCCTCATTTGTAAACAGGGCTGAAAATACTTCCTTTTCCCTAGGGCTATTATAAGAGCACATGGGATAATGGCACAGAGTGCTCTGCCCAGCACTGGGTACACAGTAAGTGCTCGTTAACACCAGTGTTCTTCATCAACAGCTCACCCTAACCGCGGCCTGCTTTGTGTAAGACTTTCCTCTGCTCCACTCTCCAACCCAGCCTGAGTTCCCCATGTGGGGTGATCCTGGCCTGATCTAGCCAGATGATATATGTTCAAAAGATGAAGACTATCTTTCACATAATGAGGTTGGCAGGTTTTGCTGCCCTCCCTGTCAAATTAAAAAAGACTAATTATCCATACTTTTTCTTGCTTTGCCCATCAATAGCTATGAGGATCTGGGCAGCTCGCTTATCTGTGAAAATAGAAGAGATGATGGCATATATTGCCCTCAGTTGTTGCAAAGGTTTAATGGAGACACTGGTAGAATGAATGCTCAGCACCTGGTATATTCCTGATCAATAGCAGCCATTGTTACTGTTTGTGTGGTTATATTTGCCAGGATGGAGAGAAAGGGCCTCCATTCCTGCTCTGGTCGCCTTAGTGTGGCTGACAAACATCGCTAGAGACCACAGGACCTTGGTGGCTACTCATCAATCAAGTGAAAACCCAGAAGCAGCCCTCTTACCACCCGAAATAAATACTAATGACTTCCAGGGCCAGCAAGCAGCAGGTGAGACCATGGCAAGCTACAGTCCAGCCCCGCAGGGTAGGGTCCAACAGCAGGAAAAGGAACATCTCCCTGAGCAGGAGGGGCCACCCCACTCTCCCCACAACCCAGTGGGGGAGTTAAGAGGCTGAGAGCCAAGTGATCAGGGAATTCTGCAGCCTTGCAATCAGCAGAGAGGTAATCACCTGCCACAGGCTCTGCGTGCATGGAAATAACAGGGCAGAGTGATTTAATCCAGGCAGATTGGACAGGACAGTGATAAATAGCAGCTGAGAAGGGTGAGCAGAAATCAGAACGATGACAACATCCCCCAAGTCACAACCCGTGGCCTCCCAGTCAAGCTCTCTCCACTAAGGAAGTCAGCCAGAGGACAGCTGGCCAAGGACCACTGCCATGAATTCATACGAGGGCATTGCATTAGGGACCCTGGCTCAAGCCCTGCCATCAGCCTGAGCACACATGGGGTGAGCCTTGGGAATGGGCACTTCAGGGATGGCTTGGTTGGTGGCTGCAATGCTCCAAAGGCAGAGCACCTGGCCAGACAAAAGAGAGCCCTGCCAGGCTGTCTTCCCTTGGACACCCCCATTACCTCACCTGGAAAAGGGTTCTGCCAGGGAAAAAAGAGCCCAGACCTTGGAAGCACATAGGATACGGTAAAAAAAGAAGAAGTACAAATGCCACAAACACACAGTAGTTGCTCAATGCAAATTCACTTTTCAATGAGATCTCACATTTCATCTATTAGGACAAAAATCCCAAAGCAATAATCTGTCAGCTGGTGAGGCTGGGAAGAAATAGGCACTCACATATACTGCTGCTATACCGACTCGACGGCACCTAACAACAACAACAACAAGGTGTTACCTGGGGCCATCCACAGTAAGGAAGTATAACTTGGTAATATCCATTAACATAACTAATGCATATACCAAACAAAACCATGCTGAAATTTAACTGACAGAGTAGCACATGAGTGAAATGAGGTTTCCGTAAGATTCTTCATTGCAGCATTGTTTTTAACAGCAAAATGTACCAATCCACCTCCGTTTGACAAATAGGAGGCTAGGTAAACAAATTGAATTCTATCTGGACAATGGCATACTATACAATATTTGTTAAAAAAAAAAAAAAGGTGGGGGGAGGAATTGGGACTCCATAGAAACACACGGGCAAAATTAGAAAACATATAGAAAAACACATATAAGCTGGGCACCATGGCACTTGACTGTAATCCCAGCAACTTGGGAGGTGGAGACAGAAGGATTGTAAATTAGAGAACAGAGGCAGCCTGAGTAACTTAGTGAGATCCTGCTTCAAGATAAAAAAAAGAGGGTAGGGCTGCAGCTCAGTGGTGGAGCACTTGCCTGGCATGCATCAGGCTCTGGGTTCAACTCTCAGTGAAAGAAAGAAAAGGAAGGAAGGGAAGAAAGGAGGGAGGAAAAGAGAGAGGAAAGAAAAGAGAAAGAGGGAGGGAAGGGAAACAAGCATAAGATATTTAAAAAGATGCTCTACTTCACTTGTAATAAAAGAAATACCACCTAAATCTACACTGTGATACCATTTCTTGCCTATCCTAGTTGAAAAAAATCAGAAGCCTCATCACATATTCTGTGAGTGAGGCTGTGGGGAGCCAAGCACCATTTCATGATATTTGTTGAAGTACAAAATGGTACAACCTCATGGAGGGCATTGGGCAGGAGCTAACAAAACCTCACAAGCTCCTCCTTTGACCCAACACTTCCACTTCTAGGAATTTACTCAAAAGATCCCTCTACCAATATGAAACAACAGAGGCACAAAGTTATTTACTTGCCATCGTGATTATGCCAGAAAATGCTGAAACAACCTACCGTAAATGCCCATACACAGGAGACAGGCTGCATAAACCGCTGTAAATCCACACAGTGGAGAAGAATGGAGGGAGATCTCAATGAACCGCTACGGGCTCTTCCCATATACAGTTAAGTGGAAAAATACTAGGTACAAAGGTGCATATGAGATAAACACAAATAAACATATATACACATATGTTGTTGTTGTTGTTGTTAGGTGCTGTTAGGTGTTGTTAGTCGTGTCCAACTCATAGCGACCCTCACAGGGTTTTCAATGGCAGATTGTTTTCAGGATTGCCTTGGGAGTGGGTTGCCACATTTCTCCCATTTTTACAGTGCTGGGAATCAAACTCGTGACTTCAGAGACTGCAGAGCAGTGCTCTACCAACTGAGCTAAATCCCAGCCCATATACTCATATACTACACATATATTCATACACACACGTACACATACACTCCCATGTTACAAGTAATAGTGTCTCAGTCAACTGTGGTCCATGTACAGTGGTCCCATGAGATTATATTACCTAGTGACACCACAGCCATCTTAGTTTGTACAAGACACATTTGATGATATTTGCACAATAAAGAAACCACTTAACATATTTCTAGAGGTATTCATATCATTAAGCAGCACAGGACTGTACACACACAGAAACAAAGAGGAAATAAAAACATACATATATACATACTTGGTTTTGTAGGGAAAAAATACACAGAAATAATAAACTAGAGGCTAATAAAATTGGTTGCACACAGTGGGTAGCCTAGAATGGAGAGGAAAGAAGAGCAAGGGGAAGTGAGATTTCTACATGTACTTGCTTATACAGTTTCAGTTTTGAACATGTAAATGCTTTGTTTTTTTAAGAAATTTTTAAATGGAAAAAGTGACATTAAATACAAGCAGCAATAAATCTAAATATATATTAAGATAACAATAAAATTACTTAGAAAATCAGAGTTTGTTCAAGGAATTTTGAACACATTGCTCTGACTATAAACCTTTAGTGGTATATGGTCTAAAAACAGAAAGAACTGAAAGGAAATCTTGAACATTAGTAAGTTTGTTATTAGGAGGAGTGCTGTAATTCTTAGGCTCTTGGGCACAGTGTGGAATGTGTGAGTACATTTATTGATATTATTGGGAACCAACGTTCTCACTGTGGGGAAAAGAGTATCATGGAATCTAATGGTGTGGCATTGGATTTACATTAAAAGTATCAATATGAACTCATAATTTATGTGGTTCCTACTTTGTGTACTTAAAGTGCCAAAGAGTCACAACAGGTCTCAGTAGTAATAAGCATAGCTAGCACCCATGTCTTAATTTATAAATACCAGCTTTCATTAGAAGGAACCAACACTCTTTGAATAAACATCCGATTCCAGGACTGGGAAATACAGAATAAGCCTAGGACATTTTATGAAGCCAAAAACCAAGAGTGCCAAAAGGACATAAAAGCAAGCTTGAAAACAGTCCTAGAGTCAAACTTGGGACAACCTGAACATCAAAAAGAACACTGGCAGTAAAGACAACACATTCCATGGTAACACACTAAATTGAAAAAACAATCCATGAGTCCCGTTACTAAAAAGGTGGAAGAGATGTGAAGTTCCTTTTTTTCTAAAACACTAGCTTTAAAAATGTACAAAGAATAGTAGAACTGAAAAAATACCACTTTGCAACCCTCAATGGAAGAATTGACATAGGCGAAATCATCAACAGAGGCTGAATCCATTGGAGAAAAGCTTGTTGAAGAGCAAGATAGTCACATAGCCTCCAAATTCCACCCCACAGATTTACTGAATACACACAAAGAAAACAGGGCACTTTCACAATGTGAGACCTGGCAGATACCACCTTAAACAAGTGATCAAATTAAGCCTGCCCGATGGGAGGACAAACTGGCATTAGGCACTCATGTGATACACTGGCAAGTACATCTCGCCTATGCGATCTTGCCAAAATGTCTACCTAACTTCGTAATGGGGCTGGGATTTAGCTCAGTGGGTAGAGCGCTGCGCTGTAGTCTCTGAGGCCCCGAGTTCAATTCCCAGCACCGCAAAAATGGGAGAAGGGCCTGGCAATCTACTCCCAAGGCAATCCCGAAGCACTCAGCCATTGAAAACCCTATGAGGGTCGCTATGAGTCGGATACCGACTCGACGGCACCTAACAACAACAACAACAACAACTTCATAATGAAGCAACAATCAGATTATGTGACGTTCCACAAGACAATGGGTCTCAACTTTTCAAAAATATCCAGATCCTGAAAGATACCTCCCTCCCAGAAAAGGTGGAGGTACTCCTCTCTAGACAAAAAGTGATAGGACAATCACATTTAATATTCAGTATCTGACTAGATCTTAGAATGGAAAACAAAACCAGTTTTACGTAATTGCTTGGGGAAAGAAAAAACCTAATGTAGACTACATAACATTATTGTATTAATACTAAATTTCTTGATTCTGATAATTACTGAAAATGCTGGGCTCTAAGGGAATATGACAATTAAAGTGTCTATACACACAGAAAATGAAGAAATTTCTATGTTATATGTTAAAAAGTCTCTTCAGCTTATTTTATGTTAAAAAACAACAAATAGAATAGTACATATGGAATCCTACCTTGGTGTAAAAAGGTGGCAGAAAGCCAGTCATGGTGATGCATGCTTGTAATCCCAGTGACTCAGAAGGCAGAGCCAGAGGATTGCAAGTTCAAGGCCAGAGTCACCCTGCATAATTTAGTGAGACCTTGACTCAAAATAAAAAGTTAAACAATGGGCTCAGTTCAGTAGTGAAGCACTTGCAAAGTATGCCTTGGATTCAATCACCCAGGATAGCAAAAAAAATAAATAAAAAATAAAAAATGGCTGGGAGTACAGTCCAGTAGTACAGCCCTTGCGAAGGTATGTGAAAAGTCCTGGGTTCAACTCCCAAGAACTGCAAATGAATAAATTAATTAAATGAGAAGTTGGGAAGATAAATTATATAATTTTATTTGCTTTCATGTGCATATGTAATTTTTGGAAGGTTATATAAGAAATAAAATTGATCACCTGTGGCAAGTAGCAAAGGGAAGAACAAACCAAGCAGAGATTAAGAGACAAAGGCAGGAGCAATGATATTTGCTGTATAATTTAAAAATATTTTTTTGAACCACACATTTTGAACCATGCATATTGATCCAAAAAAATGAAGGAACATTGTTTTTTTAGAAAAGACATATAAGCATGAAGCCAAGTGGGAGAATTGCAAGTTTGAAGCCAGCACAGGATACATAGCAAGATCCTCAAAAACAAAGTTTAAAAAAAAGAAAGAAATGTAATGACCTAGAAAGTGGAAGATACAGGTCCATGAAAATGACTTAGAGACCTTCAGGGAGAGGCTAATATGTTTCTGTAGAGGTATCAGTGACATCTTGGTAGGGTAAAACATGTTCTTCTCAGGCTGAATGGAGAACAGTTGTATAGTTCAATAAAACATTTTTTAAAAAGGCTTTATTTGTTTGTTTACAGTGCTGGGGATTGAATCCATGGCCTTGTGCATGCTAAGCTAGTGCTCTACCACTGAGCTATATCCCTATCCCTTGGATTTTTGAGACAGGGTCTCACTACCCAGGTTGGCCTCAAACTCATAATCCTACTGTCTACGCTTTCTGAATGCTGAAAAAGCTTACATTTTTATGGGCTAAGGTGTACATCTCAATGGTAGAGTGCTTGTCTAGCTTGTGTGTGGTCCTAGGATCCGTCCAAAAAAAGAAAAAGTCTTACATTTTCCATATTTTTTTCCAAAAGTTTTTTGATACAGACTTTCACTACATAGCCCAGGTTGGCCTCAAACTCACAATCCTCCTGTCTTGGCCTCCTGAGGGCTGAGATTATAGGTGTGTGCCACTATACCTGGCTCCATATTTTTGTTTCATGGCAATTCTGTAATCTTTTTACTAAAAATTTATCCCAAGGAAATAATCATAAGAATACACAAAGATTTGTTGTTGTTGTTGTTAGGTGCCATCGGGTCATTGTCCGACTCATAGCGACCCCAGGTACCACAGGCGAAACACTATTTTCAGTGCTTCTCTGCTATTCATAGGATTTTCAATGGCAGACTGATTTTGGGGAGTGGGTTTAATCATCAAAAATATTCATCACAACACTGTTATAATAGGGAAAAACTGAAAATAGTCCAAATATTTAACAAAAAAATAAATTATTAGACTATCCACCAAAGGAATACTAGGAACCTATGGTCAAAGTCAATTCTGTGACCTAGAAAGAGGTTTGTATAGCCTTTTAAAATACAAAAGGGCATATAGTACCTGATTTCATTGAAAAGTATACACATGTGAGTATATAAATGCATAAATTAATATTCCTATCTTGGGGTGATGGATTATATTTATCATATTTTTTCATCCATTCTTTTTCTCAAAAATTGAGACATCTTACAGTTCTTTTCAAGCAGTGAATTTATTTTTATAAGTCAGACTGGAAAAGCCATGTGCAAAAAGCTCTGGAGAGGTGCAATCCCAACGCCTTTCCTACCAGCTTCCGGGCTGGGGAGACTCTGGCAGACCACTCAGAGCAGGGATGGCCAACTGGTGAATCTAGCTCTTGCAACTCTTCTCCGTGTAGCTCACAGGGAGGAAGGGAAGGGAGCCAGCCTGCTGGCTGGGAAATCAAAGCAAACCTGTCAACCCGCCGCTGACAACCCCTATGAGCAGCTCAGCACAAGAATAGGTCAACCTCCACTGGACCATGACGACGCTTCCGCACTTCCTCCCCAGGGAATGATCACAGCTGAGGGGGAAATGCAGCCTCCTTTCAACAGAGCCCCCCTTGCTAAGCTCCACATGGCAGCTCAGACAGCACCTGGACCTAAGTATAGTTTTAAAAAGCTAGAGGGGCAGCGCCACACATTAGCATATCCTTGTGACTCTGGAAGAGGGACGCTGGCTTTATGTAACAAAGCTGAAAAAGTCTGAGGTCCTGTCAACTTGATGGCTGCTGAGCCAGTTAACACAATGATGTTTTCCTCCGACTCAGGAAGGAAGGAGTGGATGAAACCCTGATTTGAAGCTTCCCTCCTCTACATTAGCTTTTCTGCTTGGGCAGGTCACTGAGCCACACCACCTTAGATATGATCTTCTTGTAGAGATTGTTATGACAGAGCTGTTGTTGTTGATGTTAGGTACCATAGAGTCCTGCCTGACTCATAGAAACCCTCATAGGGTTTTCAATAGCTGATTGTTTCATGATTGCCTTGGGAGTGGATTGCCATGTCCTTCTGCCATTCTTGTGGTGCTGGGAATCAAACCCAGGACCTCAGAGACTGCAGAGCAGCACTCTACCAACTGAGCTAACTCCCAGCCCATGATAGAGCTATGAAGGTTAGAAGAGCTACGTGTAAGGTGCTTGGAACAGAAGTTCAGTGTACATGCGTGGGTATACACCCATAAAGGAGGACTGATAAACAGAGTAAATTGGTGACAAGACTACCTTAGAATAGCACCTGGCAGGTAATAAGTCTCAATAAATGTTAGCTGTTACTATTGTTAGATCAAAAATTAGTGAGTTGGAATCCCACCAACAAGTGAGACAGACCAAACAGGAGGTCTTGAGATACAATCACCTATGGGAAGATGCGATGTCTCCAGGGACTAATACAGAAACCCACATCCCCCAAAAGGGCAGAAGTTACTGGGGGAGAAAAGGAAACACATCCAAGGTCCACATAGCAGAGACATCCAGATGTGAAATAATCACCGGCTTTATCCTTTGGATTTGAAATAATCCCTGGTTTTACTTTAAATGGAATATAACCTAAATGACCCAATAGAATGATTAAGATATTAAACAAACTTTCTCCCTAGTCCCTAGTAAATTTGAACAGAAAAAGAAATTTGCATTAAGTAAAAGTTCCAGTGTTAACCAATACAAGCTATGTCACAAATCCAGAGGATTTTTAAATTGGTATATATTAGTGAGATTTCCTGTTTATCAGGGAAGTTCTATGCTGCCACGCAGAGGGTTAGGACTCTTATTTCAAGGGCATATTGTTTAAGAAGGATTTTTATTTGTCCCCTAGAATTTAACTAGGACAAAGCTCAGCACCAAATTCCTGCATGTCCTTAAAAGGGGTGGAGATAGGCAACACACTGCCAGACATGAAGGAATAATTCTTACCTAGAGGGCTTCATTAATGAGACAGACAGATCCCACACCAGCCCTCCCTTGCTCCCCTAGTCCACATGAGCAGAGGACTAGATGGAGAGGAAGTGGCGGTCACCAGCCTTCCCGGACATGCAGTGTTCACCAGGTTCTCCCAGAGAGCTGCAACGCCTGTTCAGGCACCATGGAAGGGTACTATAAGTGAACTGTTCAAAACCCAGAGCATCTCCAAGAACAAAAGATTTGCTTTCTTGTTTGTACATGTTCTCAGGCAGGAGCTCACTAAACTGCCCTGTGACTAACCAAACAGGGAAAAGAGAATTCAAGAGGACTGGCCTAGGGGAGCCTGTGTCCCTACTATTTAGTACAGCATGGAGGTGAGGGTGAAGGTTGTGGAAGGTGGGGAGGGGAGGAGAGCAATGTAAGGGGATAAAGGGGAAGAGGATAGCCTCAATGTAAACGATGCAACTTCATGAGTACATGGGGAAAACGTTGCTGTTGCTAGATGCCATAGAGTCAGGTCTGACTCACAGGGACCCTCACAGGGTTTCCAATGGCTGATTGTTTGGGGATTGTTTTCAGGAGTGACTGCCACATCCTTCTCCAATTTTTTGCAGTGCTGGGGATCAAACCCAGGTCCTCAAGAAGTGCAGAGCAGCAATCTACCAACTGAGCTAAACCCCAGCCCTGATGGGAAGAACAGGGGAATATAACGCATATATGCATACAAGGTTTACTACATACCAGTCAAAAGGTTCCATAAACTTTGTAAGTTGATGAAAGCATAACCAAAAGTGTTATAATAGTTGCATAATGGAAGTAGCAAATTCTGTATTACTCTGTACCCCACCAACATTTACCAATACGGCAAAGAAAAACAAAACAGTAGCATAGATAGCAGCAGAGCAGGCACCCTCTTGTGTCTCTCTCTGAGGATCACCTGCCAGGTGAGAGAGCCTTATTAGCATAAGGCAGTGGGGTAGACCTCCAAGAGAGAATGCTCCTAGGAAGTCATTAATGCCATTGGCTAAGCAAGTAACTTCTCCCCCTTCCAGGTATATGGTAGGATTACCCTTAACTGCCCCATGGATGTGGGGTTTGGCCAGGTGACTTGCTTTGCTCTCAGAATGGCATCTCATCTAACAGGCACTGCATGGTGATGGGAGCCTCAGCAGGACTCTGCTCCTCCTTCCACAGTGACTGTGAAAGTGTACCAGGGAGCCCTCATCAGCCTGTTGCCCTGAAACAACACAAACTGAAGCCTTTCCTGACCCATAAGAGATGGAGAACAAGAGGTAGAAATGAACTTTTGTTGTTTAAAGTCAAAAATATGATTGGGGGGGACTGGGGTTTAATTCAGTTGGTAGAGTGCCATGCTGCACTCTCTGAGGCCTCGTGTTTGATCCCCAGCACTGAAAAAATGGGAGAAGGACCTAGCAGTCCACTCCCGAAGCAACCCCAAAACAATCAGCCATTGGAAACCCTATGAATAACTGAGAAGCACTAATACAGTGCCAGGGAGTGTTTTGTTCTATAGTCTGTGAGTGGTTCTGTTCTCTGTGAGTTGGACCCAACTGGACAGCCCCTAACATAACTTAGTGGTTTCAGGAGTTGTGACCGCAGCATAACCCAGCCTATCCTAACTGATAAGAGAGGATAGGAAGAAGAGGTTGATCTGAAGTCAAACAACCACATGGAGGAATTATGTATAAGGTAGGTCCCCTACCGGACCCTCCAGAGGACCCAGCTTGACCTCGAGCCTGACGGGCAGAGGGTTAAATAATCACTCATGGTGTGCCAGGTTTCCATTGGTCACCATATGTGCTCCTTAAGCCACGAGTGTAGACTATGCAGGGGGACATAAGGGGAAATCCTAAATCTGGTATGAGATGGGAGTTTTAAAAATCAACTAGACTTAGTTTAAAAGCTAAAAATGATGGGAAATGACAGAATCTACCAAGATGTTATTGAGGGAAAGTGGCAAGTCAAAATAAACAAAATTGCCTCATGCTTATTTCCCAGATTGAAATTCCTCAGTAAGCTGGTTGCCCACACATGTTTGGTAAACAGGGAAATATGTTTGTGACTGGTCTCAGAAGGCAGCAGCTGTTCACATTTGCCCTCCTTAAAGCACACGAACATCCCATCCGTGCACACATACTGCTCTCACAGTTCTCAAAAGACAATCAGTACTGCCCCAGGACAACCAGCTCTAATCAGCCCAAGCAAGTGCATAATCCTATTATGTAGCCTTCTTGCTTCTGTTGGAGATAGGGTTGTTGTAGTCTAGAAAGAGAAGGTACAGCCTACAGACAGAAAGATTAGGATGTCTGGATATAACATGTCCCAGAGATTAGCACTAAACTATTTTTACTGAGAAGAGTGAGCACTGAACAGCCAGAGCATGGCTCATGGGGGTGACAGGGAGATTTATTAACATGTCAAGCCTCCCTAACCTCCTACACTTCACACCCACCTCACGCCCTCTAGAGAACAGTTCTGTCTTTTTTCCAGTCTGCAAGTCAGAAGGGCAGGAGACTAGCTAAGAATCCCAAGGGAAGTGGGAGGTAGGCATCCAGGAGAGGCGAAGCACTACACAATAAAAAAATACTCCAAGAAAGAGGAGGAGGAGGAGGAGAATTTTATGGCTTTGTCATTGAAGAGACTCCTGAGCACACCAAGGGGTCAAAGAACGAGGAGGAGGAGGAAAACAGAGCTTTTGAGCAGTGTGGCTGTGGGTTATGATTTGGATTTTCTTGGCCTTCTTTGAAAGATAGAATAGAAACTGAAATTCTGAATTCCTTTGGCTGCTAGCCTGAGCATCCATGAATGGGACCAGAAACAAAGCCTTGGTGACCTGGGGCCCTGGGTTTATCTGGTTGGCAGATTCTTCCACAGAAACACCTCTGCCACAGCACCCTTCCCCTTGCCCTCTTTAACTGATCTTCACCAAAGGTGTTTCATGATTCAGAGCAGGCTCTGTCTCCAGGAAAGCTTGACCTCCCCATCGGGACTGGATGACCCTCCCTAGATTAACCTACATCACCTTGCATTACTATTGCCTATTTACCTATTTATCCAAGTAAAGCATTGTCTCCTTAGAGATGAGATTTGGCCTAGAATTTCCACATCCTCATGCTTGGCACCATGCCGAAGTATTGAGTCTCTCTCAAAGTCAGAAATTTATTCAACCAAGATAACAGGAAAGAAGTAATCCTTACCTGTACCCCCGTCCACGTTACACAAACTGAATCTCTTACTTCTGTGCTGACATCTCTTATTTCTTCAGAGGTGCAACTATTCTGCTGGCCAATTTTACAAGCTAAGAAAACATTTCACATAAAAACTAACTCTGTAGTGGGGAGGAAAAATGGGGAAGAAAGAGCAAGACTTTAAAGCTATGATTTAAAAGTATTTAAGCCAGGCACCATGGCACACACCTATAATCCCGGCGACTCCAGAGGTTGAGGCAGGAGGATCATGAGTTCAAGGTCAGAGGCAGCCTGTGCAACATAATGAGATTCTGTATCAAAAATAATAACAATAATAATAACAACAACAATGATAATAATAATAACAACAACAACAACCTTTTAAAGGGGCTGGGGTGTAGCTCAGTGATAGAATACTTGCCTAACATGCATTAGGCCCTGGGTTCAATTCCTAGCACTGAAAATTTTTTCTAAGCAGCATCTAAAAGTTACTCCAGAAGGTCAGTTGGGGTGTCAAGGTCTCCCATTAGGCCACTAGTGATGGCAGGTTTGTGTGACCACTGGGAAGGCCACGATCCTCCAGAATTGTGGCAATGGGAACAGGGTAATGCAAGAAAGGGTATCTTCTCTTCCTCCCTCCCCAACTCTCTAGAGTACACCAAAGAACCACGTGGGCCTTTTGAAGTTAACTCAAGGCTAGAAAGGACAAAGGACTTTTACTCGAGCATCACACAGGAGTGATACTGACAGGAAGTTAATCATCAAAGTGAAAAAGGTCTTTCAGACCAGACCAAAAAGAAAACCTTTTTCCACACTCCTACCCATGTCTATGACATCCAGCCTTGCCCAGGAGTGAGAACAGCCAGGCAGAGATAGCAACCCAGGCTGCGTGTGAAGAACGACTTTGGTGGGGCAAAATAAAGATGGGAAGGGGACACTGGAAAAGGCTCAAAAGAACTCTCTCCACCATCCATGGGGTGGGCTACACAGTGTACTTCATTATCCTAAGGCTCACAGCCATGAACAAAAGCCACAGAAACATCCAAACAGACCAGAGACGTTTCTCTGCACACCTCCGTTATCCCATGGACTCGCAGATGACTTGAACCAAAGGCAAAGACGTGATTGGACAGCCTCAGTGAGACTGGGAGACTGGATCGCTTTGTCCCTGGCTGTGTCTCCTTTCCTGCAAGGCAGGGTGCTGGAACCATGCAGGGAAGAGGCAAAGCCCCCCAGCACATCCCCCACTGTGAGGTGAACAGAGCGCCTTAGAGAGGCCAGAAGACAGGAGCCAAGGTCCCAGAGGCGGAGCCCACAATCCAAGAGCCCCTGTCACGGGCATGCAGAACGTGTTCCCTCAAGCTGAGCTGCGCAGGACCCGCTATCACTGCTGCAGAACTCAGAGAAGCAGCCTGTTAGAATTTGCTGTGCAGCATATGAAAAAGGAACGAGGTGTGAACAAGGATCAGCTTGTTGGAAATAACGGATACTACCCAAGATGTGCGGGAAAGTAAGATTCAAGGGAGAGTCCCGGCCACCCATCTGGAGACTGCCAGTACTTTGGAGGCATGGAAATATTTTTATACTGCATTTCCCACTCCTTGGGGTAACAAAACCAAACAGGCTCTCTCACAGTGCAGCTAACTTACTGTAACTCACAGGTAAACATGCAGCATCTCGCACCACACCTCCCAATAGCCATTTATCTTGGAAAAAAATATTAAAAATCACGTGGCCTTTATTATACTGATCGGCCACCATAATCAATCAAATCTCCCCAGGATATGAAAAACAACATATTTATTCAATTAATACTGCCTTTCTTGATTCTGGAAAAGTCAAATATCTCAGTAACAGCTCTGTACCACACAACATGCCCGCAGCCCTAGCACTGTGGTGTCTGATCTCGTCAGAGCTCGGAAGCTAAGCAGAGTCGGGCCTGGTTAGTGCTTGGATGGGAGACTGCCTGGGAGCACCGGGTGCTGTAGGCTTGGGAGAAGGACCCAGCAACCCACTCCAAAAAAAACAATCAGCCATTGAAAACCCATGAATAGCAGAGAGGCACTAACAATACTGTTTGACCTGTTGTACATAGGGTCCCTATGAGTCGGACACTGACTCAACAGCACCTAACAAACAACAACCACACAACATCAGCTCCAAGAGGGTAAGGAGGTCTGTCTGTCTGCTGGGTTTCTGTCTGAGTCCTAGGGCCTAGAAAAGTATCTTGCACACTGATTTCTTAAATGAACAAAGCAAACAATGTCTACACAGATGCCCTGTTCTCAACTTCACCCACTAGACAACATCTTGCATTAAAAAGCATTCATTAAGAAAGGAGCTCCTATTGCTCGCTCTCTAGGCCAGCATTTTACAACCTATTATCGCCTTGTTTTGGAGGGCAGGGAAGCTGTCCTGTGCATTGCAGGATGCTCAGCAGCACTCTGGCTTCTTCTCACCAATGTCAGTAGCATCCTCCCCAACATTATGTTGGTGTTGTTAGGTGCTGTTGAGGCAGTTATGACAACCAGAAATCCCTCCAGGTTCGGCCCTAATGTCCCTGGGGTACAATCTTCACTAGCTGGGAATCACGGTTGTTGGTCTGCAGAGAGCTCGCAAGAGCTGGACCAGCCCGAGAGACCTGTTGTGGTTTTTGTTTCACTCGGGATGCTGAGACAACACCCAGGCCAACCCGACTCCCCACCAACTCTGAAGTGAGTGCCCAGGCAGGCCTGCACCAAGAGCAGTGGGTGGGAAGACATACTGGGTAAGGGCAAGCAGGCAGGTGTCTGGGACACGCCCAGGCCTTGTCTGTGTGCCATGAAAGAAACCACTTTGCCGCTGTGGTGGGGATGGAGTTGGTTTTTAATGATCTCCTCTCACCCTTCTCCACAAGTAGCAAGGGATCTGTCAGCAGGGATCTCACTTAAGATCCAGCTTGGAGCATCTGCTTCTAATTATAAGCAAGGCTGGGATTCATTAATACCACCACAACAAGCTCAACGAGCTCACCAAAGAACAGACTCTGCAAAGCATTCACAAGGCCAGGCGCAGATGTGGCAAAGGGCCATGGGTTCTGCTCCTGACTCTAGGTGAGCTGTTCCCCTGGCAAATTTCAGAGGGATCAGATAAACAGCCTTCCCAGCAGGACACTGAGGGCCATGCATCTTACCTGCATAGAATCTGTGGCTATAGATGTCGTGGTGTGCCAGGTTTCCATTCCATTCTTCTTTATAAAAAAAAAAAAAAGCCAAAAAAAACACTAATACCTCATGCAGGCACAGGTGCAGTAAAACACATTTTCTTCCTGGTGCAATAAAATACAAATTCTTCAATTGTGGAGGTGGAACCAGAATTGGTACAACATACAGTAATGGCCTTTTAGTTGCACATGCCAGAACACCAGGTATTCTATTTCTGAGAATACAGCAAAAGGAAATTATTCTAAATGCAGGAAGACTCCTGTGCCCCAAAATATTCATTATGTAATTATTCAGAATAAGGAAAACATAGAAACAACCAA
The DNA here is from genome assembly GCA_007922755.1 of Pedetes capensis. Lineage (NCBI taxonomy): Eukaryota > Metazoa > Chordata > Mammalia > Rodentia > Pedetidae > Pedetes > Pedetes capensis. The sequence goes on from VMDO01000836.1 coordinate 27,416, forward strand.
TTTCCTGTCATCAGATACCTTGGTTTGGTATGTTATAATATATACATGCACTAGACCAATACAGAACATTCAAATGTCATTTATGAATACTAGTACCGTACTAAAATATTTATGCTATGTTGTTAAATGAAGAAAAGAGAACACAGAAAAGTATAGAAACAGCATGACAGTAACCATGAAAATAAGCACTTAGACGTTAAAAAGTCTACTGGACGAAATAAATGCCCTAAAAAAAGGGTTAACAGTACCTACATACTGGAGAGAACTGATTGATTTCTCCTTTTCTTTATCTTCTAAATTCTCTTTACAGGTTATTTAAGTTGGGAAAAGAACATTATGTCAAACATCATTATGTTAGAGCATAATGCATCTCTTCTATATTCCGTTTACCCTAATTCATTTTTTGTCTAAAGCACTAAAATACACTGCTGTATCTTTAACTCTGTATTGTGCCCCCTCCTCCCATACACCCAATGCTAACCAAAGTTCTGTAAGTATAGGCGAGTGCCTGGCACATAGTAGTTGCTCAATACACTTTGTTCACTTGGATATGTTGTTGTTATTAGGTGCTCAGGCTCAGGCAAAATGGCAGATGGCACCCATGTATATGAGTAAGAGTTGAGGTGAGCTGAGGTGACTTGACACCTGACAGACACACAGATGAAGGCTTCATCAAGTCCCCCAGAGATATAGCCTTGTTGTTGTTGTTAGGTGCCGTCGAGTCGGTATCCGACTCTTGGCGACCCTCATAGGGTTTTCAATGGCTGAGTGCTTCAGGATTGCCTTGGGAGTGGATTGCCAGGCCCTGCTCCCATTTTTGTGGGAATTGAACTCGGGGCCTCAGAGACTGCAGCGCAGCGCTCTACCCACTGAGCTAAATCCCAGCCCAGAGATATAGCCTAGGGTCCCAAGAAGGACAATGCCTCAGGAAGTCTAGTATGCCAGGCTATGTTGGTACACTTGCCAACTTTTCTTTGTGGCATAACCTCTAATAGGTTTCCACAACCACTGGACACCACTTTTCTTCACTTTGGCTCAGACAGGAATCCCGTTTGTTTCTGTCCCGGCTGTATATTAAGTGTGCAGCTCAGAGCCTGGAACTTAGCTTGGATACTGAGTCTCTGTAGCACAAATCCATGCACAAACCAAACCTACTGCATCAGTGCACCAGGATCTGCTTTCCAGAAAGGAAAGAACATAGGTCCAGGGTATCCATGGAAAGAAATAAAATATTAAAAAAAAAAAAACTTATGCAAAGGTCTCTCTGAGGTAGGAATATTTTAAACCAGCACTCAGATACATAAAAATCTCATCATTTCACAAACACCAATAACTACAGCATTGCTTTATCTTTACCGTGAATCGCATTTACTCTGAAGGTAACACAGGCCTCATTTGAGATGCCCGGTAAGGGTTCCATACCAGATCCCTGGGTCATGTCAGGGCAGCTGGTTTTACTGAGAAGCAGAGGTGTGGCCTCATGAAAGTGCTGAATATCAACCAAGCCCACAAAAGTCACAAGGGAGTCACCATGTCCAGTGAGCACAGACAGACCCAGACACTCCCCAGATAGCCCTTAACCATGGGGCGATGGAAAAACCCTAGACAGCAATGGAAGTGTCTTCAAAAGATCTATCTTCTCTCTTGAAGATAGTCTTATCAATTGTTGTTATTGTTGGGTTCCATTGAGTCAAGTCACACTCACAGTGATCCTCTGCACAACAGAACAAAACACTACCCAACGTTATGCCATGCACACGATCTTTTACATTTGAGCCCAATGTTGCAGCCACTATGTTTCTTCTCATTTTGAGAGGGGTCATATTAGCAAAGGGAGGTCCCAGAGGCTTCACTCCATTCCTGTCATTAAGGTCAACTCTACCTTGAGGAGGCAACTCCCAGACCCCGTCATTTCTTGAATGCTTTCCAGCCTTAGGGGCTCCTTTTCCAGCACTATATCTGGCAGTGCTTCCCTGCTATTCATAGGGTTTTCAATGGCTGTTTCAGGAGTAGGCTGCTGGGTCCATCTTCCCAGTCTGTCTTAGTCTGGAACTCAGCTGAAACCTCTCCACTGTGGGTGGCCCTGCTGGTATCTGCAATACCAGGGGCGTAGCTTTCAGCACCACAGCTACACATAGGCCCCCAAAGCACAACAAGCTACAGACATGTGGGGGTTATTAATTTTAGGCATTAGTAATTTACTCTTCATTAGAGACAATTCAGCCAAGTGGAGCAACGCAAAGTTTCAGAGTTTGTTTAGGAGGCAGTGGAATAGCTTCAGAACAAGAAACACTGCTGTCATGGTTTGAATATAAAGTGTCTCCCAAAGGTTATGTGCTTTACACGTTTGGTCCCCAGCTGGTGGGGCTGTCCTGGCAGGCGAACCTTTTGGAGGTGAGATGCTTGCTTTGTGGAAGTAGCTCCCTGGGGGGCAGGCCTTTGGAGGTTTTTTTACCCAAGACCTGCAGCCCTGGTCTTTCTCTGTTCCTGGTCCATCATGCCATAAGGGTCTTTGCTGCACCTACTGCCATGCCTGCTGTGCCACTGTTACGGCCTGACTCTCTGTGAACTCCCAATAAACCTCTCCCTCAGAACGCTGTGCTGCAGTCTCTGAGGTCCCAAGTTCAAGTCCCAGCACCGCAAAAATGGGAGAAGGACCTGGCAATCCACTCCCAAGGCAATCCCGAAACAGTCTGCCATTGAAAACCCTATCAGGGTTGCTATAAGTCGGATACCTACTCGACAGCATCTAACAACAACAACCAGAAGTCTGAGTTGGTTTTCTGCTACACTGACAACAGCTGACTAATACAAATGCCAGCTCTTACTGATGCTCCTAAGTTTTCTAAACTTTGATGAGTCTTTGTTTTATGCGTCCTCTGATCTTTCCAAAATAATGTACCAACCAAATAAAAGGATTTACTATACAAAGAAGCATACAGCCATCGCTCTGTGGCATCTGATCCCATCAGAACTTGGAAGCTAAGCAGGGCCGGGGCTGGTTACTACTTGGATGGGAGACCGCCTGGGAACACCAGGTGCTGTAGGCTTGGGAGACAGACCTGGCAACCCACTCCCAAAAATCAATCTGCCATTGAAAACCCTAAAATAGCAAAGAAGCACTGACAATAGTGTTTCACCTGCTGAATGTAGGGTTGCTATGAGTCGGATGCCGACTCGAAGGCACCTAACAACAACAACAACAACAACAACAACATACAAAGAAGGGAATAGTAGCAGTGTCATTGCGCAGCCCATCTCTCTCTGACCTTTTCTATGCTTTCAACTGCTAGAATCTGCCTCTCTGTTCCTGAGGGCATGCCTCCTAGAAGAATACACATTCTTTGTTACATCCACCATTCTATTACATGTTCTTATACCACTTCAGTTTCAATATTCTATTCACTATAAACTAAAGCCAATGTCAAAGTCAATATCCTTCTGCTCATCTATGCAGAAAATATACCAATTCCATTAAAGAAGATGCAAAATAAGACCAGAGTCAACTGAGATCAGGCCCTCTGGAGTCAGGAAGATTTGCTGAGATGGTCCCCTGGGACTCTAAGATAGAGAAGGCCCTGCATCAGTTCCACTGGGCTCGTGTGTCCAAGCACCCCTATGCCCCAGGAGCCAAAGGTTAAACATTATTTCACTCCAGGGAAACCTCATCACAATGACTGTTGCTGACACCAAGGCAGGTATGTCACTGTCAGGTGCTGTTGAGGCATGTCCGACTCATAGCAACCTTCCTAGGGTTTTCAATGGCTGATTGTTTCAGGATTGCTTTGGGAGTAGATGGCCACACTCTTCTTCCATTTTTGTGGTGCTGGGAATTGAACCCAGGACCTCAGAGACTGCAGAGCAGTGCTCTACCAACTGAGCTAAATCCCAGCCCAGAGGCAGGTGTAGTGGGAAATAAGATCTTTCTTTCTATTGATGTCAGTAGTACTTCTGTTTGCATAAGGGGAAAAAAACTGTCCTCATAATAATTTATTCCAAGTCTTCAAAATAAAATGCTCTTTCTGTCTAAAATTGCGTTATTCTTTGGCAATTTGGGATGAATAGCAATGCTCCAGGATTTTTCTAAAAATGACCTTTAAAAACTACCTGCCTGCAACGGTGGCACTGTGGTGTCTGATCCCATCAGATCTCAGAAGTTAAGCAGGGTCAGGACTGGTTAGCACTTGGATAGGTGACCACCTTGGAACACCAAAATACAGTAGGCTTGGGAGAAGGACCTGGCAACCCACTCCCAAAAATCAATCCACCATTGAAAACGCTATGAATAGCCGAGAAGCACTGACAATAGTGTTTTGCCTATTGTACCTAGGGTCGCTGTGAGTCAGACACCAACTCCATGGCACCTAACAACAACAACAAAATAAACTACTTGCATCTGAATGACCTGGATGGCTTATTTCAAATGAAGGTTCCTGGGTGCCACTCCTATCCTAGTGGGGCTGTGTGTCCTGGACTAGCAACCTAACATGCAATTTGAAACAAGCCCTGCCAGTGACTTTTGAAGACCATAAAGAGAACGCCATTCTAGCACATCTTTAGGTGTCTCTGGTTTTGCCTCAGCCATGGCTGGTCATCCGCCATGGGAGATGTCTGGCTTCTCTTTGGACTGAGTTACAGTGATTCCCTCTACATGGCAGGTTAGAAAGTGTACAACTGAAATAGAAGGTAGAGGCCTCCGCTCTCTGTGTATCTGTTTTCTCCATGTTGTATTTCTGCCGAGATTGCCTAGGACATCTGTGGCGGGTTCTGCTTCCCTGCCCCAAGTACATACAATGACAGACTCTGCCTAAATGGCTACTCACCCACCACATAATCATGCCAGGAGATATTGACAGTGTTTGCTGTAGGGTGACATGTCATGGATCATACAAGAAGAGTGAGAACTATGACAAATGGTTGTATAGTGCGTCCTTCTCTCCTCCATTGCACCAAAGTTCATTTTCAAGCATCAAATGAGAGGGCATCCTGAAGGACATATTTTTGTAAAACTATGAGAAAAGTGGGGCTGTTGGTAGAGTGCTGCTCTGTGCTCTGAGGCTGTGTTCGATCTCTGTTGTTGTTGTTGTTAGGTGCCATCGAGTCGGCATCCAACTCATAGCGACCCTGTGTACAACAGGCAAAGCACTATTGTCAGTGCTTCTCTGCTGTTCGTAGGGTTTTCAATGGTGGATTGATTTTTGGGAGTAGGTTGCCGGGTCCTTCTCCCAAGCCTACAGTATCTGGTGTTCCCAGGTGGTCTCCCATCCAAGTACTAACCAGGCCCAATTCTGCTTAGCTTCCGAGATCTGACGGGATTGGATGCCACAGGGCTATGGGTGCAGGCGTTTGATCTCTAGCACTGCAAAAATGGGAGGACCTGGCAGACCACTCCTGAAACAACCCGGAAAGAATCAGCCATTGAAAACCCTATGAATAGCAGAGAAGCACTGACATAGTGCTGGCCATGGCACAGTGTTGGGCAGTGTTTCATTCTGTTGTCTATAGGGTGGCAATGAGTTGGACCCAACTTGACAACAACAACGAGAAAATTAACCCAATCAAGTTAATCTGATATTAGTATTATCCTTCTAGAAAACTCCGCAGCCTATGAATCCACCCTTCTTTCTTCCCAGAAGAGAAGATTATCCTTGTTCCTTCCCTCGGGACACAGGGGGTTACCCAGAGCCAAGGGTGTAAAATGCACATCCCCCACAGCACCCCCACAGCACCCCCACATGGAGCTGTGGTAGCCACACACATTGCTGTCTCCCCCCCAAACTGTGATCTCTGATGGGGAGAGCTTGCTTTTCATCTTTACCCACAAATCGTGGCCGCCAATTGGTTCTCCACAATGACAGAGGGGAAGGAGCGGAAAGGAAGGAAAGCAAGGAGGAGTACCACAAAGTCTAGCCTCCTTTTAAAATATGAACTTCACAAGTCATCACTCCATCCAAGAAATTCCACAGCACCCTTATTTCTTTTTACTAATCTCCCTTTGGGAGAAGGGCCTGGCAATCCACTCCCAAGGCAGTCCCAAAACAGCCATTGAAAACCCTATGAGGGTCGCTATGAGTCGGATACCGACTCAACGGCACCTAACAACAACAACAATTTCCCTTTATTAGTAAATGATGATGGGGTACAGGGTAGTACAGCATTGGCTTCTTCCATTATGCATCCATTGTTGTTGTTGTTAGGTGCCGTCAAGTCGGTATCCAACTCAGAGCGACCTCATAGGGTTTCCAATGGCTAACTATTTCGGGATTGCCTTGGGAGTGGATTGCCAGGCCCTTCTCTCATTTTTGCAGTGCTGGGAATTGAACTTGGGACCTCAGAGACTGCAGCGCAGTGCTCTACCAACTAAGCTAAATCCCAGCCCTTATGCATCCATTACAAGCACCTTATTTCTAAACAGCACTGGAAATTGTCATAGCTCTAAAGACCAGGACACTTAACCACACAAAGCAGGAGAAACTTGCAGAGTGAAGACTCTAGAGAGGTAGAAAAATGAAGCCCCCAAAATGTATGTTAATTGAAGATACATAAAGCTCGCTTTCTGAACACACTTGGAAAGAGCTTGCTAACTGAGGGAATCCTAGGGCAAATGTACTTGATGGAAACCCATCAAGGGCTTTTCTGCTCCAAGACCTTCCCATCAGACTTGCTCAAGCCACTGCCTGGAACTCAGTGGTCTCCTCTGCACCCCCGCCTTCTTGCCAGCTCAGCTTCAAGGCCTTTCGCAGGGAGGCATCTCCCAGCCAAAACATCTCTTAGCTTCTCCTCCTCCCCACAACACCCTCTGAGGGCATCAGTGCCTCTGCCTTGTAGCACTTGTCTCATCCACACCTAAGACACTTTTCCATGGTGGCTTATCTGTCTCCCACACTAGAGCATAAGCCCCAGGAAGGTATGAACTGTGTCTACCTCCTGCATACAGTGCCTAGCAAAGGCCTGATGTGGCTTGAACTTGAAGAACATTTCTATACCAACAAATCATCTCTGCCCTACATGAACTATTGGTTATTGTTTAAGGTTTGCTAAACCACAGCCAGCCTGCTTCAGCTATAGTGAATCACAGGCCACTGAGTGTAATGAGCTGGAACTGAAGAGCTGGATCTTTAAAGAGAAGGAACAACAGTCTGGGTAATGCTGTCATCTTGTCATGCTGTGGGGGCTTGTGTGTTGCTGTGATGCTGAAACCTATGCCACTAATACTTCAGATACCAGCAGGGCCATGTATGGTGAACAGGCTTCAGCTGAGCTTCAAGACTAAGACAGACAAGGGAGAAGGACCCAGCAGCCCACTCCCAAAACAATTAGCCATTGAAAACCCTATGAAGAGCAGAGAAGCACTGTCAAATATAGGGCCAGAAAATGAGCCCCCCAGGCTGGAAGGCATTCAAAAGACTACTGAGAAAAGTTCCCAGATGGTCAGTTTATCATTCAGGTTTATAGATGAGGAAATGGATGTTCTAGTCACAGCCTCAAGCTTATCCTCAGCAGGACAGCACTGTGAACTCAGGGTAAGAGGGGGCATTAACCATGATGTGATCCAGCCTCAAAGAACCACATGGGCATAGGGGCTGTGCCCAGATCCTGCATTCCAATTTGCCTGCCAGTTTCCCTCTGCCTCAACACAGCACCCCATCTGCTGGTATCCGTCATCGTTATGACTCACAGAGGGAGACACACAATTCAGAGCTAATGTGACTCACTGGGGTGAGCCCTCTGCAGTGATGCCCCTTGTCCCCTGGGGGTATGGAGAGTTCACTCATGCATTCATTCATTCCACTTCATTCAAACATTCCCTGAGCAGCTTCCTGCCCTGGGATGTATGGTACAAGTCTGGGGACAGCAATCTATATATAACAGTGTATCCTAAAAGGAATCGTTAAGTTGTAAGTCCTTGTCTACAGCCACGTCACCCTGGTGTCCTCTCTCATCTGATCTGGAAAACCAAGAAGGGTTGGGCCTGGTTAATAATTGGATGGGAGACCGCCTGGGCTTATGGGCACTGTAGATTTGGGAGACAGATCCAGCATTCCACTCCCAAAACAATTACCCATCGAAAACCCTAAGAATAGCAGAGAAATGCTGACATAATGCCGGGCATGGCACAGTGTTGGGGAGTGTTTCTTCTGTTGTACATAGGGTTGCTATGAGTTGGACGAGACTCTATGGCACCTAACAACAACAACAGGTCCTGACTGAGATACAGGAGTTAGATTAAAAAAAAAAAAAAAGTTTACCAGTATGCTTGACACCTAAAATTTCCACCCATCAAAGACTATCAGTATATGTCTAGTAGGATCCTAAAGACTATCCTTACCCAGAGGCTCATCCAAGAGATGTGCTTAGGAGGCAATTCAAGTTCACAAAATAGTTCTTGATCACCTGCTGTGTTTAAGGCACAATAAAAGACTCTTACTTCAGCAAGCATCCAAATATTAAAGAAGCTAAAATATAGATATAAATGTTGTTGTTGTTGTCAGGTGCCATTGAGTCAGTATCCGACTCATAGCGACCCTGCGTACAACAGGCAAAACACTATTGTTAGTGCTTCTCTGCTATTCATAGGGTTTTCAATGGTGGATTGATTTTTGGGAGTGGGTTGCCAGGTCCTTCTCCCAGGCCTATAGCACCTGGTGTTCCCAGGCGGTCTCCCATCCAAGTACTAACCAGGCCTGACTCTGCTTAGCTTCCAAGATCTGATGGGATTGGATGCCACAGGGCTACAGCTGCAGGTGATATAAATATATACAACTATAAATCAAAGAAGAAAGCATAAAAGTGTCATGGGAGTTAATATTAGTAAAATGATAGCCTCTACCTGTTGAGCAGTTATTAACCCAGGCTGTGGGGAGAGCCTCCTGCATTCATGAATTCACTCCTCATGCTAACATGAGGAGGGTGGTCAACACAGCAGATGTTTGTCGATATCTGCCCACAAGGTATCCATTCCCCTTTGAGGAATTGCCCTCCTATCACTCTTAAACCATGGGTCCCCATGGAGCTCCACCACCACTCAGGCCAGGCCCCAGCCCTGGACATGCTGAGAAGCATCTTCTAACAACTTGGCCAAAGAGATTGATTAGGAGTGGGTCTATAACACAGGCAAATCTGACAAGTCTCCATTCTGGAATTTTTACTCACACTGTGAGACATTAAAACTGTATGGAGATATAAGTTTATATTTGTCATGAGCCACTAGACAGAATAAAATCAGCCTGAGAAACAAACCAACATAAGGGAAATAAAGCCCCAAAATGGGGAGCAAGGGAGAGAGAATGACAGACACACACAAACCCCAAGTCCTAGGATGTTAACTGGAGCCCCTGGATCTAGCCTCACATAAAGCCACAGTTTACCTGTAGAATTTCCAGTTACATAAGTCTTCCTTTCCCTTTAATCTGTCTTGGACTAGATTTCAGTCATTTGCAATCTAGAGTCCTCACCAATAGAATATTATTACACCCACCAAACAAACGAGGAGTGAGAAGCTCAGAGAGGATACACAACCTGAGCCTGCCTTAAATTAACTGTGTAAGGCTTGAGGGGGCTGCAATCATGGTATGCACTTAGAGGAGAAACCCACAAGAGTGTCAGCCTATTTCATGGCTCAGGGCACATCTTATCTTTTCTCTCCATCCACCAAAGCCAAGGTGGAAATAGCCAGGTTGCCTTGCCGTGGTGCCTTCTCTTTATGGTGTACTTATTTGTTTGCCTGCACACTGAGAACACAGCCCTCTGCAGTTCCAGTTTTCTGCAGGGGTCTATTAAACTCTCCATCCTGGGCACTATCTTCTTTGTTAGTAGTGCATAAAAATGGTGCATCTTAAAATTAATGGTATCTTATACTGAATGAAATATGCTGGAAAAAAATATGTGTAACCTCAGGCAAATTATTTAATTCCTAACAGGAAATGTCTTATTTGTAATTTTCTCACCTGGGGAGATAAGACCAAGTGTGAGCTTGGATCTGAGGAATTTCCCAAGGGACATACAGTACACAGACACATAACCATAGGAAAGGTAACAGGAGTCCTCCGGAGTCTGAGTTTAGATATTCAATGTGTTTGGTTTGAAATACATTGAGCAGATGATAAATAATTTATTATAAAGTGTTTAATTACTAAAATCCCTTTGTCTCCTCAAGCAAGGTAAAACAGTTGAGCTAATGACTAGGTCCCATTCCTTTAGGCAAATATCAGAGGTATATTTACCCATTTGGAGCCACCTCTTGGTTCGGAAAATAGCCTCATCAATTTATAGGAGGGCACTTATCTTCCCAGCAATGCAGTCCAGCTAAGTCCTGTGTAGAAGGGACAAGGAAACCTGGGAGAGGCAGGGACCTCAGCCCAGGAAGGGCAATGGGGGTAAAAAGCACTACCACATCTGCCAAGACCTAGCTTTCCTCTGGCAAGGGCAAACTGAAAAGAAGGGCAGAGAAGACAAGAATGCTCTAATGCCTGTCAACTTTTAAACTGTCCCTTTATCATGATTCTTGTGAGATAATTATTTCTAGTAGTGGTCATCTGCTACCAGGGATTTAAGATAGTGGGCTCATTAAAGAGAGTCAGGATCACAGACTCATTTAAGCCTCCTTGAACCTGTTTAATCAAAATGATTTTCTGCTACTCTCCATTACAAGTTAAGTTTCTGTGGGGACAGATTAATGACTGATCCACTAAGCCATACCACCTCTCCTGTCACCAGCCCCACCAACTGAGCCAGTCCCTCTTTTATCAATAAGCCCCACTTGCCCTTGAAACTCATTACAGATGAGATGGTAAGATCAAATCAGCAGATCAGATGTTCACTGCCACCCCAGTCCTGCTACAGAGAGACCGCTCCATCCCACAGAGTATGCACTGGAAGAAAAAGAACAAGGGCTGGTCCTTGCACTCTCATTAGAATTACAAACTCAGCGTGCTCTGGAGTAAGACAAATGCCAGCCAAGGCAACACTTCTGATTTTTTGGGCCTGCTAAAGGTAATTATCCTGGAGGCAAATGTCAGGGCCAGTTTCATGGGTGCAAAAGAAAGAAAATGTCATGCTTGGTGTAAGCAACAATATTCCTTTAAGCAAATCAGAAGCTCATTATTAGAAGAAGATAAGGCCTGACATGACCCCTACCATAAGATGCGTCCGCCCAGCTTCCCTCACCACTTTTTCTTAACCTAAGTTTCTTTGCTGACTGCCCTCAGACATGAAGACTTGCAGTGTGGTATCAGTTGAGCTCACACCCAAAATCCACTCAGCCTTTGATTGGCTATAGTGCCCAGGCTCCCCCACATCCCAGCCTATTATTTTGACTATAAGACTTAAACCACTGGGTAAAGACATGATGATAATAATAGTACTTCCTTCATAGCATTGTTATAAATATTAAAGGAGATAATATATAGAAAGTACCTTAAACAATGCCTGGCACACTAAGTGCTCCATAAATGTTAGCTATTATCTATTTCTTCAATGTTATAATCGTTTAACTACAACTAGCATGTATTACCTTTATAAGAAAAAGACTTAAAAAAAAGAACCCAGAAAGAAAAATGTGTATTGGCATGAGTTAACTGCAGACAAGAAGTTTCCCTAAGGATTACATCAATCTTGATTCACCTTTACAGTTCGGTGCCTAGCACTTGATAGGCAGTCAAATATTTGTTGGAATGAATGGGTGTAGAATGAACAAAGGAAATTTTCATTATAGCCATGGCTGTGGGAAGCCAAAGCCAAATGAGATTTGTATCATCTCCACCTCTCAACCTCAAGCCATGGAGGAGTTAAATACATGACACCTGGAGATGAGAAATTATCATACAACTTTATATAAACATTGGCCTTCTGCATCTTGATATTGTGTTTGTGCAAATGTCCAGACCTCTCTCTGACCAAAACACCCACCTGCTAGTCTTTATAAAAGAATAATGACCAAACTAACAGATCACAAATGCATTTAGGAACAACCACCTGAATGTTACATTTCTCCATAACTCCAGGCAACAAGACATGGAGTAGTTCTGAAATTTTTCATTCTGGAAAGGAGACAGTGGATATTTGCATGGTTAGAGTGATAAGACACATTTTAAAGCTGTAAGTAGAGGCTGTAAGTTCATCTCTGCCACGTCACAGCACACCCAAGAGTCAAGAGAGTATGGAGCATACATCTCGCCATCATATCCATTTCAAAGTTGGCCCAGTAACAAGCACCAGTGGTACCATCACTTCTCTAAAAAGAGCCTGAGCTCATGGTTTCCCAAGATCAAAAATCACTTTTAATCTCTCTCCCCCAAGTCCAACAAAGTAGCAGTTTGGGGAGAATGCAAGAAGTTTTCCTTCACGGTGAGTTTCAAAAATTGACAAACATCATTATAATAATCTTAGGACAGAGCCTTTCAAAGTTACCAGAGGCTTGAGAAAAGACCAAAACAATAGCAAAGCTGGGGCTTTGTAACCAGGAGCAAGACTTGGCTCAGTGGCAATGATCAGACTGGCTGAGCAACTGCAACATTAGCTGGGGCTTTATCTACTCTCCACTGAGTAGCCTATTTCTACAGAAAGCAACCTTGTACTCCTTGCTCCAATAGAGCCAGGCTTTGTGGTTATTCCAAGTAAATGACTCAACTGAAAATACTTAGATTTGCCCTAACAGAGCATCTGGTCTGAGTTCCTAACACTTTAAAGAGGTTAATGGCAGTCAAATTATCTGAGCCACTGTTGATATTGTAAGATTCCATGAAGCATATGAAATGGCTGATTATTGAGGATGTTTAATAGCTTTCGAACATTTTTAAATGTTTTTAGTGGCATGCTGGATCAAATGATCATTTTTACAAACTATAGGCTGCTAAAAATATTAGTTTGACACCTAAAACTTTTCCATAAACAAAAAAGAATGTATTTGAACATAGAAGCTTTTCTATTTTTGTTAAGCCTTGGACTTTTTTTTCAATACCTAAGACAGCATTTTGTAAACATCATAATAATTACCTAGTATGTTTGTTGAAAATATGGACCCCCCCCACAACTCACCTCCTAAATATAGAATCAGAATCCTCAGCTGCCATAATTGGCAAGTAACCCAGGTGGGTTACTATGCTATAATTTGGCAATTAACCAAGGCAGCTTTCGTCATCAGGTTTGGAGAAAACATTAACCCAAGGACAAAAAATGTTGGCACCACCCGAAAGAAAGGTACTAAAGAGAAGACCAATTTTTAAAACTTTAAAGCTAAGTAAGAATTAGGAATGTCATACTTACGATACACTGAGAATAAAAGCCTTGAGCAGGTGTGAAAGGATACCAGACCTCTGCACAACCCAAAGACCAGCAGGCACACGTTTTCCTTCCTACCTGCTGCCCTGAGAAGCAAGGCACCTACCAAGGTGGCCCCTGTCCTCTAGACCTAGCCCAATTCTCCCAGCTCTAACAGAGTCAGTTCAGCATTTGCCCTGCTCTTCAACTCTATCTACAATGATTAAAATAAAAATGAAAACAAGCTGGGCACAGTGGCACACACCTGTAATCCTAGCCACTTGGGGAGCCGAGGCAGGAGGCTCACATGTTTGAAACTAAAGGAAGACTGCGCAACTTTGCAAGACCCTGTCTCAAAATAAAAAATGGGCTCTGGGTGAAGCTCAGTGGTAGAGCAAATGCCTAGCTTGTACAAGGCCTTAGGTTCACCACCTTAGCATGAAAGAGGGAGAGAGGCGGGGGGAGAGAGAGGGAGAGAGAGAGATGGGGGGGTAAGTAAAAAGAAAAAAGGAACAACAAAAAAGCAAGATTATTTCTACTTTAGGTAGAAATACCTACTCCGAGCTTTTCCTCAACATGTCTATGACTGAAAGCTTCACAGCTCCGACATCTTTTTCAGCCACAGGCAAAGGTAGTCAATGCAGCGCCCCTCAGATCAGAGCAGGAAAGGGAGCAAGGATGGTTAACAGAGCAAACCAGCTACCTGGTGAGGTGTGGCCAGAATCTCACTGGGGTGGGATACAGGGGAGCAGAGGGAGATTATCTACTGCAAAAAACAAAACAAAACAAAAGCTCCAAATAACTGTGCAAGCTCAATGGAAGTGTCTGAAAGGCTCTTTCCAGAAGCAGCAGCCCACTATCCACTCCCCAGAGGAGGAAGAGGAATGACAGGAGACAAGTAAGCCCCCATTCAAAGCTAAGGGCACATCTGCTTCTCTGAAAGGGGACCTAGATGGGATGCTCTTTAGAAAGCACAAGGGTTCCTCTAGCATTCTTTCAGTTCCTCAGACCTCCCCACAAGGGCCAGGAATACTGGGAATGAGACCACAAGGAATACAGTGAAGATGAGTGGACGGCCCCTCCTCTTCTCTCACCTCAAAGGACCTATAAACTACATCTTAAGACAAGAACAAGGGGCTCTGCTGTGTGGATCAAGTTATCATTAAAAAAAAATATATATGTGCTGCTAAAATTATTCGTTTAATACCTAAAACTGTTTCAGAGACAAAATAGCAATGCATCTGACATGAAAGCTTTACCTTTCTGTTGCTAAGCCCTGGATATTTTTACAATATTTAAGACATCTCAGGGATAGGAATTCCCAGCACTGCGTGCCATAAGATACCACACTTCCAAGTACCCTGGAAATCATGGCCCCAGCCACCTGGGCAGTCTCTGAGGGAATTGGCACAGTTACCCCTGCACAGAGGGGATGACATCTGCTGGAGAGACTGCCCCAAGTGCCTTTTGACCCCACAACTTCTGGGCCACACCCGGGAAGTGGCAGCCAGCCTTGGGGCAGAAGCAGGCAGCAGGTGGCTCTGGGTGTCCAGGAATCAAGTTTCTCCCTTCCCAAGGCTGGGCCACTTGCTCCTTTTCCCCTTTCCCTAAAGACTCCAGGGTCAAAACCATCCCACTGATCCCCAACATTTTATCGAGTGCTCTGTCACGCCACCTGCCCTGGACCTCCTCTCAAGCCTGCCACGCTTGGCTCCCTAATAAATGAGCGGGTCTCACCCCCACACCCAGCCTCTCCAGCAGGGACTTTTTCTGACACTCCAGAGAGATGGTCCAGATCTCTGCTGCCCCGGGGAGCGTCTCTTCAGGGTTTGGCAATGTCAGGAGTCCCGAAAAGCTTAGGAAGCCCCTTTCACCACAGCTGTAAAGGGTGCCTGCCGTATCTCAGGGCGATCACCTGCCCTGGTCCTACAAATACGCACACCTGGACCACAGGTAACAGGTGAAAGCATTAGGCCTTCGAAGTTCTCTCTAAAGTTCCTCTCAGACCAGATGCACGGACCCTGGGCCTCCGTGGGAGGTCTGCCCCTGGCCGCCTCCCTCCCCAGCCCCCGGAATCCCCTCTCCAGGGCCCCACGGCCCCCAGCCCTCCCTCGACCAGTGGAGCGGGCAGCGGAGGTACTCACGTCTCGGAAGCGGTTCCAGTACTTGTCCCGGTCGTACTGGGAGACGGTGCTCAGCCACTGGTCATTGTCGAGGAAATCGCCGTTGCCGAGGCCCGCGCCGCGGGCGAGCGCGCCCAGGTGCCGGCTCTCGACCTGGAGGAGGCACCACGCCGCGGCGGCCGCCGCCAGCACCGCAATCGCCGGCATCTGCGGGCAGGGCGCGAGCGGCCGTGAGCGAGGGGCACCAGGGGACCCCCGCGCCAGCCGCGGGGTACGCGGGCGGCCCTCGCACCCCCGGGGCGCTCGACGCAGATCCAGACACCCCCTCCCGAAGGGAGGCTC
Source organism: Pedetes capensis (assembly GCA_007922755.1). Lineage (NCBI taxonomy): Eukaryota > Metazoa > Chordata > Mammalia > Rodentia > Pedetidae > Pedetes > Pedetes capensis. The sequence continues at coordinate 43,138 of VMDO01000836.1, forward strand.
GGCTGCAAACGCGGAGCGGGGCTCACACATCGGGGGCTGCTGTCGAACTATCGCGGACCCCCATCCCCTGTGCCCGTGCGCCCCACAAACAGCTGCTCTCGGGTCAGAGGCGTCAGCGCCCTCCCCAAAACCCCGATCCCCCAGCCGCCAGCCGCACTCCCACGGACGGCGCCAGCAGCTCTGGGCCAGCGAGGGGGGAAATAGAGATCCAGCAGCAGCCTGGATCTGGCAGAATGGGGGGTTGGGGGCCCCTGCGACCGGGGGCCCCCTGTTCCTGGCCGAGGGAAACAGCTCTGCTCGTCCGCCCGGTGGCTTGGGCAGCTAGCGGGGCTCGCGGAAACACCCCCAGGCCCGACCCTGCCAGCCCCCCAGGTGGCCGCGGGGAGCTCCCAACTATGCCAAGTTGGGGTGCAGGGTTCCACGGGGCACGTACCTTGGGGACTGGTCCGGATCCCCGCGTCCGAGTTGCTCGAGCTCCTGTGGCGCGGTCCTGGAGAAGGCTGGCCACCGGCTTGCTCCCTGGGTTCGGCCACCCACTGCCGCCGCGCGTCCGGCCGCTTTGTGGGTCCGCAGCGCTCTGCTCCGCTCGCTCCGCGCTCGGGCGCGGCGTCCGCGGGCGGAGGAGCCGAGCGCACAGCCGAGGCTTCTGCCGCCCCCTGGCGGCCACGCGCTGCGGTGCCTCCGGCCCGACAGCGCTAGAGTGGGGACGGGTTGGTCCACAGAGGCAGGCAGGACTGACCCAGGGTTCAGGCTGGGGGACAGAGGGCTGTGTGCCCCGCAGCGTCGAGGCGCTCTCAGAAGGACGGTCGTCGGCAGCCCGGCTCAGAATCACCTTGATAGAAAGAGAAGAGAGCTTCTTAACGGGGGACCCCTGGCTCAAGCCCCCCAATGTGCTGAATCAGCATTCCTTAGGAGGGTCTCCAAGAATCTGCACCGCTAAGGAGCCCCCTAGGTGCTTCTCATGCCCAGCAAAGTGTGAGTGAATTTCCACACTGCCTGTCCCAGGTAGGGCGCCCATCTACATTAATGCAACCCATGCCCCATACTGTAGCCGCTGCTGTCAATCCGTGTGACCACCCCCTCTAGCTTTCATTTCTTTATTGGATTTAGCTCAGTTGGTAGAGCCCTGCGCTGCAGTCTCTGAGGTCCTGAGTTCAATTCCCAGCACCGCAAAAATGGGAGAAGGGCCTGGCAATCCACTCCCAAGGCAATCCCGAAGCACTCAGCCATTGAAAACCCTATGAGGGTCGCTATGAGTTGGATGCCGGCTCAACGGCACCTAACAATAACAACAACAACAACAACCTCCTTCTCCCAACACGGACACTGGGTATTCTTGACCACTGGCCCTGGAACTAGCCTGGTGGGTTTTCCTAGAGGAGGAGGTGAAGCAGGCCCAGGCCTCAGAGACAGGACACAGAGAAGCAGGAGGCTGGCTTGCCCCTCTCTACCCACCCCCCACCCTACCCTCTTCCCAAACACTCAGCCCTGTTTGATTACATGGGGCGGGGCTTGAAGGGACTTAATATCTTCCCCTGCATGAGAGCAGGTGACACTTATCTGCTGCCCTCTCTATACAGCTACAGCCTACTCCCCCAGACAAGTGCTTTTTAGAACAAATCTGACCGTACTGTCACACACAGAGACACACACACGCGCGCACACACACACAGCACAGGCTCAGAATGCTTCATGACGCTTCCTAAGAAAGACCAGACTGGGCCGCAGCCCCAGGACCAGCACATCTGGCCCCTGCCTACCTCTCTGGTTGCTCCTCAAGCGGCTCCTCCCTCCTGCCCTGACTTCCTGAATGGGCCGGCCATGGGTAGAGACCACAGTGGAGATGGGCTCACTTCTGCCTGGGCCAGCATCCACCTCAACTCACGCCTCCTCCAGGCGTTCCTCTGTGTGTTCACCCCCACTGTTCAGAGAGACTTCTGCTGTGCCCATTGACCAGGCCTGGACCCCAGTGACACTGTCCTTGATGCTTCTCTGCTGCAAGCTCCCTGCACAGGAAGTCACTTCTCTGTGTGTCCTCCCCATGGGCTGGGGCTCTGTGAGGGGTGAGGCTGCTTATCCTGCTCACAGCTATTCCCCAGGGCCCAAGGTGCAGGCTCCTAATACTTAGCAAGCGCTCAGACAGCATCTGACGAGTGAGTGAATGAATGTCTCCCAACCAAGTCTGAGGCATGCTTCTCAGTGCACATCCCAACAATGACAGGTGATGTGGTCAGTTGTGAGTTAGGCTGCAATAACTGGGGTGCGCAGTAGTGTAATGGGTGTCGGAGTTTAGGTTGGATTACGATTTTCCTTGAAACATCAGCCAAGACATGAATACCCCAACATTACTCTGACAGATGTGCATTTCTGGAAGCTTCCTTAAAAGGGAGAGAAAAAAATGGAGTCACAGCCATCATGCTGGGGACTGCACCTCGTTCAGGGTTTACTCTATCATAGGAGCATTTTAGGTATTCAAAGCTGTGGCCTGGACATATCAGTGAGAAAGAGACTTAAGCATGATATACAAAAGGTGTCTTATCTTTATAAAAAACCCAGGCACACGAGTGCCATGACACATGCCTATAATCCTAGCAACTTGGGAGGCTGAGGCAGAAGGACTCTAAGTTCAAGGCCAGAGGCAGCCTGTGCAACTTAGTGAGGCCCCCTCTCAGAATAAATAATAAAAAGGGATGTGGCTCAGTGATAGAGCACTTGCCTAGCATACATGAAGCTGCAGGTTCAGCCTCCCAATACTGAAAAAAAAAGGAAAAAGGAGAAAGGAAGGAAGGAAGAAAAAAAGAAAGCCAGGCAGGCAGCACTTCTTCATTTCTCGGCCCCAGTCTGAGAGCAAAACATCTGGATCCGCCCCAGATGTTGTTGAGCCTCCTCATCTCCAAAGTCTTCCCATGACTCACTCTTGTCTGCTTCCAGCCTGGCCAGCTCAAATGGCTTGTCAGTCAGTAGCTTCTTCCCCGCCACCTCACCCACACTCAGCGCCTGCAGCACCACCTCTCCTGGCTTTCCAGCCACCGTTGGTCACTCCTGCATCTGTGCCAACTCTTCCCAGGGAGCAGGCCGTGGCCCTCTGCCCTCACCATCTGGCCTTCCCCTCGGGGCTCGCATCCTTTGCAGCCCTGCGCTGCCTCCAGGTGCAGTTCCAGCCCGCGGGTGTCTGAGGGCTTCCTGCTCTATATCCAGCCTCATGCTTGACATCTCCGCAGGATGCCCACAGGCCACAATGTCTGTTTCACTCCTGTTTCCCCAGGCTCATCTCAGAGCCTGACATTCACAGAGCACTCGATACATATTTATCCAGTGATTGAAGGATTGAATGGATCAAGCAAATTCCATGACTCTTAATGTATTCTAAAGTGTGAAGACCCTGTCTACCCTTCCTTTGGTCTCCCTAAATCTCTTGTTCTGCAGAGCCAATCTCTGCTTTTCTGGGAGGGCCTGTCCTCAGTTAATCAGAGGGCATCTGCTCTTGGCCAAACTCCAACCTCACAACTGGAATCTTCGCTGTAACCACCGTGAGTGGGAAGGGCAGCCAGCACAACACAGGCAGGGCAGGGTCTGGAGCTGGCCCGAGCCAAGAAAGGACGTAACCTTGGAGTAGGGTAAGGAGGCTGGAAGCTGGACGCCTGCCATGGGCTCAGCCAGCGCTTACGGGGAGGAATGTCAGATTTATTTGGCTGCAGGAGGCACCTGGGACCAAGATCAATACCGAGCCTTGGGGCTATATTTCTGCTTTTCATTGGCTTATGCACAACTATAATAACTTCTTGTTTTAACATAGTTCTTACTTCCAAAGAGCCCACATGTTTTATTTTCAGTTTAATGGATCCTCAAACATGTGCTTCTGGCTAGACAGAAGCAGACATAACTGTCACCATTTTATAAAGAGAGGGAAGTGCAGACAGGCGAGGTGAGTCATGAAGGTCACAGAGAAAGGAGGTGGGAGGTTCTGGGTGTAGCCCCTCGCCTTGTGAGAGCCTCTCATACGGCTCCCTCAGGTAAAAGACGGACCCGTGACTCTTACCTTGTCATTAACCAGGATTTATTTTTAGCTGCAGACTCACATGTCAACTGCTACACAGCATCTCCATTTCACTGTCTCTGGTGCTTTGAACTCAGTGTGTCCAAAATGGAGTGCATGTGCTGAAGCCCCAAAGTCTGAGCCCCTACCTGTATCCCCACCATGGGAAAACAACCGCCATCCACAGACTGCAGTGTCACTCTATCTTTTCAGCCCCTACCTTCAATGGCTTACCCATCGGCCATCTTTCCCTATTTCCTGTTCCCCTGACTGATTCTTGCTACTGCCCTCTGAAAGTCTGCTTCCCCTCACCTCCCACCTGCACTCCGAAGACCCCCAACCAGGGGTCCACCTCTCAGCTTGATGCACAGGAGCCAGCGTGGCCCACTCTCTGTGTAAATGTGACCCCCTTCTCTCTACTTGAGCTGGGATTTAGCTCAGTTGGTAGAGCGCTGCGCTGCAGTCTCTGAGGTCCCGAGTTCAATTCTCAGCACTGCAAAAATGGGAGAAGGGCCTGGCAATCCACTCCCAAGGCAATCCTGAAACAGCCATTGAAAACCCTCTGAGGGTCGCTATGAGTCGGATACCGACTCGACGGCACCTAACAACAAGTGTCTATTTACTGTTCTTCCTTTGCTCTCAGGACATGGATCAGGCGCCTCACCTGGAATCCCTGTGCCTAGTGCTGAGCCCAGGGGTCTCCAGCCCTCTTTATCCTCCCTACTCCCGCCCCTGTTAGTCTCATCGCTTGCCCCTGCCCTCTACCAGGCGCCTTTCCCCTGGGCTCCTGGAGGCCTGGATGCTGCCCTACCTGCCTGCCTTCTCCTAGCAGCCTCCACTCCTCTCTCTGGCCACAGCATCATTCCAAGTCCTCAGAAAAGACTTCCTGACCCCCATGTCTTCAAGGCCCTCATCACAGCAGCAGAACTGCTTACTGTCCATCTCCCAGCAGATGCTCGGCAGCCTGAAGGCTGGGTCTGAGCCTAGGTCTGTCTCACTTGCTGCTGAGGTCATGGTGCTTAAAAAAAGCATCTGGTACGTAGTAGGCACACAATCAATACTGACTGCATCAACAGATGCTCGACGCTCAGTCCACATGTTTCCTTCCCTTCTTAGAAGCAAAGAAGTTCCCAGGTTTATGTTAGAGCTTTTAACCCCAAAACACCCATTGGATGGAAGGTGGAGACAAGAAGGAACTGACACGACCTTTTTATTCCCAGACTATGCTGTTTTGAGGGTGCCACTGGAGCTCATCCTGGCCCAAGAGGAGGAGGAATGAAATAGATGCATTTCCTGTCACCATGGAAAACAGCTCACCCAGCATGGCCTGTAACTTTTATGAACACATCGATTTCACCTATTGATTATGTGCATTCTGCACAGCCAAGCTCACTCCATCTCTCCGTATCCCCCACTGCCATTCCCACCCTGCCACGTACACACCTTCTTGCTTTCTCCCCCTCATGCAGAGCCATGGTGTATGGCAACCTAGCTCAGGAGGAATTGATTTTAAGCAAAGGAATACCTCACAAAGAAATTAAAAGAACCACCAGAACAAAACCTAATGGCCAAACAACTACACAAGGGCAGAGCAGAGGGTGCCAAAGTCCTGACCAAAGACAAAAACAATCAAGATAGCAATACTAATAGTATGGAGTGATATGCATGAACACTTCTAACATTTAATAATAGTCTTGTGTGTTATCTGATGTAATCCTCATGACAACCCTCTATGCAACAGGCATTGTAATATGACCCATTTTCATATGAAAACATTGAGTCCCAGAGTTGTGTTACTATTTGTATTAGTCCATTTTCTGTTGCTTTAACAAATATCTGAGGCTGGTTGATATATAAAGCAAAGAGGTTTATTTAGGTCATGTTTTTGGAGGGTGAAAGCCCAAGATCAGGATCGCTCCATCTGTTTGGTCTCTTTTGAGGGCCTCCAGGCTGTGTCACAACATGGCAGAGAAATGGAGTGGGAACCATCCAAGTACAGAGTCTTCCATGTGCATGGGGTGGCCCTACTTTATAACAACCCATACTCTCAAGAACTCACTCACTCCTCCAGCCCAATATTAATCCCTTCCAATGGTGATGCCCCCAGTGAGATAATTACCTCTCAGTAGGCCACACCTCCTAAACATTCCACCACTTCTCAACATCACCACCATAGGCCCTGCCTTCCAGTGTGTGAACCTTGGGGAGACAAACTATATCCAAACCACAGCATCACTTACCCCAAATCACTCAGCGAATAAATGGAATAGCCAAAGAACAAAAGACAGCCTGATGTCAAAGCTTCACCTATGGCCCGCCACAGCACCCAACCCTACCACTTCCATCTCCCACCATGCCCATGGTGTTTCCTCAACTCCCATACTAGTAGAGAGTCCCCATTTAGGACAGATGGGCTTCCACTAATGCATTTACACACAGTATGTTGTTCTCAAGGAGTTTAGTGTCTATTCTCAAAGAATGTATGGTCTACTGGGCAGGGCATTAAATGGGAAATCACAGTAATTATTTTCAATTATGATTGTATATGCATCAAAAAGTGCTGACAACTGTGACTCACTGAGTGCAATACCAAAGGACTCCATGTGACTCATGGTCCATGATGGCTATGGAGATTTATCATCATGGAAGTATAGAAGAGCATTTTGCTGCCAGGACTTGTATGTCTGGTCCTCACCCAGGAGTACTGAGCCCATCTCCACCTCTAATAGTGATAACTGCTACAAGACACCCAGTGAAATGGTGTGAGGTTGTATCTCAACCCACCTTGGTATTTCTCTGGGCAAAGTCTAACAATGTAGCCAGAGGTCGTGAGGGAGACACCTCCTAGGACTGACACATTTGTGAAAAGTCACTGGGGGTGGAGAAGGGACCCCTTGGTTGTTCTGGGAAAGGCAACTTAGGATCTTCATCTAATCATTCAACAAACAGCTCTTGAGTTGTACCTTTATGTCCAGATGCTGCAGGTGACACAGCAGAGGGCTGAGACAGATATGCCCTACCTTCAAGAAGCTTATTCTAACAGGGACTATCTCAACATGTTTGCAGTATTGGAGGCAGGCTTGTGCTACCTGGCTGGAAAGGGTTCATCTCTGTTTGACACCTCTGTGCTTCCGTAGGTTCCCAATAAACTCTGATGTCATCTGTCTGGAATAGTTTACCCTCCAATTCTCCAAAGGCCAAAACAATCACTGGAGTTTATAAGACATTGTTAGTTGTCAGATGCATCCCAATTTCAGAGAAGCTAAAATAGCATGCCTCTTGGAATTATATAAAACAGTGTAATGTCTGCCGTACAGGATTTTCAAGAGGATTAAACAAGTTTATATGTGTACCATGCTTAGAACATAATAAATGCTATATGACAACTTATTCATTGAGTTAAAAGTTCTTCACCTTTATCCATAAGAAAGAGGTCACCATTGACTGTTTCTGTAGTGAAGCACCCTGAGTTTTGGAGAGATTAAATGACTGTCAAGATCGTAAGGCATCTGAATACAGAAAAACACTATTCCTGGTTCCCGAGCCCCTGGTCTAAGTCTTGATGCTCTCTTTTCCCCTTCCACTACAATCTGAGATGGACACTGTTAACACACCTGATCTCTGTGAGATGAGCAACAAGCCCTCAGAGACTTAAGGACAATTTTCTTTTTCTGCCTCAGAAAAGCCATCCAGACTCCTTTTCTTTTACTCATTAGCTTTGTGTTCGTTTGACATCAGCTCCATGCATACCACAAAGCTTCAAGACAGGCAGCCAGGGGCCTCCTTCCCTCTTGGGGTCAAGGCTACATCCCTGCCTTAAGGAGGAACTCAATTTCTATATATGCAGGTTTATACCTGGAGACTTAGAGGTATCAAGTCAACAGAAGGCCTGGTCACAAAAGACATGCTTGTTGATAGAGGATGCAGCTCAGCCAAGACCCTAAGACTGAGAGAAAAATGGAGGTCCCTGTGGAGGAAGCTCTCCCAGAAGCTTTCAAACTGGGTTGGAAACAGGAGAACCAAAGTGGAGCTGGAGGAGTCACAGAGAGTCTATTGGGACAGAGAAGCATGACAAATGAATCAAACCAGTTTGCTGAGTCCCAGAGAAGCCCAGTTTTATTGAAACATCAACTGACACAAAAAGGACTTCTAAAACTAACCTGGGACCTAGTTTGAACTAAAACCAAGCTTTCTGGAAGTATATCCTACCAGACGTTCCGAAACAGAATGCAAATGGGTCAGCAATATCCTACACACTAAACTGAATCAGCTCAAGCTCCCAGGAAGGCATCAGCTTTATTATTGTTATTGTTGTTGTTGTTGTTTTCATTGTAAGACCTCTACACGTGAAATCTACCCTCTTAACAGATTTTTTTAAATGTATAACAGACTATTGTAACCTATAGACACAATGGTGCAGTGGATCTGTAGAACTTATTCATCTCATATAACTGAAATGTTACATTCACTAATTAGCAACTCCCCATTTCTCCCTCTCCAAAACCCATGGAAATCCTTGTTCTACTCTTTGCATCTGAGTTTGACTATTTTGGATACTTCATGTAAGCAAAATAATGTAGTATTTGTCCTTCTGTGACCAGCTTGTTTCATTTAGCCCAATATCCTCCAGGTGCATCCATATTGTCACATATTGCAACACTTATTTTTAAAAGATGAATAATATTCCATTGTGAACATATCACATTTTCCCATCAATGGACATTTGGGTTTTTTCAAATTTTGGCTGTAATGAACACAGAAGTTCTTCAAGATCCTGAATGCAATTCTTTTGGATAGATATGTAAAAATGAGATTGCCAGATCATATAGTGGTGCTTTTACAAAATTTTTTGAAGAACTTCCACATTGTTTTCCATAGTGGTTACACCATTTTACATTCCTATCAATAATGTACAGTGTTCTAATTTCTTCACATCCTCACCAACTCTTGTTATGTTTTGTTTTGTTGATAGTAGCCTCGTAACAGGTAAGAGGTAATAAATATCTCATTGTGGTTTTGATTTACATAGCTCTAATGATTAATGACATTGAGCATCTTTTCATATACATTCTGGCCATTTGCATTCTATCTATGGAGAAATATCCTATTCAAACCCTCCTTAGTGCATTTTTTAACCAAGTTTTTGATTTTTTGCTATTGGGTTGAAGGAGTTCCTTATAAATTTTGGAAGTAATTTAGAATATTAAGGTAAAATAGTTCCAGAGGGCTTTGACAGACTCATGAGGGAACACACACCTTCATCACTGTCCCAACTACATGGAACTCTGAGGCTCTGCAAATGTTACTTGAGCACAAGCTCTGCTTCCTACTATCTATGGAGTACAAGGCTAGTTGATAAACCAAAGTGTGCCTATTTGCTTGTCTATAAAATGGGAATGATAATGGTGTACCTTCTGTCTAATACTGTGGTGAAGATTAAGAGGTGTGTAAAATTCAGTGCCTAGTGTCTGTACATGAGAAATACTATGTCTGATATGACATTGTCATTGCCATTCTTATAAGATGCCTTTCAACTTACCACGCACTTTCTTATTAAAATCTCACAGATGAGACTCACAAAGCAGATCAATTCACTCCTTTGTGAACTGAGGCACTGAGGCTCAGAGAAAAAAATTTAAACCACTTACACATTCATCCCCACTAGATTTTTGTAAAGGTCAAAGTATTAGCAAGAACTTGCCTGGCTATATACATATTCCCATATAATTTACAGATGCTTACAACTATGAAAGACATCCTTTGGCAATTTGCAAGTTAAGTATCATTTAACTCAAAGCATGAAGTAAAAAGGGAATTATCCATCCAGGGAGAATTGCAGGAGAGACAGCAGGGGTCCCCAGAAATTCTCCCAACATCTTCGGTGGGAGAACACTAAATCCAAGAATTTAGCATCTGCCCAACAAAGGAATATTATGCACGGCATTAAAATGAGGGCTATAAAATCCATGAAGCAACATAGAGAAATGTGGAGTGAAAAAAAGTCAAGTTATGGGATTGGATGTACAGGATGATTTCAGCAGGAGGGGAAGAAGGAGTAGGAGGAAACCCGTGGGGAACAAGCAGTGGCTGTGTCAGGACACTATGGTGAGTAATTATTTTTAGTTCTTCCTAAGGCTTATTCTCTCTGAGGCCCTGGGTTCTATCCCCAGAACCACAAAAACAGGAGAAGGATATGGCAATACACTCCTGAAGCAATCCTGAAACAATCAGCCATAGAAAACCCTATGAGGGTCACTATGAGTCAGACCCAGCTTGACGGCACCTAACAACAGCAAGGCTTCTTAACATGGAATTGTAACTTAGACATTCACTAAAACCATATAATCTGAAGTTAGGAAGACCTGGGTCTGGGATTCAACTTGATCACTGACTAGTATTTGAGCTCCATAAGTTTTTCATCCTCAGTTTACTTCAGTGTCTCCTCTTGTAAAATGGCAGCAATCACAGCACATGTCCATCAAGATTTGAGAAGAAGAAATCATATATGTATAATGATTGGCACCATATCTGACAATACCAAGTGTTCAATGAATGTTAGACAAGTATACCTAAGAAGAAATGGGAATCTCATTCCTTCTTATCAATAATGGCCAATATCAACTGCTGTTCTATTGATTCTTCTCAGCCCTCACTTCTGATAAAGGTGGGGGGAAGAACTTTCCTGAGAGTCACAGGCCTAGGCTCAGTCAATGCTGTATTCTCCTAGTTGTGCGTGGGACTCAGTTCCTTCTCCTATGAAATGTGGGGAATTCTACTCTGCATAGAGGTCTGTGGTACCCTTTACATCTACAATGGAAAGTTTCACATACTTCAAATCAATTATAAAGAAAGCTCAAACAAAGTGATGAGAAAAAGAGCACATCAATAGGAAAACCAGCAAAAGCCCTGTGAAGGCAATTCACCAAAAACATAAATAAATAAATAGAAATAAATGGAAAAATTATAAATGAAATAACAGTCTAACAATGAAAATAACTCATTAAAATAGCAAGTCACCTATCAAATTTGCAGAGGCTTGTAAAAATTTTTATTCTCTGGATGGTACATATGGAGAAAAACTGTTCTCTTATAGTGTCTCTAGGCTCTAGACTGGTACAATCAGCCTAGAGGCCAAGTTCATAAGCTTTATATTAACAACCACAAAATGTTTATGACCTTTGGCTTTGTAATTTCCCCCATGGGAATTTAACCTTAAAAGACAATTGAGAACTTTATAAGGATTTATCAGCAATGATGTTCTCTGTGTTTTTTTTTAATAGCAATGAAAACTTGGAAACAATCTAAACATCTAGAAACAGAGGACTGGTTCCCCATTCTACAATTATATAATAGAATGTCATATGACCATTAAAGGCCATGTTGTTTGGGAATATTTAACAGCCAGAAAAATATGACATTAATGTGGCTAATCCTCTGCTTCCCCCATGGCACTGGCTGCTGACTCCCAGAGCGGAGAGCATGTAGGGTAGGTGTAACTAGTCCACATATCTGTGTTGAGAGAAAGTCTCCCCAAAAGGAGCACCAATCATATCAACTTGCTAATCACACTAAGGTCACTCCAGCCACTCACAGCTTCTCCAAGATTCTGACTGGTTATAATACCCGGGAAATCTCACCAGAGGAGGGCTGCTTAGTTGCTGCTGCAGTGGATCCTAAGGTCATGAAGGAATCTTGTCCTACCCTACCCCAATGGCTAGCACATCCCCTAGCCTAGGTGATTTGCCTAGTAAGATGGCCTGGACTCATATCCCTGAGGAGTCTCAGTCCTAGACCAGCATGCACTTCCCAGGCTGTGCTTACTGTACCTGTCCATTTATAGTAATGATTGGTCACAAAAGTACCAAGTGGCCCAGGGGACACTTGAGTGCAAAAAATATTTCTCATTTCTATAGTTACGTAGCAGCTCTTCTTACTTCTTATACTGACAAGAGTCCATTACTTCTGTGTGCTTGCTGGCCTTCCAGCACAAGGAGCCCAAAGTCAATAGGCAGGGGCCATAGCTTTAAGTTTACAAGAACATCTTCTATGTACCCTGGGGGAAGAATCCCCCCTAGGACCTAGGATCTCCTGACTGACAAGAGATCAGAGATGTGAAGAGCGTGCAAATTCCCCAAATGTGTCACTGGGAGTGATAATGAGCAGGATGCTTCTTCCTCCACCCCTGGATTCTTGGACTCCTGTGTTCTGTCCTAGGGACACAGCATCCTATAATGCCTATCAGTTTAAGGTTATAACCAGCCCACAGGATGTTGCCCCATCCTTACAAGATATTGTCCCTAACCTGGTATCTTGACTATAACTTCAAGAGGCTCTTCCGATCCTTAATCAGGCCAGCAGCTTCAGAAAGGTGCAGGATATGAAAGAATCAGAGAATAGCTGGTTATGTGTTCACTACCATCCCTCCTTTGCCATGAAATGGGCCTTGATCCAAAGCAAGGTAATGTGGTATCCCATGTCAGTAGAGCAGATGCAGATTTGATCCCTAGAATAGTG
>VMDO01000836.1:55787-107760 GCA_007922755.1 Pedetes capensis
CAAAAAAAAAAAAAAAAAAAAAAAAAAAAAAAAAAGACAGTGAATGCTGCTGCCGGGTATCCTCCAATAGAAAAATGGGGATCTTCAATCACACTGAACCTTAATAACTGTGTGAGACATTTCTCAGCTTGTTCGGTGCAGTTAGTTGGATGTGAGTTATGGGTGAGAGAACAGCCTGAGATATGGGCAAATGGTTTCACCTTCCATTATGATAACACTTCAAGTCACACATGGCTTCTGGTACAGCGATTTCTGTCAATTAAAAACATTACAATGTGTTCTCATTCACCTTATTCACTGGATCTGGCACCATGAAACTTCTGTATCTTCCCTAAAGTCAAAATGACTATGAAAGGCAAACATTTTGAATCATTGTAGGACATCAAGGCAGTTGCCCAACAGTGCAACTAAAAACACTTTTACAGAAGAGAACTTCAAGAACTGCTTCAGAAAGTGGCAAGAATGATGGGATAAGTATGTCTGAAGCCAGGGGGAGGATCTTGAGGGAGATTAATGGCAATCTCTTTTACTATAATAAATATTTAATTTAAATATTTACCATGTTTATCATATCTGTGTGCTGTTGGAATCAGGCATAGCCTTTATCTTTAGTATAATGCTACTCACTCCATTTGTCAGCCATTTGTGCAAGAAATGCCAGTGGATATTTTTATATGTATTAGAACAAATACATATATGCCCTAACCTTATCTGTGGAGAGGGTCTAGAAAAATCACACCCCAAGAGCAATGAGTATACCTAGCACCAACGTCTTGGTTTCTAAACACAATTTTCCAATAGAAGGAACTTGAAAACTGGTTAATTCCAGGGAAAATACAAGATGAACTTATAATACCTCATAGTGTCAGAAAATACAGAAATGCTAAGAAAGGATGCAGGCTTGTCAAAATAATGGGGTTTGGATAAATGAACTATGGTGTATCAAGACTTAGTTCAGTTGGTAGAGTGTTGCTCTATCTGTTGTGAGGCCCTGGGTTTGATCCCCAGCACCACAAAAATGGGAGAAGGACCCTGCAGCCTACTCCCAAAACAATCCCCAAAACAATCAGCTGTCAAAAACCCTATGAATAGCAGATATCCACTGACATAGTGCTGGGCATGGCGTGGTGTTGGGGAGTGTTTTCTTCTGTTACACATCGGGTTGCTATGAGTGGGATCCTACTCACCAGCACCTAACAACAAACAACAAAAAGAAATGAGTGATCAACTCATAAAGAAACAAAGAGTAAACTTAAATGCATATTACTAACTGAAAGAAGTCAATTCAAAAAGACTATACACTATATGATTCCAACTACATGACACTCTGGAAAAGCAAACCTATGGAGATAGTAAAAAAAGATCAGTGGTTTCTAGGAAATAAGAGGAAGGAAGGATGAATAAGCAGAGGACAGAGGATGTTTGGAGCAGTTAAACTAGTCTGCGTGATACTACCAGTTGGATACATGTCATATCCGTACAATGGCAATATCAAGAGTGAAACCTAACATAAGTTATGGAATTAGATAATAATCCTGTGTCAATATAGGTCAGTCCATTATAACATATGTACTACTCTGCTAGGGGACATTGATAATGGGGACAGGGACTGTGTATATGTGAGGACAGGGGTATGTGGGAAATCTCTGAATATTCTGTTCAATTTTGCTATTAACCTAAAACTACTCTATAAATAAAGTCTACTGAATAAATAAAGACTAGGGTCCAACTTGAACAAACTCCTAATAGTCAAAGTTAGAAATCTTTTGGAAAGAAAATGATGATAGCATTGGATTTAACCCACAGAATGAATGAATGAATAAATAAGGGACAGCTCATTCTTATAGTAGAATTCTAATTAATAAATGTAGAAAGAAAGAGAGAAATAGAAAATTATCCTTAGGCAAACACTATGACTCTAATTGTTACAGACAAGATCTAAGAATGGATGGTAAAATTAGCAGATGCAGTTGGAAGAGGCACAGGATTTTCACAGTCTCAACAAATTGCCCTGAAGATATTTGTTAAGTACCAAAGGAAGGAGAGAAACTTTATAATAGATAGATCTGGTAGGAACCACCTTAAGCAAAGGACGAAGGTCGACACCTCCAGTAATAAGACAGATCGATAACATGACCCTTTAATATGATGCATGGAGGACAAACTCATTTCTTTGGCATTCTTGCCAAAAATGGATAACCTCATTCCAAGCATGAGAAAACATGAAACACACTCAAATTGAGGGCATTCTACAAAAAGATAACTGATCAATATTCCTCAAAAATGTCAAGATCATGAAAACTAAGATAAACTGAGAAACTTGAGAAATTGGAGACTAATGATAAATGGGCTGGAATTTAGCTCAGTTGGTAGAGTGCCACTCTGCAGTCTCTGAGGTCATGAGTTCAATTCCCAATACCGCAAAAATGGGAGAAAGATGTGGCAATTCACTCTCTAGGCAATCCCGAAACAATGAGTCATTGAAAACCCTATGAGGGTCGCTGAGTCAGATACAACTCGACAGCACCTAACAACAACAACAATGATAAATAGCAAGTAAAGGTAGGGTAAGAAAAACTAAAAAGCTGCTAAAAATTGTAGAACACTAATGATAAATGACAACTAAACGTGAGATTTTGGAACAAAAGAAGAGTGGCTTTGAAGGAGAATTGGTGACTCTCAAATAATGTCTATATCTTAGTTCATAATGTCATATTAATGTTAGTTTCCTGGGTAAAGGAGATAAGAGAACTCTCTGTACTGTTTTGCAACTAATTCTGTCAGATTAAAATTAGTTTAAAATATAAACTAAAAGGAATTCAAACAATAAAACACACTTCACGTTTTGTAAACCCCAAGAAATGAAAGTGCAGAGTCCAAACAATGCAGACTCATTTTAGTGCCACCTAAGCCCAAGCAAGACAAACAACCCAGGCAGGAAAATTAAAAAATCATGTCCACTCCTTAAACCCAACAGAAGCTGTATTTAGAGTCTCCACGTGCTGTGTTCTTCTATTAGCATGGATAATTGGAAATTGACTGTGGTTAGAAATGATGCCCAGTTTCTTTCTCTTGGTACAACACAAGATAAATTCCCAGGGCAATGGCCTATGATATTGAATCCAACAGTAATTAAGTTAATGTATCCTACCTTGTGTGTCGAGTTGTAATTCAGGTGGTACAAATCCTCTATTGAACTCAAATTCAATAGCATGTTCAATTCCTCTATTTTTGAGGTATACAAAGGTTGTAGGAAAATTATAAAAGATAATACATTATAATTATATTCTAAGGAAGGTTGGGTGTTTTCACTCAGCACAAGCCTTTCATGGGGCACCCTTTCTTTTGCACAAAGAAAGTAAGTAACAGGTAAGTAAACATCGGCACATAATAAATGGAGCAAAGAACTGTGGCTTTTGCCTGCCCAGTATTTTTTTTCCCTCCATTTAATACGCCTTGATTTTCCTTTGGGGAGCCACCCCCTCCTTTCTCTCAGCCTATATATGAGGTGCAATCAAAAAGTACCGTGCATGTTCACATTTTTAAAAACTTATATTATAAAAGACATATTGCCATTAAACTCCCTCAAAATACTCCCCCTGGATTTGAACACACTTATCCCATCATTATTTCCACTTTCAGAAGCAGTTCTGGCAGTCCTCTTTGACAAGTGTCTCTAATTTCATCCTCCATCATGACAACACTGTGTCACACATGGCTTCTGGTGCAGCAATTTCTGTCAAATAAAAACATTATAATGTGACTGCATTCCACCTTACTCACTGGATCTACACCATGCAACTTCTGACTCTTCTCCAAAGTCAAAATGGCCATGAAAGGTAAAAGTCTTGAGTCACTTCAGGACATCAAGGCAGCCACAACAGTGCAACTAAAGACACTCATGAAAGAAGACTTCCAGAACTGCTCTGAAAAGTGGTAAGAACGTTGAGATAAGTGTGTCTGAAGCCAAGGGAAGTATTTCTAGGGGGATTAACAGCAATGTGTCTTTCCCTGTAATCATTTTTAATTTAAACACTCATTTTTTATCACACCTTATAACTCAGCAGGGCAGATGCTTCCAGAGTAGGCACACGACCCCAACTGCCCAAATATCACATACAGTGAGCTTTCTATTTCTGCAGGATCCACATATGAACCTTGAAGCAAAACTGTTCAAAAAGGGTTTTTTCTGGAAAGTTCCAAAAAGCAAAACATGTATTTGCCGCACAACATGAGCTACACTGAATTCATGCAAATGAAGTAAAGTATTGGCACACCCTGCTGTGGCCTCACACACTTCACAGATGGGCAGTCTCTCTAGCACTCACGTGAGCACTGTTTGCCTCAAGCCTCTTGCATGTATGATGTCTATGGACCTCCTATAGTTGCCTATGTACTGGACATGTACAGTCCTTCCTTTCATTACTCTCTAAACAATATAATGTAATGATCATCAACATGGCACTGACATTGGATTAGGTATTATAAGTAATCTAGAGATAGGAAGGTGTGTGTAGATGATGTGCATTTTATATAAGAATCTTGAACATCTTTGAATTTTGGTATCCGTGTAGTTAGGGTCTGAGAAACAATTCCCTGTGGATGCTGAGAGACAACCATAATTTCTCTGGCCATAGGCATCTGTTCAGGATGGGCACCAGATATGAGTCTGGCCAGTTAGGCTTAATTCTAGGACTTTTGTTGAAACTTTAAGAACAAATCCGTTTTCACTGATGATACTGAGATGACAGCCAGAGTCAGGGTGGCCATCCTGCCATTCTTGGAAGAGATCCCAAATGAGGTCAACAGGTAGGAAAACTGGGCCAAGTGAGAAGATGAGTGACCACATCCATTTGGCAACAAAGCCCTTTTTATTTCTCCTCCTCCTCCTCCTTTTTTCCTTAAGCCAGATTTAGTTTGCTTTCTAACATTTGTTAATATATTTAATAATTACAAATAAGGATTTCTAGGCCAAAGAATCCTTTTTTTTTTGAAATCTCAGTATCCAGATCTGTCTCTAAATTCACCCACTCTGTTAAACCTGATCTTTATAATTTTTTTATCCTCCCTGTCCTCTCCCTCTCTTCTTCTCCTCCTCCTCCTCCTTGTTGTTGTTCTTCTTCTTTTCCCTCTCTCTCTCTCTTTCTCTCTCTCTCTCTCTCTCTCTCTCTCACACACACACACACACACACACACACACACACATTTCCAGTTTTACCTCTCATATCAGTCCTCCATTATACTTACAAATTTTCCCCCTTCCCCAAGCAGAAATGTGTCCCGCCTGCCCCTTTCCCCAGGTGTCACACATCTGAAATCTCTGTAACTCAGACTAAATTTTCTCTCAGCTTTAAAATAAAGAATTTTTATTAAAGGGTGAGGCAAAGAAGGGAGAAAGATGTGCATAGTCTGGTGTTAAACTTGGAGGTTTATTCTAACAGGAGTGGTAGCCAGCCTGCAATGGTCCTGACCTGTCTGTGTCTTGGTGCCAGACACCATGAAATCTTGGGCTCAGTAATCTTGGGTAAATTACCCAAGAGCATTGGACTCAGCTCTTACACCATAAGGTGGGGGATTGTACTAGATGGAAAGGAAGCGCTGCCACCCCATGGTGCTTGAATCAAGTCAAGTGATCCTCCAGAAAGTGAAAGGACAGGTAGGAAGCCTATCTTCCACTGCACAGACACTAGACAACCTTACATTTCCTAAGACCAAGTTCCATGTTCTGATCAGACCTTAACAATGCACCCACCTTCCCCTGTTAATCTCCAAATGGGAAGTGATCATCTGCCTACAAACAATAGCAAATAGGAAACTGTAAATATTTCCTGTGCACCAGCAACGTGCCAGTCACTAAATCAGACATGCTTCAGACAGTGTCGCCAATCTTCACAGCAACCTGTTGAGGCAGGTCATCTGAGTCACCTTTGTTAAACAAGGACTCTGAAGTTCAAAGTGGCTAAATAACTTTAGATCCTAGAGCTAGGAAATGGCAGTGCCACTCTTCTACCCTATATCTGTATGACCACAGAGGCCACTTCTTTTTCTCCAAGTCCTCTTCCTCCAAAGAGAAACTCCCACCCCTTATCAGCTTCCAGCTCAACCAGAAAACCAAAGCAAGAGCTCTGGTGTTCTTCTGGCTCATTGCTGGCGGCTAGGAGCTCTGGGTCTGCTGGACAGAAAGAGGCCAGACACCTCCACGCCTCTCATCCAGCAATCCAAACAAAACAGTGGGCCTCAGCTTTTCTGGCACCAAGAACCAGTTTAGTGGAAGACAATTTTTTCATAGGCCATTGATCTGACAGGAGGCAGAGTTCAGGTGGTAATGAGAGGAATAAGGAACAGCTGTAAATACAGATGAAGCTTTCCTGTATCACTTGCTGCAGCCCAATTTCTAACAGGACACAGACCAGTCCATGACCCAGGGAGTTGGGGAGCCCTAAAATAAAAGAGTAATCCCAAATACATTATGTCTAACAAAGATGAAAAAAACATATGACTTTATAATGTGTACAAAGGGGCTCATCATAACATTATTTATAATGAAGGAAAAAACTTGGCATCATTCACCTGAGGAAGAAAATCTCTAGAATGGTGATTATATATTGATACTTGCTATTGTGTATGAAAACAAGTTCAAGAAAAAAAATGTTAAGCAAAATTCAAAAGAACATCCATTACAACAAAATAACTGATAACTTACTATGTATAGATACAGCAACTAACTCATTGTATGAATTATTTCACTGAATTCTCAACTGTAAGTATATGACATAGGTACTACTATTTATCCTCATTTTTAGGTGAGAGAAATGAGGTTCAGGGTAAGCAAAATGCCAAAGTAATAGAATATCATTCAGCCTTAAAAGGGAAGGAAATCCTGACATATGCTACAAGTACAAATCTTGGAGACTATGCAGAGTAAAAGAAGCCAGCCTCAAAAAGACAAATATTGTATAGTTGCACTTAAATGAGGTACCTAGAGTAATCCAATTTGTAGAGGCAGAAGGTAGAATGGTGGTTGCCAAGGGCTGGGGGCAGGGAGCCTGGAGAGTTCTGTTTAATGAGTTCAGGTTTTCAATTTGAGAAGATGAAAAAATTCCGGAGACTGATGTTGATAACAGCTGCGCAAAATGTGAGGATGAACTGTACACTTAAAATGGTTAAGACTGTAAATTTTATGTTATGTATATTCTATCACTATTTAAGTATATATACACTCATTCATAATTAAATATGCTTTTCACCTCTCTGTTACCTGAAGCATCATGATGAGCAAAGGAAAAGGAAATTCACTTTCTGTTAATAAAAAGTGAAAGGAGCTTCCACAGATGAATGGTTAAGCAAAATGTGGTGTACATACAATAAGATATTACTGGGCCTCAAAAAGGAAGGACATTATAACAGACGCCACAACACAGTGGAGCCCTGAGGACACTATGCTGAGTAAAATAAGCCAATCCTCCCCAAATAAATACTGTATAGGACTACTTACACAGGTACCTTGTTGTTGTTGTTGTTGTTGTTGTTGTTGTTGTTGTTGTTGTTGTTATGTGCCATCAAGTCGAGTCAGACTCATAGCAACCCTGTGTACAGCAGACTGAAACACTTCCCGATTCAGGGCCAGGCACTTAGAGCAGTCGAACTCAGAGACAGCGGGATGGTGGCTGCTGGAGGGTGAGGGAGAAAGGAGTGAGGAGGTATTTACTGGGTACAGAATTTCAGTTTTACAAGATGAAGAAGTTCTGGAGATGGATGCTGGTGATGGCTACACAGTATGACTGTACTTAATCCCACTGTACTGCACATTGAGAAATGATTAAGATGATAAGTATTATATGTATTTACTATAATAAAAAATATTTTGTCTGCAGCCATAGCACCCTGGCATCCGATCCCATCAGATCTCAGAAGTTAAGCAGGGTCTGCTTGGTCAGTCCTTGGGTGGGAGACCACCTGGGAACACCAGGTGCTGCAGGCTAGGGAGAAGGACCTTGCAGTCCACTCCCAAAACAAGCCACCATTGAAAACCCTATGAATAGCAGAGAGGCACTGACAACAGTGCCAGGTATGGCACAGTGTTGGAGAGTGTTTCATTCTGTTGTACATAGGGTCACGATGGGTCAGACCCGACTGGATGGCACCTAAAAACAAGAACAAAAAGTTTTGGTAAGTCATCACCACCTGCCCCCACCATCCTATCCATTGCCAAAAAGGAACTCCCTGAGGCATCCTGAGGCAGAGCCACTGTTCCATGGCAGAAGGGTGGCATTTCCCACAGGGCACAGGGACTGTAAGTGGCCCTAGAAGCTTATAGTATATTGGGTGAGGAAGGCTGAGAAGGGCTTTGCAGCTTCCCTTCTTTCTGATTCCTTAGGTGTCTCAAAGAGAAACTGTGACAGAGAGAGCTAATATATGGTGTGTTGTTCAAGTATCTATTAAAAGAGCAAATGATGGTTTCTATTCCAGTTTTAATGAAGGAGATATCATGAAACACTCTTTTCAGGCTGTGAAACATCCTTTTTCATTGCAGACTCCCCAGGGGAGATTGCAAAATAGATGGGAGTTAATATCGGAAGATTAAATAACATGATAGCAGACTTGATATCTTTGACCTAGTTTTTGAAAAAGGACAAAGATTTCTTATTTTTGCTCATCATCTTGTAATAAACAGCTTAGTAGGTCAGTGTTAAGCCCACTATAATAGGGTTGCTGACAAATGTGTGAGCATCCATTTATTACAGGGACCAGATGGAATGTGGGGTCTCCAGAAAGGATGAACACCACAAAGTGGGCTGGCCAAACCTCAGCAAGCACTCAGCATGGTCTGTGGTTTTCCTAGCAGGCCATGGAGAGGAAACAGCCTCCTTTTTTACCATCACTCAGCTGGACACAGTAACTCATAAAGACAGCCTGAAGGTCCTAAAATCACATCCTGCTTTTCCTTGTCCTGCAAGGGACACAGTATAAGGGTGGATTTCAAATTCAAAATACCTGAAGTCTGTGAGGCCCCTTAAGGGCACTTCACCCATCCACAGATGGGCAAACTGGTCCCCAAAATGACTAACCCACAGTCATATAGCCAACATTTAGGAAAGAGCCAGTTCCTCTGACTGCTTGTGTGACCTTGGGCAAAGGAAAAGTGTCAGCAAAAGAAAAGCAATCTCAATGTTGTCACCAGAAGGAGTAAGGGACATTAGGTCTCTGGCACAAGGTCATAGGGGACCTCTGAATCCCGATGTTCTTGTGTGTAAAATGGGAATAGTAGCTACCTCACAGTTCCATATAGAAAAATAACAATATGTACCTATGTATGGTAGTGGATTGGCAATTGCAATACACTGTGGTCATCCACTTAAGAAACTTTGTTCTTGTTAGGTGCCATCAAGTTAGGTCTGACTCATAGTGACCCTATGCACAACAGGACGAAACTCTACCCCACACTGTGCCATGCACATGATCTTTGAATGTTTGAACCCAATGTTGCCACCACTGTGTTTCTTCTCATTCTGAGTCATGCCACACCTGCAAATGGAGGTCCCAGGGGCTTTACTCCATTCCCATCACAAAGCTCAACTCTTCTTTGAGGAGGCAACTCTTCCCCAGTTCCTTCTTGAATGCCTTCCAGCCTGGGGGGCTCATTTTCTGGCACTATATTTGACATTGCTTCTCTACTCTTCATAGGGTTTTCAATGGCCAATTGTTTGGGGAATGGGCTGCCAGGTCTTTCTTCTTAGTCTTCCTTAGTCTGGATGCTTAGCTGAAACCTGCCCACCATGGGTGGCCCTGCTGGTATCTGAAATACCAGTGGCATAGCTTTCAGCATCACAGCGACATGCAAGCCCCCTCAGCATGACAAGCTGATAGGCACATAAGGCTCCATTTTGTCTATAGATTCAAGCTAAATGACTGTCAATGGAGATCTAATTTTAAATATCACCATATACTTCTTCCAACCATTCCTTGACCATTTCCTTTCCAGTTGTATCAACCTTGCTATACTTCTAGGCCTCTACCACCTGTCCCTGTTCCATTGTCTTGAAAGTGCCTGTCACTGATTTTCTTATTTATTCACCTATCTTGCTCACTGCTATATTCCCAGTAGTTAAAACAATATCTGTGACATAGCATTGTCCTCTGTACTTGTTGACTGCCTTGGCTTGAAATTTAAGACCATCTACAAGACCCTCTTGAGAAAAAAATGATTCCCAAGGAACATCATGATACCCTTTTCTATGCTGACTGACTTGAATACAATTTTATCAGTGGGCAAAGAGTTGGAGAAGTGGATTTGTTAAGACTTTTTTTTTCAGTACTAGTTGTTGAACCCAGGGCTTAGCACATGCTAGGCAAGTACTCTACCACTGAGCTCCACCCTTAGCCCAATTTTTATTTTTTATTGTGAGACAGGGTACCACTAAGTTGTGCAGGCTGCCTCTGTCCTCGAACTTTCCACCCTCCTGCCTCAGCTTCCCAAGTTGCTGGGGTTGCAGGTGTGTGCTGCCACACCTAGTTAAGATACTTTTTACCTTTTAGAATTGTTCGACCTCTCCCTATGTCTTTTTGCCATTGGGGAGAAAAAAACTATCATTTGCAAGAAAAGACAATGAAACAGCAGGATGTTCTATTTCCCTGTGAAGCTATAAGCAAAATTGCACAATCTGGTCACGCAGTTGAAACTCAACTCTTGGAAGGAAGGGGAGGAAAGAGCTTTTTATACTCAAGAGCCCCGACAAAAATATGTAAAGAAAAATAACAACACTGGCAGTAAGTATTGGCAGGTTCTCTGATGGCAAAATTCAATTTTTTAAAAAAAGCCAGGCAGTTCTTCAAAATAGAGCTTGACTTCAGGAAATTAGAGTTTGTCTTCAAGTGGGCACATTACAATTTCACAAGAAATTGTCTTAGCTATTTCTCTGCTGTGGACTTTGCAAGATAATGATACACTTAATGTTTCTGATTATGTTGCTAGGCAAGTCAGGGACCAGGGAATAATTGGAAAAGCAGAGCCTGAAAGTATTTGGAGAGAAACAAACTAGAGGCCAACCCAGGAAGCTTGGGGCCTAGGCTCCGAGGCTGGGCCAGTCCTTGCACCACATCCCCACCTCATTCCTACTTCTACTTGGGATCCTTTCAGTCAAGTTCAACTGACAGGGACAGAAGAGCCTCAATCCATCTTTAACAAGGATTATTCCATTTTTGAATAAGTGATGTCAAAGGGGGAAAAAAATCCCTGCTGTGTGACAAATGTTATGATGGGTTAAGGCATCAGGGAGTCCTTTCTCTGAAAGCAAATGGTCACTGTGCCTCCCAAACCAAGATTATTCTAAGTCAAGGAAAAACATGTTAATCAAGAGAACACAGGTTTTATCTTTAAGGATACCAGCATCAAGGAATCAGACTCCATGAGTTTAAAAGTAGCAAGAGGGAAGCCCAAAGCCAACTCTCTCTCATTTCACACAAGAGGAAACTGAGGCTCCAAGACATTCCATGTTATTCCCAACATGACTCACTCAAGCTAGGAAAAGATCTCAGAGTTCTTAGTCTCAGCTAGGGTGGCCAGTGATCCTGGTTTACCCACAATTGTACCCATTTTACTACTACAAGGCCCTTATCCGACTTCGGCTTTCTGGTCCAGCATGTAAGGAGTTTGGAAGCTGGCACTCTGTCCTGCTAAAAAGCTGAATACACTGAAAAAGCAACAACCCTTCTTAGGTATATCAGAGAAGTGAAGCCACAGGACAAACCAATACCCCAAAATTGGAGCCACAGACAGGCAAATACAGAAAATCACATTTGACCGGCACTGAAACCTCTGTTGGAAATTATAATAACTAGTACCAGGTAGGAAAACCTAAACTGTAACTGACAAATTGGTAGAGGCTCGGTGTGGGCAAGCTTGATAGTCACCAACTCACCAGGCCTGGTCACAGGGAGACCCCCACAATGCCATCAGTCCTACCTATATAGAGGAGCCTGCCAAGTACTCATAGAGGAGAGGGGAGGAAAATCCCTTTGTACTTGCAGCAGAAAGACAGGCAGGTAGCTCTTTTGAAATACACCAGTGCATTCTGTCCTTTTAAATAAGGGTTGCCCACAAGAGAAAAAATTTCACAAAAACCTAACCCCGATGGGGTTTGATAAAAGCTCAGTTTATCTATGGAAGGGAAATACCCAGCTCCATTCCACTCTAAACTAAGAGGAAGGAAAATACACAACGTCAACCCTTCTAACCATCCTGTATCATGTGGGGGTGAGGGCAGTGAAAGACATTATGAAGACATGTCTAGAGGTGGAGCCTCACTAACAAGCTACAACCTAATCATGGGAATATAGAGCACTTCTCCCTCCCTCCATCTGAAGAGTTCCTTTTCCCAGTATATCAGGTCTGGCTATCAAGAAAAAACGAAAAGCCCTACTAAAAAGTGAAAGGATAGAAGGAAGGAAGGGAAGAAGGGAGGAAGGAAGGAAGGAAGGAAGGAAGGAAGGAAGGAAGGAAGGAAGAAAGGAAGGAAGGAAAGAAAAAAGGAAGGAAAGAAGGAAGGCAGGAAGAGAAACCACAGTTTAAAAAGACTAAACAAGCATCAGAACGAGAGTCAGATATGACAGGAATGTGGGAATTACCAGACCAGGAATTAAGACAACTATGATTTATAGGGTAAGGACTCTTGTAAAGAAAGTAGACAACATGCAAGAACTCGGGGTAATATAAGCAGAAAGAGATGGAAATTCTAATAAAGAATTGAACAAAAACACTAGAGATGAAAACCTCTGTGACAGAAATGACAAATGCCTTCCATGGGCTTATTAGTAGACTGGCATGGCTGAGGAAAGTATCTCTCAGTTTGAGGATATGTCAGCAGAAACTTCCAGAACTACAAAGCAAAGAGAAAATAGACTTTTAAAAAGTGGTACACAGTGTTCAAGAACTGTGGGACAAGTACAAAAGATATAACATGTACATAATGAGAATATCAGACAGAAAAGAGAGAAAGGAAGAAAAGCAGTATTTAAAGCAATAATGATTGGGAATTTCACCAAAATTAATATCAGTCACCAAACCAGGAATTTGGGAAGCTCACAGAACACCAAACAGGATAAATACCCCAAAACTACACATAGGCATATTAAACTCAAACTTCAGACAAATATAAAGAAAAAAACCATAGAAGTCAAAAGGAAAAATAGAAACAGCAAAAAACCTTCCTTCCCTACACAGGAGCAAAAATAAAAAATACATCCAATTTCTCCACAGAAACCATTCAAGCAAGAATAAAATAAAGTGAAATATTTAAGATGTTGAGAAGAAAAAAGCCCACCATTTTAGAATTCTGTATTATGAGAAATTATCCTTCAAAAGTGGAGGAGAAATACTTTATCAGAAAAACACAAATTGAGAAAACCTGTTACTTGTAGACCTGCCTTGCAAAAAATATTAAGTTCTTCAGAGAAAAGAAATTATATAGACCAGAAAATCCAATCTGCATTTTAAAAGAGCATTACAAAAGGAATAATTAAAGGAAAAATTTTAAACTTTCATTTTCTTTATTCTTAATAGACTTAAGAGATAAAACCTTATTCAAAATGGTAATAGTTACAATGTTAATAATGACCACAGCATATATGTAAGTGAAATGGATGACAGAGATGATTCAAGAGATGGGAGGAAGATATAAGAATATTTTGCTATTATAAGGTACTAGCACTACCTGAAAACTATTATAATGTTATTTGAAAGTAGAGTCGAATTTTTTGTAAATGGATACTGAAAACTCTAGGGCAACCACTAAAAATGTGAGAAGCATATGTTTTTTAGCATGTAATTAATGTCTAAATGGAGAGTAAATAGAATCCTATAAAATGTTCAATTAAAACTACAAAAGGCAGAAAAATAGTGGAAGACATAAATAAGAACAAAGAACAAAAGCAATGAATTAAAAAAACAGTAACAAATATGGTAGATATTAATCTGATGGTATTAATAACTGCTTTACCTGTCAGTGGTCTAAATTAGCCAATGAAAAAACATAGGCTGGGATTTAGCTCAGTGGGTAGAGCACTGCGCTGCAGTCTCTGAGGTCCCAAGTTCAATTCCCAGCACCGCAAAAATGGGAGAAGGGCCTGGCAATCCACTCCCAAGGCAATCCCAAAACAGCCATTGAAAACCCTATGAGGGTCGCTATGAGTTGGATACCGACTCGACGGCACCCAACAACAACAACAATAGTTAGCAATACTATATTGAATACTTAAAATTGTGCTAAGTGGGTAGATTTATGTTAAGTATTCTTATCACAAATAATAATAAAGAGGATGGGAGGAAACTTTCAAGGTGATAGATGTGTTTGTGGTATTGATTGTGGTGAGGATTTCAAGGATATATAATTATCACCAAACTCATCAAGTTGTATACATTAAATATGTATAGATTTTTGTATTTTAATCATAATTCAAATAAATAAGATTTTTTAAAAAGGTTGGGGAATGGAAAGATGCAAATCAAAGGGTACAAAATTGTATTTATATAGAGTGAATAAGTCTAGGAAAGCTACAGTAAAACATGAGCCCTACAGTTAATAATATTGTATTATATGCTGGAAATGTGCCAAGAAAATACATTTTAGGCACTCTTGCCACAAAAAACAAGTAACTATGGAATTATAAGTATGTCAATTTGATTGATTCCAATAATCAATCCTTTACATATGACAATCAGTAGAGCAAAACATTCCATTATGTACCTTAAATATATACAATAAAAAAGAGCAGGCTGAGTGCCATGGTTCATACCTGTAATCCCAGAAATTTGGGAGGCAGAGGCAGGAGGATTGCAAGTTCAAGACCAGAGGTAGTCTACAAAATTTATCAAGACCTTGTCTCAAAATAAAAAGTAGAAAAATGGGTTTGGGTGCAGCTCAGTGGTATAGCATTTGCAAAGCATCCAAGTGCAAGGCCCTGGGTTCAAACTCCCAATACTAAAAAAAGAAAGGAAGAAAGAAAGAAAAGGAAAGAGGAAAGTTGGAGGACTGACACAACCTAACTTTAAGATTTACTATTTGTTGTTGTTGTTAGGTGCCGTCGAGTCAGTATCCGACTCATAGCGACCCTCATGGGGTTTTCAATGGCTGACCGTGTCGGGATTGCCTTGGGAGTGGATTGCCAGGCCCTTCTCCCATTTTTGCAGTGCTGAGAATTGAACTCGGGACCTCAGAGACTGCAGCGCAATGCTCTACCAACTGAGCTAAATCCCAGCCCCAAGATTTACTATAAAGGTATAGAATTCAAGAAAGTGTGGTATTGGTGAAAAAAAATAGATAATTATATCAATGAAACAGCATAGAGAGCTCAGAAATAGATCCATATATATACAGTGAACTAATCTTTAATAAACAAGCAAAGACAATACAATGGAGAAAAGAGAGTCTTTTAAACAAATAGTTCTCGAACAACTAACATCTATAAGTAAAAATAAGTGGTCTATAAGCAGACCTCACATCTTTCACAAAAGTTAACTAAAATGGACCGTACATCTAAATGTAAAATATAAAACTACAAAACTCCTAGAAGATGACATGGGAGACAATCTAGATTATCTTTAATATAGCAATAACTTTTTAGATGTGACACCAAAGGATTAATCTATGCCTTTGGAATAATTAAGAAATTGTTGTTGTTGTTAGGTGCTGTCAAGTTGGGTAATTAATAAATTAGAATTCATTAAGACTAAAATTTTCTGTTCTGTGGAAGGCACTATCAAAAGAAGGAGAATACAAATCAGAGACTGAGAGAAAAATATTGGCAAAAGATATATCGTATAAAGCATTTATCCAAAATATACAAAGAACTCCTAAAACTCAGCAATAAGAAAACCAGATTAAAAAGACATGAATAGATATTTCACCAGAGAAGACATACAGATGACCAATAAATATATGAAAAGATACTTTAAATGTCACAAGGACGTTGCAATTTAAAACGATGAGAGACTACTACACACCTACTGGAATGGCCACAATTCAAAACACTGACAACACCAAATGAGGATATGGAGCTTCAAGACATAATTTTTTGTTGGCAGAAATAACACCAAAATGGTGCAGCCTCTTTGGAAGACAATTTGGCAATTTCTTATAAAACTAAACATGTTTTTGCCATACTATTCAGCAGTCACGCTCCCAAGTATTTATTCAAATGAGCTAAAAATTTTTATCCACACAAAAACCTGTATAAGCATGTTTATAGCATTTTTACTCATAATTGCCAAAACTTGGAGGCAAGTAAGATGTCCTTTATAGGGTGAAAAGATAAATCAACTTTGGTATATCCAGACAACAGAATATTATTCAGTGCTAAAAACAAATGAGCTATCATTTGTGGAAGCTAAAAAAGTTGATGACATAGAAATAGAGAGCCCACTAGGGATTGCTAGAGCCAGAAAAGGGAAAGGAGAGAAAGAAGATGGATAAACAGTACCAAAATACAGTTAGAGAAGAGGAAGTAATTCTAGCATCCTATAGCATAGTTGAGGGATAGTTTAGCTCAGTTAATAGAGTGCTGCTCTGTGCTCTCTGAGGCCCTGGGTTTAATAACCAGCACAGCAAAAATGGGAGAAGCACCTGGCAGCCCACTCCCAAAATAATCCCAAAACAATCAGACATTGAAAACCCTATGAATAGCAAAGAAGCACTGACAAAGCACTGGGCGTGGCACAGTGGTGGGAAGTGTGACAGTACCTAACAAAACAACAAAACATATCATACTATGGTAATTATGTTGTTGTTTAATCCTGTTAAGTCATGGCCAATTCATAGTAACCCTCATAGAGTTTTAAATGGCTGATTGTTTAGAGATAATTTAGGGAATGGACTACCATATTCTTCTCCCACAGGGTAATTATAGTCTATGACAATTAATTATACATTTCAAAATAACTACAAAAGAGTTTGAAGCTTCCCAAAATATAAAAATGACATTCAAGGTTATAGAAATGCTAATTAACCTCATTTAGTCATTACTCTATACATTTATCAAATGATAATATTGTATCCTATACATAAGTACAAATATATGTCAATTTAAAATTTAAAATAATTAACATTTTTTAAAAAATGAACTATGAAGTCATAAAAAACACAGGGAGGAACTTTAAATGCCTATTACTGAGTGAAAGAAGCCAATGTAAAAAGGCTCCATTCTGGAAGAGTCCAACTGTATGGCACTTTGGGAAAGCCAAGCTAGGGAGACGGTATAAAGATCTATGTTAGCCAGGGAATAGCTGAACAAGAAGAGCACAGAGGATTTTTAGGGCCATGAAACTACCCTGTATGATACCACAATGGTAGCTACCTGTCATTATTCATTTGTCAAAACTCACAGAATGCACAACACCAGGAATGAACCCTAATCAAACTATGAACGTTGGATGATAGTGATGTGTCAATGTCCATTTTTCCACTGTAAGAAATTCCCCACTCTAGTGATAAACGCCAGTTACTAAGGGGTAATGCATGTGTCAAGGGCAGGGAGCATGTGGGAACTCTCTTATTTTTGGCTCACTTTTGCTGTGAACCTAAAAATGTGGCAAAAATACATTAAGTGAATGTTTAAAAAGACCTTCATCCCAGGAAATCCCTCAGTCACAAGCAGACAAGGATAGTTGGTCACCCTACACCCAAACTAGGATAAGATCTGCTTGGGGGCAAAGTTTTGACAAATGAATAATAATAGGTAGCTACCATCTCCAAAGTGATCCAGTGTTTAATGGGGAAACATGTCTTGATTTCCAGAAGCCTTCTGCAAGGGATCTACTACAGAAAACAAGCATACTTATCTTTAGATTGTTTGTGGTGTTTTGAGACAGGGTCTCCCTGTGTAGCCCAGGCTGGCCACAAACTTGTGATCCTCCTGATGGTATCACAGGTGTGCACTACCACACCTAGCAACATATCTTTAAAATGCCCATAAAGCAAACATCTGAAAGTGGATTTCTTTAATCCTGGGCTAAAATGAATTACCTTAGTACCTCTTTCCTCAGCTGTGAGGCAGCCTCACAGAAGAGAGCATCTCCCCAAATTAGCCCAATCACCTACACACAAAATGATTTATGGATTTTTTTTCCTACAAATTTCACTGAACTAAGGGAAAAAAGGTAGACTTGCCTTCTAAAACATGCTTTAAGACTTTGAGAGAAATCAAACTTTATCTATTAAAAAGGACCCCACTCTGAGAGCCCCTGATCCTTACAGGCTGTACAGGTTGAAACTGTCATATGAGGAGGGAATGAAGGGGAGCTGGAGAAAGGGAAGAAATGCTCTAGATATCCTTGGCTGGAAAAGGACTGGACCTGAGTAGCCAGGTGATCACAGGAGGGTCCCTTTTCACCTGGCAGGGCTGCTCCTTCACATCTGAAATCCCCTGAAGTTGAGGCACCTTGCTGGACTATTGGAAACACTTTTCAGAAGGTGATAACAAAGGGGCCCAAATGCCTCTAGGCTCTTTCCTGTATGTAGAACATTCCCTGATCCTTTGTTGGATTCTGGCAGGCACTATAAATAAGTGTTCCAGAAAATCTCAATTAAGCCCATGCCAGAAACAGCTAAAAGTGAGGTGGGTAACTATACTGATGATAAAATGGTTTGGTATGTGTTTAAATAACTTGGGACCTGGTAAAATGTAGGTTCTGACTCTGTGGGTCAGGGTCGGGTCTGGGAGTCTGCATTTCTAACAAGCTCCCTGGGGATGCCATTGCTGCTGCTCTAAGGAATAATAAGAACTGACATGTCTTACCCCAGGGACTATAAAATCCTCTATCCTGACAAACAAACTGTTCTGCTCAGTTTTCCACACAGTTGAATCCTTATTCCTCGAGGTTAAGAAGTGTTGTCTTGTGATTTTAGGAACCTTCCATACACTGACAACTCCCAGATCCATATCTCCAGTGTAGATGTCCCCTTAGTTCCAGACTTATAAATCCCATTGCCTGCTCATCTTCACTTGACTTGTTAACCAACACTACAAATAAGACATCCAGAGCTAAACTCTTAACTGCCACCAGTAAAAAAGAATTAACTTTAAACAGTTCATCAGCAAAGCAAACAAAAGCCTGCTCCACCATCAGCCTTCCCAGTCCATGAAAGGGAATCCCATCCCTCTAGCTTCTCACAGCAGAACTGGAGTCACCCTTGATTCCCCTCACACTGCCCATCCAACCTGCCATTAATCTTTGTGGCTTTTCCGCAACTTCTCCTGCTACTACTCTGTCCTAGGCCCTTATCTTTCCCTGCCTGCATTTCTAAACAGCCCCCAACCAGTCTCTCTATGTCTGCTCTTGCCCCCTGTAGTACATTAAATGACCCCCAAAAAGATACCACCCCATCCTCATTCCTGTAATCTGAAAATTATGACTTTTTCTGGAAAGGGTCTTTGTAGATGTAATTAAGGATCCCAAAAAGAGATCCTCCAGGATTATCTGTTGTTGTTGTTGTTGTTAGGTGCTGTCCAGTCATGTCCAACTCACAGCAACCTTCATAGGGTTTTCAATGGCTAATTGTTTCGAGATTGTTTTGGGAGTAGATTGCCATATCCTTCTCCCAAGGATTATTTGAGTAGGCTCAAAATCCATTGACAAATGTCCCTTCAAAAAGCCAAGTAGGAGGTTTGAGAAAAAGGAAGGCCAACTGATGACAGAGATCAAAATTAGAAAGCCATAAACAAGGAAGTATCTGGCAGGGGCAAAGAAGAGATTTTCCCTAGAGCCTCTGTGATGATTAATTTTATGTCAGTTTGATTAGGCCATACATGCTCAGATACTTGGTTAAACATTATTCTTTGAGTCTGTGAGGGTGTTTGTGGATGGCACGAACTTTTTTGAATCAATAGGCTGAGTAAGGCAGACTACCATCATAATATGGGTGGGCCTTATCCAATGGGCTGAAGGTCTGAATAGAACAAAGGCTCAAGTAAAAATTGGTTCAACCATTTTGGAAATCAATATGGAAGATACCTCAGAAAACTAAAAATAGATCTACCATTTGACCCAGCTATACCACTACCTGGAATATACCCAAAGGGAGATGAGTCATCATACCACAGAGACACCTGCATTTCCCTTTTCAATGCAGCACTCTTCTCACTAGCAAGGATATGGAACAAACCAAGGTGCCCATCAGCAGAAGAATGGATAAAAAAAATTATGGGACATATTCACAATGGAATACTACTCAGCAATTTTTTAAAAAATGAAATAATGTCATTTGTAGCAAAATGGATAGAATTGGAGAACATCATCTTAAGCAAAGGAACACAAACCCAAAAAGAGAAATACCATATGTTCTCACTCATATTTGGGAGCTGAATCATACTTAAAGGAAGAAAAAAATCCAATACATAAATTGATATATAAAAAGTCCACAGTTAAACTTAGTGTGGAAGGGATAATATAAGGAGTAGAAAGAAGGAGGGAGGGAACTAGCAGAGGGAAGCAAAGATTGGAGAAGATGGGATGGGGAGCAGGGTTAATGAGGCGGGATGAAGGGGGAGAAGACAATTTTGATGTAAACAGCACAACTTCATGAGTATATTGGAAAAATAGGGGAATATAACCCAAATAAGTATCAGAGTTTTACTACATACTAGCCATAAGGCTCCATAAACTTTGTGGGTCAATGAAAGTGTTGCCTGAAGTGATGTAAAAGATGCATAATGGAAAAAGCCAACGCTGTATTACTCTGTACCCCATCATCATTTACTAATAAAGGGGGAAAACACTTGAGTAAAAGGGAACTCCTCTTGCCTGGCTGCTGAGCTAGGACACTCACCTTTTCCTGTGTTTGGACTTGAACTGAAACATCAGCTCCTCCCAGGACTCAAGACTGCTGGCTTTCAGACTGCAGTTTGCACCACCAGATGTCCTGGTTCACAAGCCTTCAGACTCGTACTGCTTCTACACATTGGGTCTCCTGGGTCTCCAGCCTGTTAACAGCAGATCAAGGGACTTCTCAGCCTCCATAATCATGTGAGCCAGTTCCTTATAATCAGTCTATGTACACACACACACACACACACACACACACACACACATACACACACACACACACACACACACCCCTGCATACACTATTATGCAGTATTGGTCTCCTACTACTCTGGAGAACCCTGACTCCCAGAGGGAGAACAGCTCAGCTGTCACCTTGATGCCAGACTTCCAGCCTCCAGAATTGTAAAAGAATCAGTTCCCATTATTGAAGCCACCCAGTCCAAGGTAATTTGTTGTGGCAATCACTGGAAGTGAATACACACCCCTCCAGCCTGACCTGAACCTGGAAGATGATTGTAAATCAGAAGTCAAACATGATCCTTCTTCCATCCATAAGGGAAGCTCCTATCTCAGCACTCCATTCTTTGAGAGCAAAAGCCAAAGTGTGTGCAATCTACTCTCACTTTGCCTGCCTATCCCACCCTCCCACAGTCCCTCTGTCCCCTCACTATTCCATGTACACACCAGGGACAATCCCACGTTGGCACTTGATCAATCATCTCCTGAAGTCTGGGTGGCCAATTCTTCCACCTCCTTCTAGTCTGATTCAGTTTCACTTTCTCAATGAGCCCTGTCCAAATCAGCCTTTTCAAAACTACAAACCCCAGCTCCCAAAGACCTGTACCTTGCTCTATTTTTCCACAGTACTTATCACCTCTCGAGACATTGTATAATTTCTACATTGATCATATTTGGTTCTTACTGTCTCCAGAAGGCGACAATCTCCCAGATGACAGAAATTTTCTCTCCTCTGTTCACTAATATGTCATGTTGTTGCTGTTGGGTGCCATTGAATTGGATCCAATTCATAGTGTCCCTATGTACAACAGAATAAAACACTACCTAACACTGTGCCATGCACATAATCTTTTCATCTTTGAGCCCATTGTTGCAGCCACTATGTTTCTTCTCATTTTGTTGTTGTTGTTAGGTGCCGTCAAGTCGGTATTCGACTCATAGCGACCCTCTGTACAACAGGGGAAACACTATTGTCAGTGCTTCTCTGCTGTTCATAGGATTTTCAATGGCAGATTGAGAGGGGGTTGCCAGGTCCTCCTCCCAAACCTACAGCTTCTGGTGTTCCCAGGCAGTCTCCCATCCAGGTACTAAACAGGCCTGACCCTGCTTAGCTTCTGAGATCTGAAGGGATCGGATGCCGCAGGGCTACCGCTGAGTCATGCCATATCAGCAAAATGAGGCCCCAGGCCTTGACTCCATTCCTGTCATTAAGGTCGACTCTACTTTGAGGAGGCAACTCTTCCCCAGTTGTTTCTTGAGTGCCTTCTAGCCTGGGGGGGCTCATCCTCCTGCATTATATTTGACAGTGCTTCTCTGCTCTTCATAGAGTTTTCAATGGCTAATTATTTTAGGAGTGGAATTCTGGATCCTTCTCCCTAGTCTATCTTAGTCTGGAAACTCAGCTGAAATCTTTCCACCTTGGGTGGCCCTGCTGGTATCTGAAATGCCAGTGGCATAGCTTTCAGTATCACAGCAACATATAAGCCCCAACAGCACAACAAACTGACAGGAATTTTTACTCCTCTGTTCCCTAATATATGATAAATGCCTCAAATAGTGCCAAACACAGTGTAGCTACTCAATTCACACTGAATGAATGAATGAAAATTTCTACAAACACAGTAAAGGATAGAGTTCAAATTCAAACTCAAGGCCGTCTGGCTCCAAGCTCCATACTATTTCCAATCGACGCCACTTCCCTAGATTTTTGCTACTATGCTGCCCCTGAGAAGCTGCCTTTGGACATCCTTATAGGTAAAACATTCCTACGAGGGGACCTCTCAGAACTCTCATGATAAGCACACTTGGAGAGGGTTGGGCACAGACTGACCTTAGCCATGGCCAGAACAACAAAGCACAGAAAAAGGGGAGCTCAGTACACAAGGAGAAGGAGCAGAAGAGGGAAGGTTCAAGGTGAGACATACTTGATAATCACAAGATAAACCAAGAAGTAATTTATGTAACGCCAGAGTACAGTGAATCAGACTTTCAAAATCTGAAAGGGGTCAAAGGCTGCCTACAATCAATCCAACCCACCAACATTTAAACTG
The DNA here is from genome assembly GCA_007922755.1 of Pedetes capensis. Taxonomy (NCBI): domain Eukaryota; kingdom Metazoa; phylum Chordata; class Mammalia; order Rodentia; family Pedetidae; genus Pedetes; species Pedetes capensis. The sequence continues at coordinate 78,891 of VMDO01000836.1, forward strand.
CCTATACATCAATCCCACTAAGAACATAGCTCAATTCTCATCTTCAATTATTTCCTTATATTTAACTTTACTTCCAGAAAACTATGCCTTCTCGAAATATTCACCATCACCTCTTCCAAAATAGCCTTTATTTCATACATAGGACCAGGGCTCAGCACTTTTTTTTTAAAGAATCAGATAGTAAATATTTTAGGCTTTGTGGACCATATGGTCTCTTTGGCAACTATTCAGCTCTGCTATTTCAGCATTAAAGCTGTCATAGGCCATATTCAGTATAAAGGAATTGGTGTGGATGTGTTCCAATAAAACTTTATGTGCAAAAACAGGGAGCAGCAGACCTTAGGTGCTGACCCCTGTGTTAGACCACCCAGAACAAAGCAGTCCTACAGATAGTTTAAGTACAATAACCCTTTCCATTGGCATGGCCTCCAGTTTCTCCAAGGGCCTGGACCTTCCCCTAATAAACACCCTCTGTTTGTATAATTCTTCAGGTGGGGGATTCATGACCTGAGTAGGATGCTCTAGCATGATCAGACCACTGTAGAGCGGTCAATCACCTCCTTCACTCCAGCCATCGTGCTTCTAATAATATAGCAAGAGAACATTTTACTTGTCTGCATCTCACATCCCACTACTGACTCAGAATGCATTCACAGTCAGCAGCAACCTCAAATGACATCTACAAGAGTAGGTCCTTCCTTGCCCACTGTGCATTTGCATCCTTGGTATTTTAGGCCTCCCCTTAGCCTTTTAACTTTTGCCCTGTTAGATTCCAGGCTTTGGATCTATCCAGTCAAGATCTCTTTGACCCTTGAATCTGTCATTCAAATTATTGGCCATCCCTTCCATCTCTGTTAGCCACAAATCAGTGAGAAGTCCATAAGAAAGCTCCAGGAGGACGTGGCCACTTTCTCCAGTGGTCCCTGGTACATTGCTTTCCTGTCCAGGTCCCTCTATAATTCAGAACCCCACCCACATCATGGTTCCCCTGTCTGTTATTGCTTCCCTTTGGACTCAGCACCTCAGGGGCATGAACAGCAGGCAGCATAGGACAGAACTGTGTGGAGAGAGGGAGGAAGGGGCCTCTGTCAGGCTTCACAAAGAAGAGCACAGTAGGTAAATTCTAGTACGTTTGAAACCCAAAGGTCTGCCTGGGCCCACCTTTCTGGAAAACAATGCAACTGTAATGACTTCACGGGACTGTCTCTGAGCCATGGTGGGTAGAGAAAGTCAGGTGTCAGCGGCCTTTTCCTCACTACCAGTGAGTCATTGAAAATGTAAATTTTGTCCAGTTTCTAAGATGGCTAGGCTTTTAACAGATTGGGAATTCATGTTTTTTTCTTCTTTTACAAGTATTTTTAGGTGAAAAGCAAATTGTTTTTCAATAGGTGGAAATCACTGACTTTTTTTTTTTTTAAGATTTTCAACATCAAACCAGCAGTCATGGCACATACCTGTAATCCCAGCACTCAGGAGACTGAGGCAGGAGGACCGCCATGGTTTATATAGCAAGTTCCAGGCCAGGCTAGACTACACAGTAAGATCCTGTCCCCAAAAAAACTGAAACAACAAACAACAAAAAGATTTTCAGCATCATTTCTACTTGAGTCCTAGGAGAAAAGCAATTCAGAAGAAGTTCTGGTCTCTCCCTTGTCAGTTTCAGTCTCAAGTCATGTTGGGGTCTATGCCACAACAAAGAATTCAACCTTCAAAATCAGAGTGAACAGGACCCCCAAGCGTGAGGTGGGTGCCTCCGGGCCATGGCCGAGCACTGTGGCACTGAAACCCTAGGAAAGGCTATTGGGCTGTGGTTTCCCAAAAGCCAGCTGGGTGTGCTCAGGCTTGTTTATTTTATTCCACCAGCTACTCTGCTCCCTGTTTCAACGTATACTTGAAGAATTCTTTCTTTTTTCCAGTACTAGGGGCTGAGCCCAGGGCCTCATGCATTCTAGGCAAGTACTTTACCATTGAGCTGCTGCCCCCTCAGCCTCTTTTTTCATGTTTTGAGACAGGGTCTTGGTAAGTTATACATGCTGCCTCTGCCCTCAAACTTGTAATCCTCCTGCCTCTGCCTCCCAAGTCATTGGGATTACAGGCATGTACCACAGTGCCCAGCAGGAGTTTCTGTTTTGATGTGGCTTGGTTGGTTGTTTTCAGTGCTGGGAATTGAACGCACGGCCTCATGCATGCTAGGCAAGCATTCAACCAAATAAGCTACCTCCTCTGCCCTAGAATTCTTTATTGTAGCCTGAAACTGTGAGGCTCTAGATTCCACAGACACGAGCAGAGACTGGTGGTGGCCTTCACTTCTACTTGAATAGACAGAGTCAGTCTCGGACCATATATGTGTGAAAGAGTGTGTGCTTCCAGCCAGTTACCCAAATAGAATTTGGTATTCATGAGTTTTATATCTGTCTGTTTAAGGATGCTCAGACATAAATGGATCTTTAATTACATGGGTCTAAATATAACCCCATTTCCTTGCACACAAATCCCACCTTTTGCCGAATACATTGATTTGTTCCTACTCACATTAGTTCTTTCTGGCTTTCAGAAGAGACACTAGGGCAAGTTAGGAAGGAACTCATGGTGTGCAAAGGAAAGACCCTTCCCCAACAGGGAAGCCCTCCTTCTTTTCTGTGCGCCTTCCCCTTTCTAAGAAAAGTGGAGTGTAAGGAGACAGCAGCTGCCTAATTATGGCCGGCCCATCTGCTATTTGTGAATGTCAGTGTTTTTCAGGCTGAGCAGCTTTGCCTTAAAGGGGGATTGTTACTAAGTGCAGAAGGCTCCCCTCTGTGGCCCTGCATTGCATAGAGCCTCTATTCTTGGGTATGAGATCGGTGTCTCTGGGCAAAGGCAAAACCATCAGGGAACCTGTCACTACACTCCAGGGATGTCTCTCAGGCCCTGGTTTCCCAGCATGCTGCACAGTGTGATGAAGCCCGTCTATTTCCTTCAGTAAGGATGTCCACCAGCTACGCTGGCTCCCTGCTTGAATGGGGAGTTGATTCTGGCCTAGTGGGGAGGCAGTAAAGCCTGTGCAGCTGAAGCGTAAAGAGCTACAAGCTGTGGCTGAGCAGAACCTGGCTGAAGATGCCCATTGGGTTTTCTGTCCCTGAGCTGCTTTCTGGACACACCCAGGGCTCTCCGTCCCCCTTCTCCCACTCTGGGAGCACACCCCAGCATCCAACCACACACTCCTACATTTTCCACCTTGACCTTTGGACCCTCTCTTTGCAGCCTCTGCTTCCTTTTCTTCTTCGGACCAGCTCAGATCACCCAAGGGATTCAGGCCAGGTTCCAACTGATTTCCTGGAGCTTCAACCCTGAGACTCGTTCATCCTAGATTGGAAAAGCCCTAATAGCGTGCATGCCATCACAACCGCCCCACGCTGCAGCAGAGGCAATTTGTGCTTCAAAAGTAATAGAGAGCAAATTGCAGAGGAAATATTTTATGCAAATTAACCAAGCTTAACATTTTGATAAAGGGCTTTAAAAAAAAAATGAACCAAGCAATCCAATACTCCACTGCAAGTTTAACACAAAGGAAAATTTCAAAAGCCTGGATTTTTAAAGTATGTGACAGCAAGAGATAGCCTGGTATGTGACCGCAAGAGGCATTAACCATCCATAAGATGGAACGCTTTGAGAGCTAAAGTGCATAGAACTATTAGTTCAAAACAACCTTTGTGTGAACTTATGGATTAGGGTATTTCAATAATTTAAATAATTCTCTGACTTCTTTTGAGTGGACGCATCCCTACGCCAAAACATATTTGCTGTGAGATCAATGCTACATTTACAAGTGAGTTTGGAACCTGCTATCAAACAGCAAACAAAAGGGGAGAACAAAGATTTGTTGAGCATGAACTGTAAGCCAGGTCCTGTGCTAGGTGGGTCACATATGTTGTCTCCTTTAAGCAGGCATGCTCCAAGTGGCCTGAGAGGAAATGACAAAGGAACCAGAGAAAGCCACATGCTAATTATTCTGGGTAAAGACACTCCCAGTTAGAAAGAAAATGGCTGAGAATAGTGCAGTTAATATCTTTTTCAACCACTCCCAAGATTGTTGAATGAGAAGTTCCTTCAAAACTGAAAAAGGTAGATTGGAAACAAAAGTCCCATTTATCCCCAATTCAGGCTTCCCAGAAGCCCCAAGCCCACATCTCCACAATCCCCAGCTGATAGCAGTTTAGAAGAAAGGTCAACATAGGCACACTATTTGTGTCTTTACCTATGAAGATGTGGTTTCCAAGGGAGGTTCCCAAACCTGGAAGACCTTAAGATTATTACAGGAACTCAAGCATCCACATCCATGCCAAAGATTTCCTGAAAACAGAATCCATGCTTTTTACATAGGTGTGCCATCCCTCAAAACATATATGAGTGCTATGGTGATTAATAGAATGCAAATGATATTTAAAGTGACTGATTTTTTTAGGAATTTTTTTTGTCAGTATGTATTCTCCATCAAAAGACCGTAAAAGTAAAATGATTATGTGGAGATCTACATTTTTAACATGAAAAAGTGTTCTTTAAAATGATAAACTTCACATTATACTGTATGCAACTTTTTAAAAATCATATTACACCTCACAAATGTGTACAATTATTATTACATGTTAATCAGAAAATATTTTTAAATGTTTAGGGGAATGGAGTTGCTAACTATCCTGATTTGATTATTGTGCATTGTATGTTGTCATTGTTAGGTGCCATTGAGTCAGGTCCAACCCATATCGACCCTATATACAACAGAATGAAACACTTCCCAATTCTATGCCAGGCACATAATCTTATTTATGTTTAACCCCATTGTTTCAGATACTGTGTCAATCCATCTGGTTGAGGATTTTTCTTTTTTGGTTGACCTGCCACTCTCCCAAACATGATATTCTTCTCCAGGGATTGGTCCCTCCTGACTACATGTCTGAAATATGTAAGACGCAGTCTAGCCATCCTTGCTTCCAAGGAGCAATCTGGTTGCACTTCTAGGACAGATCTGTTGGTTTCTTTGGCAGTCCATGATATATTCAGTATTCATCTCCAGCACCATAACTCAAAAGCATCAATTCTTCTCCCGTCTCCCTTGTTCAATGTCCAGCTTTCATAATTATATGATGTGATTGAAAATACCATGGCATGAGTCAAGCGCATTGTATATATGTACTGAATTATCACTCTGTACCCCATTAAAATTGTTTTTTAAATAAAAAAATTAAATTCAATAAAGTTGGACCATAATGACACTGAAAAGGCTCAAACAATTGTTAAAAAACTCATATATTCAAATGCAGATAAATCTCACAGGCCCATCTATGGCTTCATTCATTTGTGTTTAAAAAGGAATTTTATGATGCTTGATTACCCATTTTTTTCCAAATCAAAAGTTCTAACTTAGAAGGTCAGATAATATAAAGGAAATACTCCTTCCTTGATTTGACCTTATAAGTTTTTATAACTCCCTGTATATCAAAAGTTCTCCATAAAAATTAAAATCATAAACTGGGAAAGGTGTATGAAATAAACATGAGAAAAGGGTTAATTAATATCCTTAATGTGCAAAGAGCATATACAAATGTAAAAGACAGAGCAGAGAGCCCCAATGCAATAAAAAAATGAAAAATGCACAAAAGTAAAAGTGACTAATAAACATTTGAGTTCAAACTCACCAGAAATAAAACATGTACAAAATAATCAGATATCACTGTTTTTACCTCTACAATTAATCAGCATCAAAAGTATAATACTGAGAACTGTCAAGAATATGGTGATGAAGACATTTACACACTCCCAGTTAGAATACTGGCTTGCAGCCATACCACTGTGGCATCCAATCCCATCAGATCTCAGAAACTAAGCAGGGTCGGATCTGGTTAGTACTTAGATAGGAGACCGCCTGGGAACACCAGGTGCTGTAGGCTTGGGAGAAGGACCTGGCAGCCCATTCCCAAAAAACAATCAACCATTAAAAACCCTATGACTAGCAGAGAAGCACAACAATAGTGTTTCACCTGTTGTACGTAGGGTCGCTATGAGTTGGACACTGACTCAATGGCATCTAACAACAACAGTTACAATATTAACTGATACTCTGTCTTTCCTAGAGATATAATTGGTGATATGTGATGATATCTTTTTAATAACTAGCTTTACCCAGGTACAATTGACATACAATAAGCTATCCACATTTTAAGTGTACTATATGATAAATTGCCTGCAGCCATACACTGTGGCTTCTTATACTGTCAGATCTTGAAAGCTAAGCAGGGTTGAGCCTGGTTAGCACTTGGATGGGAGACTGCCTGGGAACACCATGTGCTGTAGCCTTGAGAAAAGGGCCCAGCAGCCCACTCCCAGAAAACAATCTCCCATTGAAAACTGTATGAATAACAGAGAAACAGTAACAACACTGTTTTGCCTATTGTATGTAGGGTCACTATGAGTCGGACACTAACTTGACAGCACCTAACAAGAGCCAAGGTGTCAAAAAAAGGTAAACACACTTTAAGAGATGTTATCTATGTACTACTTTTCAAAGTTGAATTGGATTACAGTAGCAATATATAGAAAGACATTGTGGGTTGTATTTCTATTATCATCTCAGATATCAGAACAAACATACAACAGATTCTTAAAACAACCAAATGGAAAGTTTTCATCCCAAGATTTGTATACATTCTTTTGGCATCCTCTGCATATGAACCTGTGAAACTCACCACAATCAATACAGCAAACATGGACACCACTCCTAAAAGTTTCCTTGTACTCCTTTGTAAATACTCTCCACTCCTTTTTTTACCACCCTTCCCATCCCCAGGCAACCACAGATATGCCTTCTATCGCTATAGATTAGTTTGCATTTTTTACAGTGTTATATAAAAGGAATCAGACAGTATGTTCTCTTTTTGGTCTGGCTTGTTTCACTCATCAAAATGATTCTGAAATTCTTCTATGCTATTGCATGTAAAAATAGTTGATTTCTCTTTATTGCTAAGTTGTATTCCATTGTCCATATACCCTAGAGTTTGCCCATTTATCAGCTGCTGGGATTTGCGTTATTCTCAATTTTGTTTATTATAAATAAAACTGCTATTGGCATTTATGTGAAAGTCTTTGTATAGGCATGTATTTCATCTTTTCTTGGGTAAATGCCTAGGAGCAGAATGCCTGGGTCATATAGTTGCTATATGTTTAACTTTTTAAGAAATTGACACATTGTTTTCTAGAGGTTATGCCATTTTTCATTCTCACAAGCAACATATGATCACATACCTCCATCACCAATAACTGATATGGTCAGTCAAAGAAATTGGACCATGTAAATCAAGAGCTTTAAAAACTAGTAAAATCTGGCTGGGCGCAGTGGCGCACACCTGTAATCCGAGCAGCTCGTGGGGGCGGAGGCGGGAGGATCGCAAGTTCGAGACAAGAGGTAGTCTGTGTAACTTAGCAAAAGCCTGTCTCAAAAAGTAAAACAATGATGGACTGGGGGCTCAGCTCAGTGGCCCAGCACTTATAAAGCATGCAGGTGCAGGGCCCTGGGTTCAACCCCCAATAGAGCAAAAAAAAAAAAAAAAAGTAAAATCTAAAGTCTGGCCTATTAGCCTCATGTCTGACAATCATCTATCTGTTGCGATAACAGAACTCCTGAGAGTGGGGAATTCATAAAGGAAAGAAGTTCATTTAGCACACAGTTTTGGAGGCTGGGAAGTCGAAGAGCATAGCTCCAGCTTCTGCTCCTGGCGAGGGTCTCATACTGCTTCCATTCATGGCAGAAAGCAGACAGGAAAGCAGAGGCAGGCAAAAGAGACAAAACACCAGGGGTGGCCCTGCTTTAAAATGACCAGCTCCCACAAGAAAGGCATTAATTACTTTTACCCACCTAACTTATAGGCCCTAGTACTTCTTGGCACTGTTACACTGGGAATCAAATTTCAACTTGAGTTTGGGAGGGGGCAAGCCATATTCAAACTATAAGATATATATATATATGTATTCATAATGATTGAGTTTTCATACATAAATAGAAAGGAGGGTGAACTGGATGAGGAAAAAGATGTTCTTCATATTTGTTTATATTTCATCTTCATATTTGTTTGTATTTTCCTGATTTTCTATATAAATATGTTCATTGTGATCAGGAAAATTTAACATTTTTTAAAGAGTAAAAAAGTAACACTGAGAAGGCTGGGCGTGCAAAGTGCCAGCCAGATGGGGCTGGTGCAGGAGGACAGCGAAAACAAGCAGACGCAGCACCGGAGAGGCCCAGCTCTACAGACACAGAGCTTCAGAGAGAGGAAACTTCGTTATGTCTTATAACAGGATAGGGAGAAGGACCTGGCAACCCACTCCCAAGAATCAATCCACCACTGAAAACCCTATGAATGGCAAAGAAGCACTGACGTAGTGCTTCGCCTGTTGTACGTAGGGTCACTATGAGTTGGATACTGACTCTACAAAACCTAACAACAACAACTTAATAGGATAAATCATCAACACTCTACTTATAAAGGCAAAGAGGTTTATAATATAATTATTTCCACTAAAAAGTATGGTTGAAGTAGAAATTTTTTGTTCCTGAAAGGAATAAATTCCTTGTTGATGTCAGGTCATTGTGCATGAAGAAAACGGTTGCTCCCACAGGAGCCATGTGACAACACACAGAGATTTAAGGAAGATGTAGAAACTCTAATGGGTGTTACAGGAAGAGACATTCTTGGGAGCCCTGACTGATTGTCACCCAGGAAATCACAGTGCCAGGTGGCAATGGAGGGGAGCAGGAGGGCATCAGTTGGATGGCAAAGAGAGAAATCAGTATGCATCTCTGTGTGCCCTTCCTTAGCCGCATAAGGGTCCTGTCCACATGAGGCAAGGATGGTCTCATCCTGTTGCTTCTAACAGTGCCTGCCGCCAATGTGCCCATACCTGCCCATGCTCATGCCTGACATGCTCTCTCCTGATGTTCCCAGTGCTCATAGAACCAGCCTGGCTTCCATGCTGTGGGGGAGAACACAATCCCTGGCCCTGTGTCACCTGCCACGTGGGCAAGAGCATCCTCCAGCACTTTCATGGCTCTTGAAGTCCTTTGTGAAAACAGCAACTTTGGTTTCTAACCCTAAGCCTTCTGAACATCAAATTTAGGATTTGAGCTGGGAACACTCACTGGGGCGGCCCCTCCAGCACCTTACCCTTTCCTTCTCCCTGTCCCAGGTGCTCCCTCCACCAGAAGTCAGCTCCCTTCCTCCAGCCCAAGTCCACAAGTCCTCAGAAATTGCAGCTTATGCAAGTAAAGAACTAAGAGTCCAAAGAGATTATATCTCCAAAACCTATATTCTCTGCTAGGTATTTGCTCTCTCATGGCCTACCTCTCATCAGATTCAATATGGACAAACTGAGACCCCTCTGCAAACCTGACTTCCTCCCCCCCAGCACCTGCCCTTCCATGTTGATCCTCCCTGTCAACTGCACTCCTAGCCACCAAGCCCTAAGGAGACTTTCCTCCTTGCCTGACTCCTCCTCCATCCTTATACCTAGCCAATGAGACAGCCCCTAGCTGGTCTCCAATCTTCTTTCTGGTCTATGAAACCAACACTCCATCAGAGCAAGACCGATGTCTTAGTACATACAGGTTGTTATAACAAAATACCTTAGAGTGGGTAATTTATTAACAACAGAAAGTTATTGCTCATAGTTCTGGAGCCTGGGTAGTCTGAGATCAAGACACCAGCAGATTTAGCATCTGATGAGGGCTTGTTCCTCATAGATGGCATCTTCTATGCACCCTCACATGGCAGAAGGGGTAAACAAGCTCCCTCAAGCCTCTTTTATCAGGGCACTAATCCCATTCATGAGGACTCCATGCATGGCTTAAGCACCTCCAAAAGCCCTCATTTCTTAATATCACCACACTGGGGATTAGGTTACAATTTATGGATTTGTGGGGACACATTCAGGCCATAGTAGCTGCAAAAGTCCAACTCTGGTCATAGCCCATTGCATACATACATAGCAATGCTAGGGTGTATGATCACCCATGGGGTAGAGATAGCAGTGCTGCATGACCCAAGGGGTATCAGCAATAGTGACCAAGGTCTGGGCCCCTGAATCAGTTGCTCTAAATAGCTTGTTTCATTGATCTTTACCCAGTTCTATGAGGCAGTAGCTATTGCTCCTCTTTAGAGATAAGGAAAGTAAGTCTTGGATACTTAACTTACTTTGCCTTCAAAAATAGAAGTTCTGAACCTATTTGAGGTCAAAACAACTGTGTGAATCAGACAATAGCTGAAGACAGAGTGAAGGCTAAGCCCAGCTTGATGGTATCTTCCACCCTCCCCACAAGCATCTTAATTTTATTTTCAGGTAATGATCTTGGCAGGGTTTTTGTTTGTGTATTTGTTTGTTTGTCTGTTTCCATCTTTGCAGCACATTCTTTACTACTGGAATGGTGCTAAGGCATTCCATTCAGAATGCTAAAAGATAAGAGAGAACAAAAAGAGAAGATGACGAAGATGAAGTTGAAGAAGAAGAAGAAGGAAAAGCAGCAGCAGCAGCCACCACCGCAATGACCCCCCAACACCATCCCTCAACTCCGCACAAAAGCCAAGTGCTATTTTCCTAAAGGTAAGGAGGTATCTCTCTTGAGAAGCATGGAAAGTAACTCATAGGGTCAAGAAACCAAGGACTTTCCTTCAGGATGATCCAGAATTAATCTGATGGGTGTCAGATGAATTAACAATACATCTTTGTGACAACAGGATTTAAAGTCATGGTGGTGCACACCTATAGTCCCATGGACTCAAGAGACCAAGCCAGGAGGATTACAAATTTGATGCCAGAGGCAGCCTGTGTAACTTAGTGAGACTCTGTCTCAAGATAAAAAAAATTAAAAGGGCTAGATTTGCATCCCAGTGGTAGAGCACTGGCAGAGTATGTGCAAGGCCCTGGGTTCAACCCCCAGGTACCATAAAAATAAAGGAAAGAATGAAAGAAGAAAGAGAGAGAGAGAGAAAGTAAAAGAGCAAGAAAATGAGTCATGGCACTAAGAGCAGTGACCGTCCGCTATATAATCACTAAAATTCCCTCGCCAGCTCTGGGTTAATGGACTGTCACTCAGAACATAGGTATAGCCAGAAACAAACCACAGCCATGAAAAGAACAAAATTGCCCCTTCTTCTCACTTGCTTATCCATCCGTCCATCCAAATGTTTATTGGATCCCTCCTGTACTGCCTGCAGGTTCTAGATTTGTCCCTATTTTCGATGAGCACACAGCCTGGAGGAAGAGACAGATGATTAAATGGATAATTATAGTGCTGCAGGAATGTGGATAAATGTGAATTATAAGAGACAGGCTAAATTAATCAAGAAACGGCCATACAATAGAGTCCTATATAGCCATTAAAAAGAATGATGGGGTACCACATTCATTGACATGGAAAGATCTCCACAGTATATTAAACAGAGGAGAAAAAGTAGACTATCAAACCGTATTTACAGAAATTTATTCTCTGAAAAATTATATGCTGCACACATATAAATACTGGAAGACTGTTCACCAACTTATCTACCAGTTAGCTCCCAGTGGTAGATTTTCAAGTAATTTTTATTTTACCCTTTATGCCTTTCTGGGGCTTTTTTTTGTTTTGTTTTGTTTTGTATTTTGCAATACTGGGGAGTTGAATCCAGGGCCTTGCACATGCTAGGCCAGCACTTCACCTCTCCAGTTCCTTTTTCAGTTTTTATTTTGAGGCAGGGTCTCACTGAGTTGCACAGGCTGCCTCTAGAACTTTCAATCCTCCTGTCTCAGCCTCCTGAGTCCCTAGGATTATAAGCGTTCACCACTGTGCCTGGCTGCTCTGTTTATATAATTTAAACTTTTCAAAATGAAACAGCATTTTGTGGCAAAAATGAGAGGGAGCTGCCACAAAAACTTCAAGGTGCTAAGTTCAGCAATGGACACACTTTCCCACACATGCACACATACACACCCTCCCAACTCACTTGGAGCACAAGATTCTCTAAAGATATCTAACAGGTAAACAATGATGTCTAGGTTATCTTCCACTTTTGGTTAGCTAACTATTATGAACTAGTTTCAAAGCTAAAGATTTGGTAAAATAAGAAAGGATACCAAATGGTCCACAAGGTTCATTTCCTTTCAACGGCAACAATTTCTTTTGTCTCAAAAGCAAGTTTCCCTTAACAATTAAAGCAGATTGTGCTGGATTCTACAGAAACAGCAAACCATGTAGAGTCCCCCTACCCAGCCCCTATGGACACCACCCCACAAAGTTGTCTACAAAGCACACAAAAGGGGGCCCAAGGGTGTGAGCCTGATGCCAGAGGGCTTTCCTGCTCTCATACCCACAATGTTTGGGTTTTAACCCTTTGCCTACCAATTTCATATCAAAATACATGGCAATGAGTATTTTATTTCCAGAAAGTCTTCATTACAATGGACAAAGTAAAAACAAGATTAGCAAAATAACTGGAATGCAGATGAGTTTGTAAAATACCTTTTTCTAGCACTTTCCTAATTGTCTGTCAAATCATGTACTTTTGACACGTGTGTCTCTATTGTAGTCAAAGGGTTAAAGAGTTCATTTATTCATATAAGCCCATCAGGAGCCTCCACTGTACACTCAACTTCCATTGGGAGCTACCTCATAGAGGTGAGCAAGACAGGCACCATCTCCGTTTCATAGAACTCACAATCTAGACAGGGGACTAACAAAGTGGCTCTGAAAGCCAAGCCCAGTGGCACACACCTATAATCCCAACAATTCAGGAGGCAGAGGCAGGAGGATCACAAGTTCAAGGCCAGGAGCAGCCTATATAAATTACGGACACCCTGTCTCACAATAATAAGTAAAAAATGGGTTGGAGTTACAGCTCAGTGGCAGAGCACATATAAAGCATGTGTGAGCCTACAAAGGGTATCCTGGGGAGCCAACCAGAAGATGCATGCAAAATGTTTGGCACAGGGCCTGGCACAGAGCAGCTCTGAATGAAGGTTAATTAACATTGTCATAGGCATTTGTGCTTGTAATGGATTGTTGTGGAAGAAGAACACGCTCAGAGCAAGGCCTGGGAGCTCACAGCAGGGAAACCACTAAGCATCTCCCAGCATCGCTGCCCACCTTTCCAGGAAAGAGTGGTACAAAAGGACAGAGGAATAATACAGCCAGACTTGGCACCATTACACTTTTTAATTGAAACCATGGTCATCAAGAATTCACAGCATTGATCAATTTCCTGACCACATGGCGCAACTTGGGCAATAGCGGAAGGAATGTGGGGCCACAGTGTTAATACCTCTCAATCTGGGAAAATATATTGTGAGGGCCCAACCATGCTGACCTTTTCCACACAGAGTATTTTGATTTACTGGCTGCCGATTCCTCCCCTGCAGGTCTCCGAGACTATAAACAGAGAGGGGTGAGTGGTCAGCCAATCAAACTTTTGGTTCGCTGCATAGGTTAAGAGAGTGCAGTAAAACAGAGTGACTGGAGAGGAGACAAATGGCATCTGCAGTCACTGAAGGGGGACGTGAGAAGGTGGAGCTGCCCTGGGAGCTTGGCACTGGAAGACACTGACACCTTCACTCCTGGTCCTGAGCCAGGGGCTGGCTTTCTGCGGGCCAATTAACTGCAGGCACCAACATCTGCCCTCAATTCTTCAAAGTAATTAGTACCACATGTTAGCAACAAGCAGCTAGGAACCGTGGGCACTTGAGATAATTGTTTCAACACTGGCACATCGATGCCTACCGTGAAAGGTCACTGCAGCCAATATATCCCCACTGCCCCCATCCTTCTCGTTAGATGAAGAAAAGCTATCCCTTGTCACCGTGGTTACATCAAGTCATCAGTGCAGGGCTCAGGGCATCCATGCAGAGGCTTCTTAGCAGTAAGTGTGCTCCAAGAGTACGCAATCATTCCTTCTTGCAACTTCTGTCTTGCCTAATGTCACTGTCCCCTCATCTAAGTAATAGTTGAGAAATGGCTTGGCTTAGAGTGTCTGGCACCTGGTGTACTCAGAAGAAAATATGTAATTGCATTGGATGGTTGCAGCCAAACATTCTTAAGCACACACGCACACACACACACACACACACACACACACACACACACACACACACACAAATTCAAGGGAAGGTTTTTCAGCAGAGCAAGGGAACGGGGAAACAATACAAAGGAGCCTTGCCAAGGCCTGCACCCTTGTTTCCATCTCTCCTCTCTACAAGGGCTTCCATCCACCTGTTTTCTCGGGTGCTCTTCTCTGCCCTTGCCTCCCCTGGCTAGCACATTCTCCTCCCCACCCTGGACAGCATTTCCTCATGGAGCCCCCCTGAAGCCCTGAGAATGAGGTCAGGGGGCATACCCCGCAGAGTGGTCAACCCTGTTTAGCTGCCTGTCGCCCACCTCCGAGTGAGTACAGCCAGTGAGAGTGGGGGCTTCCTGTGAGCTGTTCACCCTTCTCTCTCCTGGGCCTGGCAAGAGGAGTGCTAAATATTTACTGCATGAATTTGGAACACGTGGAAGCCATTCAATGCTGTGCTGGTCTGTAATGTGGAATTCCGGGGGCCCATTGGTCCCCAGGGAGGCATAATCATCAAAGTCTTGATTCTAGAGCAAATAGGAGCAAGAAGAGCCAGCCTGTGCGCTGGCTGCCCAAGCGCCAGCATCCCAGAAGACGGTAGCACCCTTCCCAGGAAACGTTAATTCTGCATGGAAAGCCACCTGCACCCACCGAACAGCCAGGCACAGGCGGGGCAAGTGGGGGAACAGAGGGTTTGCTAAAGAAGGAGCGCAAATTTGGGGGAACAGCCGCCACCTAAAATAAAAGCAAGTTTCTGCAACAGAGAGGAACTGCAGACATAAATTCCCTTTAACCAGCAGCCAAATGTTTTAATATTTATGCCTAGACTTTCCCAGGCAATTTTAATTCACATTTATGCTTTTCCTACATAAAATAAAAGGGAAGACAGGGGGTACCGAGTGTGAAAATATATTCAAAATGCCGTCAGTTAAATGGAACCGAATCCTTTTCAAAACACTCTGTCCAAAGAAGCCGTTGCCTGGGAGGTGTTTTGCCAGCTCTGTGCGCCACGCTGAACCCCCGAAAGCTATAAAAAGCACTTGCCATCTCCAGTGAACTCCACATCCATTTCTTTGAGGTTAGAGTCTAATGTGCCCTTCTGCAGCAGACACAGAGCTGGGGGCACCAGCTGAGGAATGGCTCAGGCAGGTGACAGGTGAACTTGTTATATTACATCTCAAAGCCACATGCTGTGATAAAGAGAAGCGATGCCATCGCAGGCTGAGGCATCCTAAACCCAACCTGTCCGGCTTAGCTGGAGGCAGGGGGTGAGCAGCGATGCAGAAATAGCCAAGCGCTTTTTCAAGTGCTTCAGAGTTCACTGGTTTGAGTTGGTTCTTCCAGTAAATTCACCTCCCGTTGGCTGTGGGGTTGGCTAGCTGAGATTTATATGGCAAAGAGGATTCGTTTCTCCCCCAAGTGAACTCTCCAATCTTCCCACCTTCCAGACGGTTTTACCATTGCCCCCCACCCCTCCAGAGGCCTCTTCCATCTCCAGTTCTCCCCATTCTCTTCCTTCCCAACTGCTGGAGAGCTTGGTCTTTCTCCTAACATTTGGTCTGCTACCTTGAATGACTACTTGTCATTTTCACATGCAGGGCCTTGTGACTTGTGGCTAAACCAGCTGGCCTTCCCAGGCAGGCAGAGTCCCGTTTCTCTTTGTAAAGGTAAATGTTCAATGGTAAAGACCACCGTTGTCCAGTTGGCAACCTGGACCTTAGGTTCCAGGGTTCCAAGTGTGGCAAAGAAGCAGCAGATGCACATGCCCAAAGGACCATGTGGCCAGAAGCACAAACAGCTCCATGGTCAGTGGCCAGGGCCTTTTCAACCCCTTGACCCTGCCTAGGACCTGGTACCTGGCACTCCCCTGAGCAAAGTCAGTAAGGCAATACGAAAGAATGGATGGGCCTGAGCTCCTGCCAGCCTGGTAGGCCAGGAACTCAGACTTATAGAAAGTAAGACAGATTGTATCTGAGTTTGTGACCTGAGATTGCCACCAGCCTCAAATCTAGCTGGAAATGACAGAGGGAGCAAAGAAATGAAGTGGGGGTTCTCAGCCTCAGTGCAGAGGAGGGAGCCATTGAGAACACATGGAAGGCAGTGTTCCACAGGCTCTCCAAGCAGAGAATGGGGTGCAGCTGAGTCCAGGGCTGCGACTGGTGGCCTAGATTTGCCTACGTAATCGCAGTGGCGATTTGGATATAATTTCCATATGGATCCCAATTGGTACCTAGACCCCTATTGTCAGCCCCACAAGACAAACCATTAAAGGTTGCCAGGAAGCTCTCAAGGAAGCAGGGTGGCTTCTGGGCAGAAAGTCTCAACCCCAGGGAAAGACACTAAGGTACAAAACCACGCAGTGTTACCCTGCAAATAGCTGTCTCCCATAAAAGGTCCAGAATGTGAACCAAATCCCCAAATCCCCTTCACCAGCAAGAGTACCTGGCGCAGGATTAAGTGAAGAACTAATGAGTGAATCGGTCCGTCAGTGATGCCCACATCCACTCCACGGGGTTCAGCACCATGGCCAGAGGCCACATGGCCTGCAACTGTTCTCACAGGAAGGCACAGGTGAACAGGTGGTCAGGGGCGGTCACAGTCCCCACCTGCATGGAGCTTATCACACAGTGGGAGGAGACCGCCAAACCCCAACAAATACAGCATCTCAGGTAAGGACCAGTGCCATGCAAGAAATGTAAAGCGAGACGAGAGCATTAAAAAGTGCTGGAAGAAGAAAAGCTATCCTGACCATCAGAAGAGGCCACCTGCAGGAAAGGTGGCCTTGGAGAGACATCTCCGAGGACCCAGGGAGGAGCCTCCTGAGCAGAAGGAAGAGCAGGAGTGAAAGTCCTGAGGTGGAAGGCAGTTGGGCCAGGACAAGCCAGGCGGCCCATGAGCCTGAGGAGGAGGGAGGTCCTGAGCCAGGGGGCGCACGGATTGCGGTCATCACCCACATTTCTCTGAAGAGCAGGTGCTGTGTGCCGCTCATCTTCCTTCCCCTTGCCTAGCCCAGGAGGGACTGCAGAAAGGCTTTAGTAGGGCTGCTCCTGCCCTTAACCTGAGCCCCAGCACCACCAAGGCCTCCCAAACCCTACCAAGAAGAGAAAGCCCAAGGAGCGCCTCCCTAGATGAGGTAAAAGGAAGTGCTTTCCATCCCAGAATGTTCTGAGCAGCCCCTCCAGAGCCCAACATTTATGTTTGATATCAGCTCAAAGGGAATTTTCTCTCAAACCATTAGTGACATGTGTTATGCTATTTTTGCATTTAGGGGAACAGGAAGCCCAAACAGCGCCTCAGTTTAAAGAAAGATTCCAGAGGCTTCTCCTTCCTGTGCTTGAGTCATCAAAGTGCTGTCGTCGAGTTCCCAGATGGGAACATGAAGTGGGTAGAGAGATGAGAGGGGATCCATGGAGGTCTTGAATTGGACCCTTGTGATTGGGCCTGAGGGCACTGTCTATGCCTCGGCAAGGACTTGTCACAGAAGGAGCAAGTAAGAGGAAAGCACGGGCAGACGCCAAGGTCCATGGGCAGCCCTGGTGTCCTCCTCACAGCCCTTGACTCCCATCCTAAGCTGCTGCCCACCAAGCCCTCTCACCTCTCACCACAGCACCAGGTTCTCTACCTACCACATGCTACCTGTGCTGCAGGTAAGAGGTCACTCATTCTGAAATGCAGAGGTCACCTTGCTGATCCCCCCGAACCCCCCTCAAAGGTCCCCACTGTACCAGGGACAGCGCTTGAGTGCCTTTCCCAGCTCCGCCCCATCATATCCCCACCTCCCCACCCGGTGTTCGGCCCTGCTGAACCAACAATTGTCAGAAACTCATGGCTGTGCCCATAGCAGCAAGTACTTTGCAGGAGACCCAGTCCATGTGCCCACATGCTTTGTGGAAATAGTGGGCCTACCTACATACCATGAGCCCTGGGGCTTTCAATTCCATCTTCTTCTATTTGTTTTTCTTAAACCCCGTCCTGATTTCCTAATCGGTTTCATGACACACTAACAAATCATGACCTGTGGCTTGTGACACAGCATACCAAACTGACTTCTGCAGTCCCTCACAGTCATCTCTCTCTCTTGCCCCTGTGGGATTTCATACCTGTCACTCGTGCTGGTGGAATTCACTTTCTCTTCCCCACTCTCTCGCTGGGGAATTCAGTTGTTTTCCACCTCAGCTGCTTATTAGAATCACATGGGATGCCTTAAAAGTATCCCAGTGCCTGGGCTCACCCACTGCACCTCCGGCCTGCTCTGATAATCAGATTTACTTGGTCAAGGTAGAGTCCAGACTCGCAAGTGATTCTTCTCTGCCACTGGGATTCAGAAGACCCAGACCCACTTCTACTCAATCTTCAAATTCACCTGCAACCTCCCCTCCAGGAAATAGGAAGCTGCTTCTCCCACCCTGTGGGGCATCACCCATTTTGCCACCAGACTCACTTCTGGCCAGGAACCAAACCCCGAACCCAAAGACTTGCTGGCTGGTGAGGGCTGTCGGAGAGCAGCGCTGCCCGGAAAGGAGACTTATGCTACTCTGAGAAGTCTTGAGAAAGGCAGGCTCAGAGATTTACACTCATGGCAGCTCCTTGCTTCTAGTTCTGAAGGACGACGCTGACTCCAAGTGTTGCTCTTCAACAGCTCTTTATTGCTGTCTTGGTCCACGTGGATGTAATGGACCCTGAATGCCCTGTGCACCATTCTTATATACCCTTCAGCGACCAATCAGAGGCTGCCACGTACTACAGGGTGATTGGATCAGGAGAGAGGTACAAATGAGGCATCCTAAAGGAAACCAATCAGGGATTCTTCCTTATCTGGCCAATGGGGAGTCTTTGAGTAATTGAAAAGTGGCCAATCAGGTGTCGAGGGGTCTGAGGAGGAGAGTTGGATGTCAGAGCCATCTTGGTGAGCTCAATGCCCAAAAGTCCCAGGATGTAGGGCAGAGGTTACTGCTCTGGGAGGAGTCTCAGACCTCCAGGTGGGCCAGATAGGCCTCGAGGCAAGCTGCCTCTCTAGGCTGCCTCCCTATACCACCCCTCAACACACACAACAGACTCTAGGGTCTACAACCCTCCCCTGAGTTCCTAACCCTCCCTGGTCCAGTCTCTCCAGTTCCCACCACATTTTGTTGCATGAGTTTGTATCTGTCTGTCTCTCCTCTAGGTGATGAGTGGCTTGAAGGCAAGGATGGACCCTCTCTGATCTCTTTAAACACACTGTGCTTAGAACAAAAGGCAGTCAATAATTATTTGCTGAGTGGACCTACAAAGCAGGTCCTGTTGTTATCCCATTTTACTGACAGAGAAACTGACATGGAGAAGGTTAAGTATGTTAGCCAATGCTGGACACCTAACACGACATGAGATTGGATCTGGCCACCTTTAGTCTCAAAGTCCCCTTACAACCACAGTGGCTTCCTCTCACAGCCCTAACAGATGAGGCCAGGATGGGTCCATGGACCCAACCCAGAGCTGTTCCCAGATCCAAAGAAAGCCATGAGGTATGGCAGCAGGATTGACTATCCAGGGCTCCTCTGTGGCCATGGTGTCCCCCAGAGACTTAGTCCCCTGGGCTCTTGTATTTTTGCTCTGCTCTCAGCAGAGTTGCCTAGCCTCACTCCCGACCTCCTAATGCTGGCCAGATCCTTCCAGATCAACCTTCTCTCAGATAATATGACTCAAACTCATCTTCTCCCTCCTATTGTTTTCAAATAGTCTCACCCACCTCCACTCACATGCACTCACTCTCCCCCTGCCTCGTTATCTAAGTTCAAAATATCCCACCCCAACTTTGCTGACCCCCTCACCCTGCATGCCTGCCAGACCCCTGCGCTCCTCTATAGCTGCCCCCTACCCCATGCCCACCGACCCCACCATTCCCCTGTCCATGGCCAGCTGGCTCACAGGTCATCAGCATTCTCCCCTGGACTGCAGGGGTGGTCTCCAGTACATCTTCCTGCTCCGAGGTTTTCCTACCTATAGACACCCAGAACCAGAATGCCTGGCACATCTTCCAAAGCCCAGCTCTGGCCAGCTCTTTTCTTCATTCACAGTCTCCTGGTGGGCCCTTAGTTGTCTATCCTGGTAGGTATCCCTAACGTCAAAGCCCACTTCTGGGAGCTGGTAGTAAGGGATCTTTCCATCCATATCCTACCATAGATCTGCCATACATGCCACACTCTGATCAGTGGGTCTGCCAGGTATTCAATTTCCCAGACACACCTCCTGCTTCCACCCTGGACCAGGCACCATTATCACCCAATTGCAGGCAGAAGGCTCTAAAGAAGTGACATCATTGGAAGCATTCCCCCCACACACAATGATCCACTCAACACAGGCACTGAGCCTGCTGTCCCTGGTAGGACCTTGGCACCAAGTCCTAGGTTGGGTTCATCTGTGAGCTAAGAACTGGGCCACGGGAACACAGAACCCCAGAGAAGTTAACTGTGAAAATGAGGGGCGGGATAGTAAAGGATTCGAGTCAAATTATGAAGTGTGGGCGAGGTGGCACTACACTATGGGCCTGGGGAAAGCTGGCAGCCTGGAATTCACGTCAGGTCATGGGGCCCCTTGTGCTGGAGGAGAAGGAAGCACTGGCCTCCGACACACCCTCACATAGGGGAGGAAATTCTCCCGGGTGTCTGTCTACTCTCAGCTGACTCAGATGTCTTCAGGGGGACGTTCAAAAACATCATCCTCTGGAGGGCTTTCCCTGCTCCCTATACTTGAGAACCCTGCAGCCATAGCCCTGTTGCATGCGATCCCGTCAGATCTCAGAAGCTAAGCAGGGTCGGGCCTGGTTACTACTTGGATGGGAGACCACCTGGGAACATCAGGAGCTGTAGGCTTGGGAGAAGGACCTGGCAACCCACTCCCAAAAAACAATCCGCCATTGAAAACCCTATGAACAGCAGAGAAGCACTGACAATAGTGTTTCGCCTGTTGTACACAGGGTCACTATGAGTCGGATACCGACTCAATGGCACCTAACAACAACAACATACCTGAGAAGGATGGCCCTTCCCTACACAGTTGTACCACAAATAAGGAATCAGTCTCTAGAGGCCCCATCCTGTGACCGAATCTCTTTAATTGAGTGCTCCATGGTCCCTAACACAACCCTAGCCCACGCCAAACCTATCATTGTCCCCAGCCTGATCCTCCCTTGCCTGGCTTGAGTTGATTGGGGTTCCTACTTTGGCATTCCAAATCCCTAATTGGGAATAATTGCAACTCTTAATTATGGTTCAATCACTACATACCAACACCACAGCTGCTTTAAGTTTTATTTTTCATTAAAGTAATGTTTTTTAAGAGCCTGTTTTAAAAGGAAGAAAAAAAGCCCACTAACTAATCATTTATAATTTAGAAGTAAATAGGATCAAATTATGATCATGTTTGTGAAACAAACGCTCTACCCAATCCAGCTTGTCATGAATATAAAAATCTCTGAATCACCTGAAGCTTCAAGTTCATGCATCAAGCTCAGTAACTCTGCCTCTAAGATTCCAGTGATAACATCCTCGACCCTAAGCTATAGAGTTACCTGGAAAAGATGATAAGTACAACAAAAATATGTGGTGAAGCCAGAAGGTTGGGTATTCCAAAGCAGAAGACTCCTGAAGACGGTAATAATAATCTCTAGTGTTGAGACACCCACAGCTCTACCACTGTGGCATCAAATTCCGTCAGATCTCAGAAGCTAAGCAGGGTCGGACCTGGCTAGTACTTGGATAGGAGACCGCCTGGGAAGACCAGGTGCTGTAGACTTAGAAGAATGACCCGGCAACCCACTCCCAAAAATCAATCTGCCATTGAAAACCCTATAAATAGCAGAGAAGCACTGACAATACTGTTTCACCTGTTGTACGTAGGATCACTATGAGTCTGATATCAACTTGATGGCACCTAACAACAACAACATTTAGACAGCACTTCCCACCTTAGAATGTATATGCAGGTGTATTTGTTCATAGTCCAAGCCCCATTTTCTTTGTTGGTTTGTAAGCTTTTAATATTACAGCTGTGAAAACTCTTCCCCCCAAAAAATGCACATGCACCAAATGTACACAAGATTTTCATACAATTTTAAGAGGTTCAAGAATATAGGAAGTCCATCTGTTAATTTTTTTCTTTTTCACCACAGGGCCTCACACATGCTAGGCAAGAGTTCTACCCCTGAGCTGCACCTCTAACCCCTTTTTTGTTTTTATTTTGAGACATGGTCTTGCTAAGTTGCATAGGCTTGCTCTGGCCTCAAACTCATGATCCTCCTGCATCAGCCTCCCAAGTCACTGGGACCATCAGCCTCAGCACATATAGCCCATGAATTCCTTAACAGTTATGGGTTATAAGGTTTTCAGTCTATATTTTTTTGTCTCTAATAAATGACTAACGTGTGAAGGCACTTGCAAATTCTACATACTACGAAATTTTGAGGAATGATTCCCTACTACTCCTTCTCCACACATTGACTGAGCACCCACCATGTTCTAGGCATGGGGCTAGCTGCCAGAAGAGACTATGGATGGGTGATGAATTCAATGGGTGCCTTGAGGTCAAAGTTCAGTGTGACAGGCAACATGTGTTAGACTGAGGAGGAGGGAAGAGAATGTACTGGTGGAATTTTGATCCCTGTGGTGCTACCAAGCTTGGACTTGCCACTCTAGGAAAGCTGCATCTGGGGTGGGAGGACAGGGATGTGCCTGAGCACAGAACATGCAACAATGGCATTAATATCAAAACCTCACTCCCACACTAATGGTCCAACCTCCTGAAAGCAAACCCTTAAACCTGACCTAGCAACCAGGGACTGTGACTAGTCCATCTGTTAATTACCAGGAATATACTGAGTGTCTTCTAAGAACTCTACACACTGACTACAGGGATGGAAATTCATTACAGAGATATCTGCTTTAAGAAAGGCAAAAGCTAAGAGAAAGAGTGTAGCCAAAGCCATCAGTAGTTTATGGGGCTGGCTGCTCCCTTGTGAATTCTAGCTACCTAATACAGAGCTCCCCCACATGTCTGTCAGCTTGTTGTGCTGTGGGGGCTTGCCTGTTGCTGTGATACTGAAAGTGAGGCCACTGGCATTTCAGATACCAGCAGGGTCACTCATGGTAGATAGGTTTCAGCTGAGCTTCCAGACTAAGACAGACTAGGCAGAAGGACCTGGCAGCCCACTGCCAAAAAAATTAGCCATTGAAAACTCTATGAATAGCAGAGAAGCACTGTCAAATACAGTGCCAGTAAATGAACCCCTTAGGCTGGAAGGCATTCAGGAAACAACTGGGGAAGAGTTGTCTCCTCAAAGTAGAGTTCACTTTAATGATGGGAATGGAGTAAAGCCCCTGGGACCTCCTTTTGCTGATGTGGCACAACTCAAAAAGAGAAGAAACGTAATGGCTGCAACAATGGGATCAAACATAAAAAGATCATGTGCATAGCACAGTGTCAGGTAGTGTTAAATTCTGCTCTCCATAGGGTCACTATGATTCAGATCCAACTCAACATCACCTAATAACAACTCAATAGGTTAACCTGTTATTTTGCCATGTAAACATTTATTTCACTAGTATTTACTATCATGATTGTTTTAAAAAGGACATTCCACCAGTATTTAAGAATGACAATAAAGGCCACTGCATATTAAGAAAGAAGAACTTGAAGTTCACACATTCAAAGGTCATTTCTTTTTTCTCCAGTTTTGAATTTTAAAAAGTTTCTATTAGTAATTTTTGAGGTTAGTGTACAGCTTAATGGATTTCATTATGACAGTTCCATGCATGCATATTGTTATCCATTGTTCAAGTTCACAGTTTCTTTCTTTCTCTAGCTTTTCTAAAGACCAGTGATGTTTCATTACAGCTCAGCGCCAGTGCACAGAAGACCATTTGGAAACCATTACAACAGTTTGGAGAAGAAGCAAGAGTAAAGAATAGGAGGAGCATTTGGCCCTGCCTAGAACAGAGAGCGGCAGGTCCAGGGGAGGAACTAGCTGGTCTGGGGTTGGAAGAAGGGAAGAGCTCAGGCCAGCAGGGCTGCTCCAATCCTATAGACACTCAAGAGCTGACAGCAGTTGGTGAGAAGCACAGGAGGGACCTCCATGTTCGAACTCTTGCATCTGCC
This sequence comes from Pedetes capensis, assembly GCA_007922755.1. Taxonomy (NCBI): domain Eukaryota; kingdom Metazoa; phylum Chordata; class Mammalia; order Rodentia; family Pedetidae; genus Pedetes; species Pedetes capensis. The sequence goes on from VMDO01000836.1 coordinate 103,121, forward strand.
ACGAGTCCTTATATCCATGACTATGGCTTCTGTACCTTATACATGGTCACCTCTACACTGCCTTCGTACGCCAAAGCTGGACTTTCCTAGCCAATGGACAGACATTTCTAGCTATGACTAGGTGGCCTCACTCCCCAAATAATAGTTTTAATTTGCTAGCTTTGCTATATTTGCAAGTAGTTCCTCATTTTTACAAATAGCTGAATATTAGATTATGGGGAAAGAACAAAGGCCTATTACTAGGGAAAAAAGCATATAAATATTATACAGTTTAGGAAAAATGTGATTTATTTGGTGAACTAAAAGCAATACGTTTTTAGTCCTAGTACTACTCAATGGACTTAAGCCAATCATGTGTATGTTCAATCCTAAAAAAGAACAGAAACATAAACACTTAAGATTCCCAGTTAAGCATGACTAATTGACCACAAACATTTATCACTTCTCTGAGAACCGTACTAAAAATTTTTTTAAATGTTAATTCCCAAGTGTATTAGTCAGCTGTCATCACTGTAGCAGAAAAACCAAACCAAACAAACTTATAGGAGAACAGGTTTACTGGAAACTCACAGAGAATCAGTCCATAATGGCGGCAGGGCAGTCATGGTGGCAGTGGCAGCAAAGCCTGTGTCTGATGATGTCATGACATAGCAGATGAAGATCAGAGAGAAGAGCCACAGGTCTAAGATAAAAACCTCCAAGGGCCACTGTCAGTGATTCATACCCTGGAGCTGGGCCTACCTCCCAAAGTTCCAAAACTTCCCAGGACAGCGCCACCAGCTGGGGACCAACACCATGATTTTGGAGGTGCATTTTAGATCCAAACCATAACACCGAGGAAGAGAATAAGAAAGGAGTTAATAGTGGATAAAAATTTTCCGTAAACTGCAGAGTGTGATGGTGCACATCTGTTATCCCAGTGACTTGGGAGGCTTAGGCAAGAGGATGGCCAGTTTGAGGCCAGAGGCAGCCTGCGAAACCTAGCAACACCCTGTCTCAAGATAGAAAATACAAAAGGGTGGCAGGTCTATGGATGCAGCTCAGTGGTAGAGCATTTGCAAACTATGTATAATGTCCTGAGTTTAGCCCCTGCAGTACTGAAGAAAAAAAATTCCACAAACTCTTGAAAAACAGAAAAATGGACAGAGAATCAGTAAGTTACAAAGCAGGGCAGAAGAAACTACTGTCAATACAGCCTCAAAATGGAGACAGTTTCAATTTAAATAAGCTAATTCCTTCCTTCTTTAGCTCCCACTCAGAGTCCCAGAAAGGCTCAGGACTTAGAGTTCTACATACATTGGAAGGCATATGATGGAGAGTGTGAGGCACAAAGAGAAACCCGGAGGACTTATTGAAAGTTGCAGTACAAAATTGTTGTGCCTCAAGCTTCCCTCCTCAACCCACACAGCCAGGAAACTAACTCTACTACTTTATTCCCAAAGAAACCAAAGGTTATTCACTAAAAAAAAAGAAAGAAAGAAAACAGAAAGGCTTTGCAATAATAAATATTAGCATGTATACACAGTCCTCATCTTCCACCTTATTCCCAAAAAGCTAAAAATGAGACATTCTCTTCACAGACTGGAGACTAGGCAATTTTTATCCATGAAAAGATGGTCAGATTCTTACATTTGCTTCTTGTTATCACTACAATGAAGTCTACTAATTGGTCAATCCCCCCCTTCACACACACACACACACACACACACACACACACACACACACACGCGCGCGCGCCAAACACCTTTTTAGAACTTTGTTGTTAGGTGCCATCAAGTCAGATCCAATCATAGTGACCCTAAGTACAGCAGAATGAAGCACTACCCAACACTGTGCCATGCACATGATCTTTTTATGTTTGAGCCCATTGTTGGAGACACTATATTTCCTCTCATTTTGAGTCACGCCACATCAGCAAAAAGAGGTCTCCAGGTCTTTATTCAATTCCCATCATTAAAGCCAACTCTACTTTGAGGAGGCAACTCCCCCCATCCCCGGTAGTTTCTTGAATGCCTCCCAGCATGGGGCAGGGCTCATTTTATGGCACTATATTTGACAGTGTTTCTCTGCTGCTCAAGGGGTTTTCTATGGCTAATTGTTGCAGGAGTGAGCTGCTGGGTCCTTCTTCTCAGTCTGTCTTAGTTTGGAAGCTTAACTGAAACCTCCTGCCATGGGTGGTTCTGTTGGCATCTGAAATAACAGTAGCATGACTTACAGCATAACAGCAACATGCAAGCCCCTACAGCATGACAAGCTGACAGACATGAGGAGGTTCTAAATTTTTACTCTTAAGTATTAACAGCCAACAGAAGGTCAATTAACCTTTATTTGAGGAATTCCTCCAATATGAAGGACAGAGAAAAACAAGCAGAAAAAAAAAGAGGAGGAAAATTGAGGTAATAAAGAGAAGTAAATATCAATTTTTTCATAAAAAATAAGATACTGTATTCAAAAATCAAGAATAGGATTTTATCTTTTTTTAAGAAAACAAAGTTCAAAAAACAACTTTAAAAAATAAGTGTTATGGTTTAGATCTAAATGTTCCTTGAAGGTAATATGTTTGAATGTTAGTTCCCCAGCTGGTGACACTGTCCTGGGAGGTTATGGAACTTTAGGAGGTGGGAGCAAGCTTGGTGGAAATGAGTCACTGGGTGAGATATTTGGAGGTTTTTACCCAGACTTCTGGTTCTGGTAAGCTCACTGTCTCCTGATCCACCATGTTGTAAGGTCCTGACATGGGTCCTTCTGCTGCCATGCTTGCCCCACCATCATCATAAACTGATCTTCTAACTGTGCACCCCCAATAAATATTACTTTCCATAAGTTTGCTTTGATTGGTTTCTCTGCCATAGCAGCAATGATCTCATACAGAAAATTGGTACTGAGAGTGGGGTCATTGCTTTGCAGAAACTTAACCATGTGGTTCCTAGGCCATTGTAACTTGTTTGTGGGAGGACTTTGGAAGAGTTTGGGGATATGGATGAGAGAAGCCCTGGAATACTGTAAGCAGAGCTTGAGGAACAGTTCTGGTGAAGAGTTCAACAGACTAGAACACCACCTCTAACAAAAATGTGGATGGGCTCACAAGGTTTCAGAGAAAAATGAGGACTCTATTGAACACTGGACTAGAGGTGACTTGTCTTATATTTTAGCAAATTGCTTATCTGCAATTTGCCCATGCCCTAAAAAGATTTAAGTGAGACAGAATTCAAAAGTAATGGAATAGTTAACTTGACAGGAAATATTGTAAGGGAAACAGGACAGATAAGAAGTATGGCATGGTTGTGACTTCATTTAGCCAAATTTATGAAGAAAAATGGAACAAGAGGCACAGAAAAAAAATCTTTAAAATGTGCCATTTAAAGAAGGAAAAAGCTGAATATAGTCTGAGGTTACCGGGACAGGAATGCTTTGGGTTAGGAGGCCGTAATTGTAAAAGGGATAAGGCACAGTAAAGGGAAGCTGCAACATTTTTTCTGGAACAAAAGAAATTCCCTTAGGGCACAGAAGGAGTTGGCCAGACCTTTCCCATCTAAAAGGCTTCAGGGTATGAAAGGAGAGTATCTGAATAGTGAATGCCTCTGGAATGCCCTGCTGTAAAGTATCTATCTAAGGAAATGGTTTTTTGACCTGGACATAGGAAGACCACCACTGCCGCTATAGTTCAAAAGGGTGAAGCTACCTTTCAAGCTAACAGCATCCTTTGGCAATGTCTACATGGCTGGTTTTACATGCACGAGGAGTAAGAGTTGAGGGGTTATGGAGGCTACCACCAAGGTGTCAGAAGATAGCCCGCATGGCCAGGCACTGTGTACCAGGGTTGGGCACCCTGCAGAGAGCTTGTGAATAGCTGATGCCTGAAGCTTTGAGGGTAGAGCCTAATCAGAATGGGGGCCCCAGGATGTTGGATATGCCAGTAATCTGGAGCATATGCTGAGGGAAGCTGCTAGCAAAAAATAGAGTCAGCCTCCGAAGGCTAAGTGTGCTGCAAGTGGCAGAGTCATGGAGGCAGAGCCACCCAAACTTGTTCAAGTCCATATGATGTTGTATGTGTCACATGTCAGATATGGAACCATAGGGTTTGTGTGTCCAGTGGGATATTTGTCTTGCTATGGGCCAATCTTTCCTTTCTGTGCCCCCATTCTTCCATTTAAGAATGGGATTGCTTACTCTTTGTCATTGTATGTTGGAAGTATATAACCTGTTTTTTGTTTTCCAGGGGACTACAGCTAAGAAAGTAGAGAATATCAAAAAGATGTCTATCTATGTTTTATTGACTATGCAAAAGCATTTGATTGTGTGGATCACAACAAATTATGGATAACACTTCGGAAAATGGGAATACCAGAACACCTAATTGTGCTCATGAGAAATCTGTACATGAACCAGGAGGCAGTTGTTCGAATAGAACAAGGAAACATTGAGTGGTTTAAAGTTGAGAAAGGTGTGCGTCAGGGCTGTATACTTTCACCCTATCTCTTCAATTTATATGCTGAGCAAATAATCCTAGAAGCTGGACTTTATGAGGAAGAACGTGGCATCAAGATTGGAGGAAGACTCATTAACAACCTGTGTTATGCAGATGACACCACTTTGCTTGCTGAAAATGAAGAGGATTTAAAACATTTACTGATGAAGAC
>VMDO01000836.1:107860-187562 GCA_007922755.1 Pedetes capensis
ACTTTGCTTGGCTCTATAATCAACACCCGTGGAAGCAGCAGTCAAGAAATCCAAAGACGCATTGCTCTAGGAAAAGCTGTGGCAAAAGATCTCTTTAGAGTATTGAAAAGCAAAGATGTCACATTGAAGACGAAGGTGTGTCTGACTCATGCCATGGTATTTTCAGTGGCATCATATGGTTGTGAAAGCTGGACATTGAGCAAGAGAGACAGAAAAAGAATTGATGCTTTTAAATTGTGGTGCTGGAGATGTCTATTGAATATACCATGGACTGCCAAAAGAACCAACAGATCTGTCCTAGAAAAAGTACAACCAGAGTGCTCCTTGGAAGCAAGAATGGCCAAACTGCATCTTACATATTTTGGACATGTATTCAGGAGAGAACAATCCCTGGAGAAGGACATCATGTTTGGAAGAGTGGAAGGTCAACGCAAAAGAGGAAAACCTTCCACCAGATGGATTGATACAGTGTCTGCAACAATGGGCTTAAACATAAATAAGATTTTTTGCCTGGCACAGAATTGGGAAGTGTTTCGATCTGCTGTACATAGGGTCGCTATGAGTCGGACTCTACTTGACGGCACCTAACAACAACAACAACAACAGCTAAGTTTGCCTTGAGTCTCATGGGGACTTTAGACTTGGACTTTTGAATACTGAGGCTGTTAAGACTTGGATAGCCCACCAGAAAATTAAATACCTTGGAATTAATCTAACCAAAAACCCTTTAGATCTCTACAAAGAAAATTTCAAAACATTAAAGAAAGAAATAGCAGAGGACACTAAAAAATGGAAAGACCTCCCCTGCTCCTGGATAGGGAGAATTAATATAGTAAAAATGGCTATCCTACCAAAAGCAATCTATAGACTTAATGCAATACCCATTAAAATTCCACTGACTGACTTCATGGAAATAGAAAAAATGATCCAAAAAAATCATATGGAACCACAAAAGATCATGTACAGCCAAAACACTCTTAAGCTGCAAAATTAATGCAGGTGGAATCACAATCCCTGACTTCAAGCTATACTATAGGGCAGTGGTAGCAAAAACAGCTTGGTACTGGCACAAAGTTTGTGCCAAACTGGCACATAAGTTTGCTTTGGTCAGTTTCTCTGCCATCACAGTGATGAGCTGACAAATACAATAAGATAGTCCAAATAAAAATTTAATGGAATATTTGAAACAAAAACAAAGAATATGCCCTCAATGTATTTTTCATCTACTTTCTTCTTTTGTAGAAAGAGAGATCAAAGAAAGGGAACAAATCAAGACATCTGGAACAGAATAGAAGACCAAGAAATACCTCAACACACCTATAGCCACCTGATTTTCGACAAAGGAGTAAAGCAAGTAAACTGGAAAAAGGACAGCCTTTTCAATAAAGGGTGCTGGGAAACATGGTCATCCACATGCAGAAAAATGAAAGCTGACCCCCATCTCTCAATATACACAAGATTTAACTCAAAATGGATAAAAGATCTCAACATAAAACCAGAAACTTTAAAATTTATAGAAGGCAAGATAGGCAATACACTCCAGCATATAGGCATAGGAAAGTATTTCATTAATAGGACTCCAATTGCTCAAGAAATTGCAACAAGAATAGATAAATGGGATTACATGAAATTTAAAAGCTTCTGCAAAAGAAACAATTAATGGAGTCAAGGAAACCCCCACAGAATGGGAAAAAATCTTCACATTTTATACATCAGATAAAGGTCTAATTACTAGAATTTATAAAGAACTCAAGAAAAAAACTCCCAAAAAAACAAATAACCCAATACACAAATGGGCAATGGAGCTGAGTAGACAGTTCTCAAATGAAGAGGTCCATAAAGCCATGAAACACATGAAAAAATGCTCAGTATCCCTAGCCATTAGGAAAATGCAAATTAAAACAACTCTGAGATTTCACCTTACACCAGTAAGAATGGCCAAAATCAATAAAACAAATAACAACAAATGCTGGCGAGGTTGTGGCGAAAAAGGAACACTATTACATTGTTGGTGGAGTTGTAAATTGGTCCAGCCACTGTGGAAATCAATATGGAGATATCTTAAAAAACTGAAAATAGATCTACCATATGACCCACCTATAACACTACTGGGAATTTACCCAAAGGAAGATGGGTCATCATACCACTGAGACACCTGCATCTCCATGTTCAATGCTGCACTTTTCACAATAGAAAAGATATGTAATCAACTGAAGTGCCCTTCAACAGAAGAATGGATAAAAAAGCTACGGTACATATACACGATGGAATACTACTCAGCAATCAAGAAAAATGAAATAAGGTCATTTGCAGTAAAATGGATGGAATTAGAGAAAATTATTTTAAGTGAACAAACACAAGCTCAGAAAGAGAAACACCACATGTTCTCACTCATGTGGGAGCTGAATCAAAATTATAAGAAGGAAAAATCCTATTCAAAGATAGGATCAAAATAAAATGAAAAAAAAAAAGCTAAGAATGGTGTCAATATAAATGGTCTAGAAAATTCATGCAATTGTTCTGACAAGACAAAAACAAAGTTCACTACAGGAAAAGTTTCTAACTTAAACAGAACTATAACCCAAGGACACACAGAAAAACATTACCAAGTAAATGATAGAGAAGACTTAGATGGGGCGGAAGCATACGAGAGGGTAAGGGAGCACCTATATGAATAATGTACATCAAAATGCATATATGGAAATGCCACAATAAAAAGCCTGTCAGAATGAATCACATTAAGGTGTACATTAAAAATTTCCAATAAAAAAAAAAAGACTTGGGGATGCTTGCAGTTGGACTAAGTAAATACATTTTGCATTATGAGATGGCCATGATTTGGGGAGGCCAGGGGAAGAGAGTTATGGTTTGGATCTAAATGCCCCCGAAAGTTCATATGTTTGAACATTAAGTCCCCACCTGGTGGTGCTATCCTGGGAGGTTATGGAGTTGGGAGGTAATATCTAGCTCAGCATAAATGGGTCACTGGGAGTGGGCCTTTGGGGTTTTTACCCAAACGCCTAGTTCTAGTAAGTTCTTTGTGTCCTGATCCACCATGCCATGAATTCCTTTATGGACCCTGCCATTACCATGCCTGCCTAATTGCCTGGACTGATCCTCTAACTATGAGCCCCCAGTAAATATTTTCCTCCATAAATTTGCTTCAGTCAGTTTCTCTGCCATAACAGTGATGAGCTGACTAATACAATAAGATAGTCCAAATAAAAATTTTGATGGAATATTTGAAAGACAAAAATAAGGAATATGCCCCCAACATATTTTTCATCTACTTTCTTCTTTTGCAGAAAGAGAGACCAAAGAAAGGAAGCAAATCAAACATGTCATACAGAAAATTATGGAACTCTGTTTTCTAATGGAGCACTGAGGTTTCATAACCAGCTAAATTATTTTTTGTGTTATTATAAATAAATACATTTCAGACTAGAAGGAGTTCAAAACTTAAACAGAGAATCTAAAGCAGAAAAGCTATAGTACCCCAAGTGATGTTGTATTGCAGGCCTAGACAATAATCAGTACAAACTAGAAGTGGAAAGAAGATGGAAGTTTCCAGGGAGGAGGACTCTAGGAGGAAAACAATGACCTAAAATTGACAGACTAGAAATTAGATCTTGATAGATACTAGATAGAATAGATATGTGTATTTCAAAAAATTTTTAGTGGAAGTATGAAGAATTCTTACAAAAATAAGGCATACAAAAGGAAAATCGGGAGTAAAAAGATGGGAAAAGACTAGAGATATATACCCTAGAAAAAATAAAATAAAAATCCACAAAGAAAGAAAACCACGGCAACATTTGGCTTATCAGAGAACTATAGCTATATAATCACAATTATGTAATCACAGACTTCTAATTCAATCAAATAACATTATTTAATTTTACTAGAAGATGAGAAAGCAGAAATGGGGGGAAGGATGGAAAGTGGATAGGAGGTCATGTGCAATCACTCTAAACCTAACAATCTCTAACAAGAATCCAATAAATCCAAAATGAATGAACCCAGAAATAGCAGTGTTAGCATATTACTTATAAACATGTAAACAAATTCACAAAGAAATACTATGGGCATTGAAATCAGTTGACCCTGATGACAGGACTAAGAAGGGCTGAAGGATGAGATATTTGACTACTGTTTCTCACATAAACCTTTAAATGTATGAGCAAATATTACTTTGATAGAAGTAAAATTTGTTTTTTTAAATAATACACACAAAATATTACCATATTACTTAAGGTTATGTTTAGTGAAATGTTTTAAGGTTTATTACATTTTCAATTCTACGAATAGAAATTCTCTTATAAGACATAAATCTATTGTTCAATTTCCACTCCTTTGATTTTCACCTGGACTTTGAGGCATGTGTCATGTACAATGGCAGGGATTCCACTGCTAACATTTTTGTACCACTCAGTGACTAATGGTTGCCAGCCCTTTGCAGCTCTGAGTCCAGGCAAATACTAATAGTTTCACAGTTGTCCCAGGCTGTCTGGCCCATACAACTAATGAGCCATTCATTGTTCCCTAGGATAACAACAGTCTGGGCCATGATTTTTGTCATTTGGAGCACTGAGCATCCTACCAGGCCCAAAGCAATCCTCACATCTGCTGAGGAATCAGCCTGGCTCTCAGCAGGACCCGGGAAGCTATGGTTGCCAGCTTGCTCCCCTGGCTTAACACTGAGGACTAAGTCCTCTCCCAATACATCCTCACTGGGAAGATGACAAAAGTGGCATTTTTCAAAATAATAATCTCATAATTTCAATGATTAATAATTTCCCTAGAATGAAGGTCACATCTCTCCCAAGAAGCCAAGAGCAGTTACACTCTATAACTTCTGAAGGCCCCTGGGGCTGGGGACCAGAACATCCATGGCTTCTAGCCCCTCTCTCCCAGAGGTGCCAGAGGTTGCTCTTCTGTCCCAATGTAGATTCCAGCCTGTGGAATACACTCATGCCATGGAACACGCTACCGAATGTGCCAGGCTTCACTTGGATAGTCTCAGCCCAAATCCAATCATGTCAGAATCAGGTTTAATTGAGATTAATAATCTCTCACAACTGGCTCTAGGTAGTTGATCAACAGACATCCTGCTAAGAAAACTGCTCTGCAAGCCTCCATATCTGGCCAAATTCTTCCCGTGTCTCTACCAACCCTACCTCCCAGCCTACTGGACCACCCAATCTTGCGTGGTCAGAAGAAAGGTACTTTTAGGACTCCAAGAGGATGGGAAAAGAAAAGCAGCACAACCAAGTCAAAAGACTCAAGATCCTGGCATGAGCCTGTTTGTCCATTCTCATGGCAGTAAAGTTCTAGAAGCATTGTGACCATCATTGTTTCTGGGAGAGGCTAGAACTGGGCTTTTCTCTGTTGTGGTTAATGCTTGCCTTCTCTGCCCACCTTGGCTGCCATGCTGAACTAAGAGTCAAAATCAGCCATTCGTTTCTTCGAAAATATTGATTAGGTACCTACTATGTACCAGGTATTGTGCTTGGTACTACAAGTTAGGGGCAACTAAACCAGGAAAAGTATATTACCCCTGGAATTTTGAGTCTAGAGGGTGGGGTGGGGGTAGGGGGACTGCCTATGCCAAAAATCTCACATGTACATATAGAAGAATAATTTTAATAATGGATATGAAGAAAGAGTATAGGGTTCAATGAAAGTGTGGAAGAGCCCATAGATTAGGAGTCAAAGAAGGCTTCCCTAGGAACAGCTGGGGATAATAAGAATTTGCTGGACATGGGGGAAGCCTTCCCAGTCAAAGGGGAAGTGTGTGCTGGATCCCTGCAGAGGAACTGTGACAGCAGTTCATATAGCTGAAACAGAGCTGGCAATGGGGATGGCAGAGCAAGACAGGGCCACAGATGTCCACAGGAGTTGGGTCATGCCAGACCATGTAGGCCTGGTAAGGGGACTGGATTTTGTCCTAAACATATGGAAAGTTATTATGCAGGACAGCTCTTTCTACTGTTCTGAGCGTTTGGGGATAAGTTTGATAGCATAGTTCCTATTTTTCTCTTTTCAGAAATACTTTTCTGGAATACAGTACATTTAGTCATGCATCCAGGAAGTTTATACCAAACTAAGAAGACTAACACTAACAGACCTCTGAGAAAATCAGTCTCACGTGGTCCATGGTAAAGTTTGTCCCAAAGAACAGCTAGTGCTTCTCTCTGCCCAGTGACACAGAGGCCAAGGGAGAAAACACAGCTTCTGCCTTCAAGATGCCAGAGAGAGAAGAGGACAGGTCACTGTTGGGGTCCCAAACAGGAAAAGGCCCTTCCTCCTTGTCCTACACCAGTTCTTTTAACTTAGAACTTCAAAAGGAAACAAAACAATTTGCAAGAAACTGAACGTAAACTTTGGAATGAGAATTCCAAAAATGTCCCCAGAAGTCCTTCCCACGTGGACACACACATGCCGAGGGCATTCTTTGCTGAGGGGTGGCCCAGATAGTCAGTGCTGTAAGGGTGAAGGGGAGGAGGGGTGGTCCAGATAAAGTTTCAGGTAGAAAAGCAAAAGAATCCCCCAGGTGCCTTACCTCATCCCCATTATCCTCTACACAGGAGTTATTCACAGAAGCACTGTACAGAAAATCAGAGTGAACACTTCAAACCCTTCAACCCTGAAGATGCTTTCTGATGGGGCTAGAGGGTAAAAGCTGTAGTCCCCAGAGTCTGCATTGACACCAATTGCCCGTACCAAGCCTTTAAGGTGACCTGACTCTTGGGAACAGCTTTTCAAAAAGAAAAAAGACAGAAAGAAAGAAAGAAAGAAAATGGAAATGGGACCCTATCCTATCCATTGTAGCATGAATGTGGCGCCTATCACCCAAATCGCCAGCTACGAAAGGAGAGAACATGAGATGCCTGGCAAGTGAAAGCAGCGACTCCCCACACCCCCCTCACCTTTGTGCACCCCATCCTGGCTGCATGTAATCCTGCCTTCTTGCAAAGCAGGGCTGGGCTCCTGCCTATTGTTAGGAATTTTGTCTCCTAAAGCAACTGGGGAGGCCAGAGGCCCCACCTTCTTGTCTGGCCTCATTCCTCTTGTCTGAGGACACTGGGTGGGAGGCTCAGGCCTCACTAAAATTTCCTTTGGAAAGTCAGATCCTGGAGACTATCTCCCTGGGACCCAGCCTGAAGGAACATATGCAGCCTTTGTGGTGCATCTCCTGTGTCCCCTATGGTCACAGACAGACAGACAGACAGACAGACAGACAGACAGACACACACACACACACACACACACACACACACACACACTTCTTCCCTACAGTGCATGTCCTTCCCACCCAGCAGAAATGTGCAATCAGTGGCAATTCCCAGAAGGCTCCACAGGGTTTATATGTTCTGTTCTCTCTGCCCACCACTGTGGCTTTATCTAACTATAAAACTTCCTGCCAATAAACTGTCTTCCTCATCACCTCTCTCTGACCTCTAATGATTGCTTCCTCATTGTCCAGTAGGGCCTGTAACACCAAATGGAAAGTGTGGGTCTACAGGTCTGTCTGCCCCACTAGACTGAGTTCTGTAAAACCTAGATAAGAATTTCATCCTTTCCCAGTCCCTTACCCAGCACCCATAATAAGGTGTAATCATTCCCACTGTACAGTTGAGGAAACTGAGGCTTATGGAAATGATTCCAGTGGGCAAGAGATTTAGAACTAGTAATGAGTTTTCCCAACTCCTAATCCAGAGTGTTTTTCACTAGGATTCCTCCCACAGGGGCCTGGCAACCTCTTTCTGCAGAAGGCACCATCTTCAACCTTAAGTCCCATTCACCCAGAGTCATATGGTGGAGAGGTCTCGGGATCTGGGCATAAAGAACAAAACACAGGGCACCCCTCGGCACTGCCATGGAACCTCACTGTCTTTTCCTGCCCTTTCCAGAGAGCTCACTAGACTCCCCCACAGCAGCTTAGCTCCAGAGACCCAAACTCACCCAACCTCCAAGGTCTTTGGAAGGGATCACTCTAAGCATCATTTGCCAAAGTGGACCAATGGGTGGCCTTGGACAGGGCAGGAGGCAGGAGGTGAGAGACTCAGCACAGGGCACTGGGAATGCCTGGATCCCTCATATTGTCTTAACCTTCCAGAATCATAAGCAGGGAAGGCCATTGGGAGGGAGCTTTTAATTACCTGCAGGTGTCCCAATTAAGCAACATTGCCTCCCCAATTAGCAGTCCTTTCCATTGGAAATCATTAGGCTTAATTCCATTTCCCAAGAAACATCTTAATCAAGCAAGGTCTGTCCCCAGCTCCTGAGGCAGCCAGACTTCCACTGACGTCAGCCTGGCCCTGTCTGGCCTGGATGATGATGTTCAATTGGGCTGTGAGTCAATTTCCCAATTAAATACATCCTTTTAATTGCACTGTTTTCTAATGTTTAGCCAGACCAAGAGTCTGTGTTTCTTAAACTACTTACTAAAGGGAAAGCCTGTACTAAGAAGGTCCCTCTTCCTAATCAAAGAGACAAGTTTGTAAGCATACTCCCAAAAAAGCACCTCTTTTTAAGAAGTCTGAAATGCTACAGTGTGACAGTGACAAAGCACAGCCTGCTTTCAAGCTTTCAGACAGACGCAGCCTCCACTGTTGTCAAAGCCAGAGGAACTCCCAACTCTCTCCAATTTTTTCCTTCACCATGCCCCCAAGTTATTAAAATTGAGGAAGAGAATCTTAGGAGAGAAGAGACCTTTCTAGATGCAGATGGCCATAGATAGCTCTTAAAGTTCTCAGTGTTTGAATCCAAAGGCTTTTGCTCAGCAGGTGAGGGAGAGTGACTGGGGGAGGAAGAGGATCTGGAGTCGTTCCACATGGACAGCTGTCGATGGGATTGCAGCCTACCATGCCAACAGAGCCAACTGGTGACCATCAGATTTATGTCTTTAGAGATCTTCTTTCTTTTGCATGTCCAACTCTCCTGCTCAAGATCAGAGAGCCCCACTGTCATGGTGACAAAAGTGTCATGGTTTGAATGTAAAATGTCTCCCAAATGTCCTGTGCTTTAACGTTTGGCCCCCAGCCTGCGGTGCTGTTGTGGAGGTCATGGAAATTTGGGAGGTGGGTCTTAGCTTTGTGGAATTGATGTCACTAGGGACAAGCCTTCAGAGGATTCCCCACATATCTGAGGCTCTTTCTCTCCCTGTTCCTGGCCCGTCATGCTGTGAGGTCATCTGGCAAAGGCCCTGCTGCCACCACCACCATGTCTGCCCCACCACCATTAGGGACCAAATCTCTAACTGTGAGCTCCCAACAAACCTCTTGCCCCATGTTTGTTTGGGTTGGTTTTTCTGCTACAATGATGACAGGTAACTAATACAAAAGGTTTCATTGAGGGCTTCATTTCCCTTGTCTACAAACAGCCTGAAATCTTTCCCTCTGCAATGTTGCCAAAGTGGATTTCCTCCTCAACCCAGCACGGCATCCTCCTCACGCTGGGCTGCTTTAGCTCTCTCTTCCTTTGGCTTCCTTCTCAGTAGACTTACACCTCCAGGAAAGGGGGAAAGGAAGGAAGAAAAGTACAAGATGGAATCAGTTCAATCACAATTTAGAATCTCTTAGAAACACCCACTAAAACCTGACAAAAACATCTTAATTTTCACTCTGAAATAGACTATGAAATTCAAATCAAATTTTGCTTCCTTTAACTTTTTCATATCCATGTTAATTACATTCCTTTGAAATTGAGGATAGAGGAGTGCCCCTCTCCTTGCTACTAAATTTAATATGGGGATGATTAGTAGTACATTTGCCATTGTTTCCTGGAGGGCTTCATGCATTAGCCCTCCTGAAATTAGATTAACATCTCAATTGTTCCCCATTGCTCCACAAGTCTTCAGTGCAGCATTAGACCTCTACCATAATCACCCTCCATTGATTTTTCTCAAATTATTTACTTTAAGTAAATATTCAATTTAGTTTAACTCATTACTATTCATTTTTTAACTTTGTAATCTAATTATCTAACTCATTACTATTCAACTGTCCACGATAAACATCAAATTCTGGGGACTCTGATTGTGTCCCCTCTTAGGTTGGGATACACACTAGTCTGAGGTCAATTGTTTCCTATTGGCTCTTCCCATTTCGTCCCTCTCTCCACCAAAGACAAAATTATTTAGATCTCATCAAGCATCTGGCTTGTTAGATGAGTTGCCCATTCTCCTTCACAGAAATCCAGACTGACAGTGTGGCTGCTCCAGTAGGGGTCTAGAGATGTTTCCGAGGAACAAGACACTATTTGCGACTTGGTTCAGTTTCAAAGTTTTCTAGTTAGGGAAAATGGGACGGTCTTCCATTTTTCATTAACAAGGTCCCAAGTCACTCCTGAGAAGTCAGATAATTTGGAGCCTACACCTTGTAGCCCACACTGCTCTAGTCTTTGTGCTAGCCCCAAGGAGTAAGCCAGGTAAAAAACATCAGTGATGGTAGTAGCGGTGATCACAACAGTAATACTGCTACTGTTAATAGTTAACATTGGAGTCCTTATGGTGCCCCAGAAACAATTTAAAAGTGCTCTTCCTATGCTATCTCATTCATATGAGCTATTACCTACAATTTACAGGGATAGAAACTGAATTTTTAAAAAGTAAATTAATTTTCTCAAGAACATACAGCTAGTAAATGAGTATGGCCAGGATTCAAATCCAGTTTACTCAATTCCCAGGTCATCTGAAACCTCAGAGTGAGCTAGGGAGGAAATTAACATTGAGCTGTGGTTAGCATCTACTACATCTTACATAAGAAGATTCTATTCCTGCCCTGATTCACATGACTGCAAATGAATTCATTGTATTAGATGAGACCCTGGACCCAGGTTCTGACTTCAGGTGGATCAACTTCCCTCTGAGTCTGAGGTTTCCAATCTAAGGACTAGGTAACCCATGGGAAACCTCTAGCTCTTATAGTCTGGAGTTTTAAAAAGTATGATACATATTGTACTATGAACAGAAATTAAAACTGGAGAAGCCTTGAAGGTGGTCTAATCTAGGTATGTCAAATGCATAGCCTACATGCTGATTCCTTCCCCTGACTGTGCCCAGTGACATCACTAACAGATCACGATCTTCTTTCTTGCTGGACCCAGTTTTGCCCTCAGAATCTTTTTCAATCCTGTGCTATGGTAGCAATTAAAAGAGACAATGGCACATAGGACAAACCTATTTGTCATCTGTGATTCTAACTAACCTCTTTAATCTACAAATGAGGAAACTGAGATGTGAAGAGCATAAGGGATTTGATAAACATCTGTTGCACAATTCATAAGTACCAGATCTGTGTAGGTTCTAAGGATAAAAAAATGAACAAAACATAGCCTTGCATTCCAATGATTTTTAGTTTGGTGAGAGATGTACCCTATTAAGCAATTATAATACTGAGTATTATTTGATTGCATAGGAAGATGCCTAATCTAGACTAGCAGATTCACAGAAGGCTTCCTGTAGGAAGTAGGAAGTAGTTTATTAGATGAAGAAGGGATAATAAGGCCATTATAAGCATAGAAAGCCTGAAGCCATAGCACTGTGGCATCCAGTCCTGTCAGATCTCGGAAGCTAAGCAGGGCCAGGCCTGGTTAGTACTTGGATGGGAGACTGCCTGGGAACACCAGGCTGTAGGCTTGGGAGATGGATCCGGCAACCTACTCCCAAAAATCAATCTGCCATTGAAAACCCCTATGAACAGCAGAGAAGCACTGACAATACTGTTTCTCCTGTTGTATGTAGGGTCACTATGAGTTAGATGCCGACTTGAAGGCACCTAACAACAACAACAAAACATTGAAAGGAATCCAAAGGTGCAAGAGTGCTGACTACTTAAGGATTTATAAGTTGCCAAGGATGATTGGAGTCTTGTAACATAAAATGCAATGAGGCTGGGGAAGCTTAGCAGGGAAGTGAGCAGGGGCCAGCAAAGAAATGTCACAGCCAGTATGCACAGGAGACCATCCTCACCCTAATAGTGGTTAAAAGACACGGTTACAACTGCTTTACCACTCTTGTCATTGACAGTTGGGGTCTATGTCCCTTCTCCTTGAAACTTGTCATGATTTAACAGTTTCAACTAATAGAGTACTATTGAAAAGGGGTTATGTGTCTTCCAAGGCTAAGCTATAAACCAGGCAGCTTCTGCCTTGGTCCCTAGCACTGCTCTCTTGGATCCATTAGCTACCATGCAAAAAAGACCAACTACCCTAAGCACTCAATACAGGAGAAGACACATGTATGTGCTCCAGCAGAGAGTATCAGCTGAGCACAGCCTCTGGAGCTCCCCACCAAAGTTTTATACATATGAGCGATGCCATTCCCAGCTGAATGCTAACAACTGACCCCTATTGCTGCTCCATGAAACAGAAGACTCATCCAGCTGAGCCTTGCCTGGAATCCTGACCCTCAAATAATGACATATAATAAACTAGTTGTTTTATGCCACTAGGTTTTACAGTCATGTGTACCAAGAGATAACCAGAACAGCAAAGAGACTCTGAAGGTGATTAGGAAGAATAAGATGATTATATTTGTTCTAGAAGGAACACTTGGGATGTTGTGTGGGGAATGGACTGGGAAGTGGGGAGAATGGACCAGAACAAGTCTTTGGGCAAATGCAGTTGTACAAATAAGTGATGACTAAGACAGTGGCAGGGAAGGAAATGCTGAGCAGATTAGAGATATATGCAGAAGGTAGAGGCAACAGAAGGCAGTGACTGATGGATGGATGTGTGAGGGAGAGAAAGGAGTCAAGAAAGATGCCCAGTCTTCTGATTCAGATGACGAGGTGGATAGCGGCACCCTGAGTAGAGTTGGAGGAGAAGCTGTACAGGCAGCGTGGGGAGGGAGAGGTGTCCTTTTAGTTAGGTGAGATGATGCCAGGATTGATACGCATGAGTGAGAGGGCTCAGGAGGTCCCTCTGGGATGGAGAGCCAGGTTTGAGAGCCATTCACTAAGGGAAGCCATGAGAGGGGTGGGATATGCAGGGAACTCCCCGGGAGGAATGAGAAGAGCAAAACAGGGCAGCATGACAGGGAGAGGCAGAGCTGAGGCTGAGCAGGGGCTGAGCACAGCCCCCTGAAGTTCTTAGGTGGCCTCCCCAAAGTCCCTTCCCACCTCCCTCGTCCTGTCTCCTGGCGCCTATGATCTGTGGGGCTCTAAACATAGCAAACACCAGAGCTGCGGACGACACTGTCTCCTATCAGCTGCATATGCCACCAAAGCTAACTTTAAAAATTTTTTTAAATGTTGTGCTTTACCCTCCTCTCTCCATTCCCACTAGTCTGATTGTTTTCTTTTAAAATACTCCCATTTCTTTCCCATTTCATTTTCTTTCATCAGCAGCCTGCTATTAAGGTTGTTTTCCCCATGCTATTTTGCCACCAAAGCAGCTTATTCTGTTCTCCTAATTAGCTTGTGATGCATTCACAGAGTCTGACATCTCCTACACAGTAGCATTCGCCCAGCCATCTCCCTACTCCCCACATAACGGAGGGAGAATTCCTCCCACACACCTCCCTCCTGCCTCTCTCCTGTTCCCATGGCTTCTCTAGCCAGATCTTTCTCTTCATGCTCAGGAGACCTTGGACCTGGACCATTGCCCTTCCCAGGGATTCACACAGCCACCATTAGTGTCATTCCATGAAGTGAGATATGTCTCCATAATGCTCCAGTGAGAATGCACGTGGAGAATTATGCAGCCATTAAGCAGCATTGAGGGTACATGCATTAAGCCTTCTTAACTCAACTTTAGGGCTGGGGTTTAGCTCAGTTGGTAAAGTGCTGCTGTGCACTCTCGAGTCCCTGGGTTCAATCCTAAGCACTGCAAAAATGGGAAAAGGACGTGGTAATCTACTCCTGAAACAATCAGCCACTGAAAACCCTATGAATAGCAGAGAAGCAATGATATAGTACCGGGCATGGCACAGTGTTGAGGAATATTTTGTTCTGTTGTACAGAGGGTCACTATGAGTCAGACCCAACCTAACACCTAACAACTACTGAACTAACACACTGAATGGAGGAACTATAGTTAAGTCCAAATAAGGGGAAAAATTAACTGGAAAAGGAGACGGGCTGGTCAGGGGTGAGTGGGAGGGTGAGGGGCCACAACAACAAGCTGCGCAGAATTAAGACAGGGCTCCCCTGTTATGTGGTGCTTGTGCTTTGGGAAGGCAGCGTGGCAACCACACAGAATGCATGGGCCATGACTCATTCCACTGCCTTCTAAACACACACACATGCACACATACACACACACACACACACACACACACACACACACACACACACAATTTACCCCCAAACAGGCTACCTGGTCAAGCTGGCTGGGGACAGCTCTAGCACAAGACAAAAGGGGAGGAAGCTGAAACAGAGATCAAAATACCATCCTTGTCTTCACATCCCCATACCCTCGTTGAACTTTCTGACAACTGACATATAGAATATAAAAACTCATTATTGGCTTATGACAATCCTGAGCAGCTTCCTTGCCAAAAGAAGCTTAGAGGCAGCTCCTGGGCTGGAAACTGGACAGTGACTGGTCCTTCCCTGTGTTCCCTCAGTTTCCTCTTTAGCCCTAGCCTACACCTGAAGACCACCAATGAGGTGGACATTGTTACAATATCATATATGTAAAGCAATTTATACCAGGCCTGAGCCACACTGGACCCCATCAATGGTTTCTCTAGTTTCAAATGCCACAACTCTTTCCTCAGTGCCTCAGAGTAGCTGAAAACCAAGAAGTCTCAAAGCTCTATCTGACATAATCTAGAGGTATCATGTGGGTTGTGGTGGTGCCTGCCAGTAATCAACAAGTTGCAGAGGATGAGACAGGAGGATCGAGAGTTTGAGGACAGCCTAGGCAATATTTTTGCCTTCAGCCACAGCCCTGTAGCATCTGATCCCGATGCCATCAGATCTCGAAAGCTAAGCAGAGTCGGGCCTGGTTAGTACTTGGATAGGAGACCGCCTGGGAACACCAGGTGCTGTAGGCTTGGGAGAAGGACCCAGCAACCCACTGCCAAAAATCAATCCACCATTGAAAACGCTATGAACAGCAGAGAAGCACTGACAATAGTGTTTCACCTGTTGTACACAGGGTCGCTATGAATCAGATACCAACTCGACGGCACCTAACAACAACAACAACAGGGGTATCACAATGTCATCTCTTGACATAATTGGGGATGTCACTACTTTGCTCACAATATAACCCAGAAACTACCATGGTGCTGCTTCTGAAAATACCTGTTCCTTAATCCCAAGAACAGCCTCTGTGAGTTGATCCCTCAGCCCCATTGACCCACAAAAACCAAACCACCAGATCCTAAAAAGGAAGAGAAGCACTATCACCTGAGCTGCCACCAATGTCTGAAAACTCCCTGGGAAACCTACAACCACTTCTGGGCTCCACTTCTCTCTCTGAAGCTCACATCTTCCCATCTGGCCCTTAATTCTCTGTGAAAACACATATCACACACCAGCAAACCCCCGCTCCTTCCAAGGGAACCTGGCCAAGGTCCAACTCTCTCCTCCACACATTTCAGACTCCCTCCAATAAAACTTAGAGGACCTACACTCTTGAAATTATTATAGAAAATACATCCCTTAGGCAAGAATGCATTTATCCTAAGTAGCAATGCCTTCTGAATCCACACTGTCCTGGGCACTCTTAATGACTTCCCTGTGTTTTGAAATATTGTGTGTTAAACCATGACTAATTCAGTCAGAGTAGTGTCCAAGCCTGCACGGTCTTTCTGTCCTTGTCCTACCAAAGCTGTGGGTAAACACTTGCAGTTTCTGGAACACCCCAAATCTTGTTTGTGAAAGCGGAAAGGTGGAGAAGTGGAAGGAATATGTTCATACCCTCAGGTCTGATCTGTGGATGTACCATGTGGCCAAGACTGGAATTAAAATTTACCAGCTTAGTTATTTACCCTCTACATGGCCCTAGGCAAGTGATGACCTTTGTAGAGCTCCTGTTCTTTGCCTGTAAATTGGAGATGGCAGCAGTACCTATTCCAGAGGAGCAAAAGAGAGAACTTTGTAAACCTGCTGGCACAGAGCATGGCACAAGAGAAGCACTCAATAAACAATGACTCAATAATACCCTATGCTGGGGATGCCGCTTATTAACTCTGGGCTTTGGGGTTTAGCACAGGGCTACTCCTAGGAGAGAGCTAGGTGCCTTTGAACTAATGCTGGGCTGCATCCAGGATTCAGCTGCAGTCTCAGGCACCATGTTCACCGCCTGGTAGTGGGTGCCTTCAGTCATGTCTCCACCCCCTGGTCCACTCTGGGCTCCAAAAGCACTTTTTTGTCTTGCTATTTCAGAGATGATTGGAAACTGAGCATCAGCAAACACCTAGTCCAAACCCAAACCACACATATGGGGATAAATCATTCATTCATTAAAACACCCTGTTGTTGTTGTTGTTAGGTGCCATTGAATCGGTATCGGACTCATAGTGACCCTCATAGGGTTTTCAATAGCTGACTGTTTCGGGATTGCCTTGGGAGTGGATTGCCAGGCCCTTCTCCCATTAAAACACCCTATTTACCTCATATCACAAACCATTTCTTCTTCCCATTACTCCTACTCATCCTCCAGAATGGTAATGCATTCCTTTGGATCAGTAAATATCCAATGAGCACTTAGTCTGTGCCAGGAAGAATGGGAATAACAACAATGAGCAAAATGGACAAAAATATCTCTGCCTTCAAAGAACTTGTAATCTAGTCAGAGAAGGCAGACAATAAACAAATAAATAAATGAGTTGTTGTTATTAGGTATCATCGAGACTGACTCATAGTGACCATATGTACAACAGGTGAAACAGTATTGTTAGTGCTCCTCTGCTATCTATAGTGTTTTCAATGGCTGATTGTTTTAGAGGGGAGTGGGTTGTCAGGTCCTTCTCCTAAGCCTACAGCACCTGGCCT
The DNA here is from genome assembly GCA_007922755.1 of Pedetes capensis. Taxonomy (NCBI): domain Eukaryota; kingdom Metazoa; phylum Chordata; class Mammalia; order Rodentia; family Pedetidae; genus Pedetes; species Pedetes capensis. The sequence continues at coordinate 124,813 of VMDO01000836.1, forward strand.
TGTCTGGTGGTTTCCCATCCAAGGACAAACCAGGCCCAACCCTTCTTAGCTTCCAAGATCTGACAGGATCAGACACCACAATGGTATGGCTGCAGGCAAATAAAAGAGTAGTACAGATAAAAACAAAACAGATTTGGATGAGAGGGAGAATGGGCAAGACGGGGGCCTCCCATTTTTGTAGAGGTGTCAGGAACGCCTTGTTCACAAAGGCTTTGCACAGAGGCCCAAAGAGAGGATGGATTGTTATCTGGGAAGGAATGTTCCAGGAAGAGGACGCCCAAGTGGAGATGTGGTTGTAGTCTGCAAGGAAACGTGTGTGCAGCGGGGTTCCAAAAGAGGCAGCGCAGAAGAGATCAGAGGCATAGAGGGAGGGCAGATCAGGGAGGAGCCTGTGAACCATGGGGCGACTTGGGCTTTAACTCTTTTGAGATGAGAAGCACATTTTACACATTTCCATAACCTCAGAATCTAAACCAATGCTCAGTGCAGGGTACGTAGTCCTCATAAAATGAATAAACACTATTTGTCCCCACACTGAATGTCAAGTACTGTATGGAAGAATATCAGTGGTCTACATCCCTAGAGAATGTAGCATTGGAAATATATGCTATTCAACATAGCATATATTCAACCTGAAGGTCTATAGTTGTCATCTTGCTGAGGCAGGAATTTAAATTTCTTGCTTGAAGATGTGTATGTAAGAAGATGACACTTCTCTGGTGATTGAGCCACAGTGACCACCTAAGACACACACTTAGATTTCTCTCTCCAGCCTAGTTTTTATTTCCTTATTCCCCAGCAAATTTTCCAAGGGGAAGTCACATATTTGGGGATCCACAAAAACCACCCTACGAAAAGTCAATAATCTATTGTGAGAGAGTCTCTGCCTTCATCAGACTCATATTTTAGTAAGAAGAAGAAATAAAGAAAGAAAAAAGAAAGAATAAAAGAAAAAAAGAAAGAAATATGGAAGGAGAAAAGGAAGGAAGAGAACTAGCCAGGCGCAGTGGCATATGCCTGTAATCCCAGCAACTTGGGAGGCGGAGGCTGACAGATCATGAGATCGAGGCCAGGGGCAGTCTGTGAAACTCAGTGAGTCCATGCCTCAAGATAAAAACAAAAATAATATAAAAAAAATTTTAAACTGAGGAGGTACAGCTCAGTGACAGAGCACTTGCAAAATACAAGTGAGGCTCTGGATTCAAAGCCTCATTGTAAGAAAGACACAAGGAAGGAAGGAAGGAAGGAAGGAAGGAAGGAAGGAAGGAAGGAAGGAGAGAAAGAGAAAGAAATAGAAGGAAATAAATAGAAGGAAAGAAAGAGTAGGAAGGAAGGAAAGAGAGAAAGAGAAAGAAGGAGAAAAAAAGAAAGAGGGACTATATGCTAGCAATGAAAAATCTAAAAAATGAAATTACTAACACAATTCCAGTTAGAATAGCATCAAAATAGCACCAAAACAATGAAACACAGATAAGTTTAACATAAGAAGCACAAAACTTATGCTGTGAAAACTACAAACCATTTTTGGAAGAAATAAAAATATAAGTAAATAGAAAGAGATTTCTAGTTTATATATCAGAAAGTTTATTATTTTTAAGATGGAAATATTCCCCTAAACAAATCTACAGGTTCAATGCCATTTCTATCAAACTCCTAGCTGGTTTTATTGTAGAAATTGACAAATTGATCTTAGGCATCATACAGAAAAGGAAGAGACCCAGAATCGCCAAAAATCTTGAAAAAGGATAATGAAGTTGGAATATTCACACTTCTTGATTTCAAAACTTACTACAAAGATACAGTAATCAAGATTGTGCATTACTGGCACAAGCATACATATGTAAGTCAGTGAAGTATAATTTAGAGTACGAATATAAATCCATACATTTGTAAGCAATTGATTTTATTTTTCAGTACTGGGGGTTGAACCCAGGGCCTTGGGCCTGCATGCTTTGCAAGTGCTGTAGCACTGAGCTGCACCATCAGCCCATTTTTTTTACTTTTTTGAGACAGGATTTTACTAAATTATGCAGACTGCCTCTGGTCTCAAATTTGCAATCCTCCTGCCTGCACCTCCAGAGTCGCTGGGATTACAGGGATGCACCACTGAGCCCGGCAGCAATTAATTTTTAACAAGGATCTAAGACAATTAAATGAGGAAAGAATAGTCGCTTTAACAAATGGTGCTGGGAAAACTGGATAACAAATGCAAAAGAATGAAGTTAGACTTTTACCTCACAATATATACAAAAATTAACTCAAAATGAACCAGATACTTAAATGTAAGAGATAAGAATCTAAAACTTTTAGAAGGAAAGGGTAAATCTTTGTAACATTGGACTACACCATGGCTTCTTGTTTTGGGTTTGTTTGGTTGGTTGAGTTGGTGGTGGTTTTGCGTGTGTGTGTGTGTGTGTGTGTGTGTGTGTGTGTGTGTGTGTGTGCGCCTGTTGTGCTGTGGACCAAACCCAGGACCTTGCATATGCTAGACAAGCACTCTACCATTGAGCTACATTGCCAGCCAGCAATAGATTCTTAGATGTGGCCTTAAATGCACAAGCAATAAAAGAAAAAATAAATATTGGACTTTATCAAAATTTTAAAATTTTGTGTCCAAGGATGCTGTCAAGAAGGTGAAAGACAACCTATGAAATGGGATAAAATATTTGCAAACGATATCTAATGAGGGACTTCTATCTAAAATACATAAAGACACACTCAATAATTTTTAAAAAGCCAGATAATTTAAAAATGGGCAGAAATCTGAATAGACCTTTCTTCAAAGATGATACACAAATGGCTGGTAAACACATTTTAAAAGATGTTCAACATTATTAGTCATTAGGAACAAATTAAAACCACAATGAAATACCACCTTATATGGTACATCATGTTGAATAGCTATAATCAAAAAATCTGATGATGATAACAATAATAATAAGTATTAGTGAAGATGTAGAGAAATCAGAACCTTCATACATTGCCGGTGGCAATGTGAGATGGTGCAGCTACTTCAGAAAACCATCTAGAAGTTCCTCAAAAAGTTAAATGTAGAGTTACCATTTGACTCAACAATTCTACTCCTCAGTATATACCCAAGAGAAATGAAAACGTGTCTACTCAAAAACTTGTACATGATTGTTTACAAAGCATTATTATTCATAATATCCAAAATGTAGTGTGTCCATTCAATGGAATAGTATTTAGTCACTCAGAAAAGGCTTATTATCTGATTTTATTTATATGAAATATTCACAACATGAAAATACCTGCAGGCAGAAAGTATGCTCATAGGTGCTTAGGGTTGGGTGGGATGGAGTACTGGGAGACAACAGCTAAAGGATACGGTATTTCTTTTTGAGGTGATTACAAATTCTAAAACTGATTTTAGTGATACTTTCACAACTCTGGGTATACTAAGAAATCATTAAGTTGTATACTTTCAGTTGGCAGCTAGTATGGTATATGAATTATATTTCAATAAAAGCTGTTACAAAATCAGAAACCAAGGAGACAGAGTGAAAAGATCTAACTTGATTCATCAGAATTCCAAAAGTAGCAGAGAAGATAAAATGAACTAAAAACAAAATCTGGAGAGGGTTTTCCAGAATATATAAAAGATATCAATCCACAAGTCCCAAGAAAGATAAGTTTTTAAACAAATCACCTTAGCCGGGTGTAGTGGCGCATGCCTATAATCCCAGAGGCTCAGGAGGCAGAAGCAGGAGGATCGCAAGTTCGAGACTAGAGACAGTCTGCATAACTTAGCGAAACCCTGTCTCAAAAAGTAAAAAAATGGGGTGAGGGTGCAGCTCAGTGGTCCAGCACTTGCAGAGCATGCAAGCACAAGACTCTGGGTTCAACCTCCAGTACAGCAATCAATCAATCAATCAATCAATCAATCACCTTGAGATGTGATTTAGTGAAACCACAGAACACAAAGAGAGAAAAGGAAAGATAGAAGGGAAAAAACATGAAATGATCCAGAGAAAAATGACAAAGAAGAAAGGATTCAATTGAAAACAGACTTGTGAACAGAACAATAGGAGTGATCAGGTGCCAAAAGAAGACTTCTCCCAGTCTACATTCAGGGAAATAAAGACAAGTGAAAACAGAGACAGCTCAGCTCTAATAGAATAACACAGAGAGTTTCAGGGGAAAGTCTGGTATAATTTCAGTGTGTCGTAGAATAGGGACTTTGGCAATGAAACTCCAAGACAGGAATTTGTATCCTGGTTCTGTTGCTAATGAGGAAGATAAAAACTCAGCAAGTCACAGAGCCTCTTGGGAACTCAGTTCTCCTCGTATGGAACACAAAAATGTCTGCTCACTTGCCTGACAGGGCTGGGACAACGCTTGAATAGAATTACATATCCTAAGGTCTTCACTACCTGTAAAGAATGAGGCAGCTTATTGGGTGTGGTACTACACTCCTATAATCCCAACCCTCTGGAGGCTGAGGGAGGAGGATAGTGAGTTTGAGGCCAGGATGGGCTGCATAGTGAGATTCTGTCTCAAAAAACAAAAAATAACAACAAAAGAATGAGACAGGTTGATGTGTACTTATACAAAACCATCGCCAAGACATTGTGTGCTCTGAAAAAGTAAGCTGCATTACAGTGTTACAGTGGGATATAGTTTGTGTATAAAGAGAGAGGAATATGGCAGGGATATACCTCTATATGAGTAGAATAGCTCCAGAAGCACTCACAAGAAATTGGTAACAACAGTTACCTCTGGTGAAGAGAAATAGGTGGCTGGGAAACCAGAATAGGTAGAGAACCACTTGAATTTTTTCATAACATTTTAAAAATTAGAGCTGGTCGTGGTGGCACATGCCTGCAATCCCAGAGACTTGGGAGGCAGAGGCAAGAGGACTATAAATTTGAGATCAAAGGCATCTTGTATAACTTAGTGAGAACCTGTCTCAATTTTTAAAAGCCAAAAGGGGCGGTGAGTGGATTACAGTTTCATTTTAAATTTTATAATGTATATTTGCCTATACAATATATTTTAAAATAAATAAAATAACACTTAAATATTTTGAATTTCTGATGTTATGAGGTCTTCATGACACCCCTGACCCTCTCTCTACCAAACATTTCTGGACCATTTCTTCTGGACAGCAAAGCATCCTGGCCTTCGCTCCTCAACAGAGGCCTCTCTTACAGCCATTCGGGAAAAAGTCTTCTACCCTATTGGGTTTGCCCTTACATCTAAATGCCATCTGTTTATTACTCTCCTAGCTCTGTGATGTCCTATAAGATACAAGAACCAAGGGTAACAAAATAGTGACAGCCAATTTCCATGTCATTTGTATGTCACATTATACCATTCCAACGAGACTATGATACATCACTTTCCCACCCATGACGCCCCTAGATGCCCTCCTTTCCATCTCAGGTAGTCTAAGCCCCTTAGACAAAACACCCACTGTTCTCCACCGAAGGAGCACAGGGCTCAAACTCCAGTCCCACAACACCTCATATCCTGTTCCCAGCTGGCAACAATGAACTCCTGACACAAATGTTGGCCAGGACTGTCAGGCTCCTAGGAATGAAACATCTTCTCTCTTAGAACAACAGGCGCCATATTAGTCTGCTTTTAGCTCTGTGGCTTCCAAATGAGCATGCAAACTTTTCTCCAGGTTTCAGTCTTCCCCTAAGGTGATGATGTTGAGTGCATTTTAGGTAAGCCGACTAGTGAACCTGCAGAAAAGTGAGCGTGCGTGTGGTTCTGTCCATGGTTCTGAACTGCCTCAACAAACCTGCCTGTTGGGTTTCCCTCCTGATCACTGGGCAATCTCTTCCAAAAACTCCAGAAATCTCTTCCAGAAAAATAAGAGAGGAATGGCAATGGTGGGAGAGAAGAGGGCAGAGGAAAAGGGGGAAGAGGGAAAAGAAAGAAGAAGAAAATAACAAAGACAATTGTAAAAGTCCAGACCACTGAAAGATTAACAAAGTGAAAGAAAAGACTTTTACTGTGTTTCCTTGTTCAGACAATTATTGTTACCAAGAAGCCACACCCAGCCATAACTGAAATATGAATTACATAAGTGCTGAAGGAAAGCGAGAAGTATATCAGTAGTCCCATGGGATGCTGAGATTTGCTGGTATTGATCTGAGTAAGTGTGTTCTTTGGGCTGTGTGAGGACAACAGAGAGGTGGACCTGGTATAATTAAATTGTGTTGTACCAAAGTCTTTGTCATTTTTCTCATATATTTTGATGCAGTTTGGGATTTCTGTGTCATGATTTTCATAGCTCCCTTCAGGTCCTTGTGAGAGTCCCATCAACTAAATTATTTTTCTCTGTAGAGACTCAGGGGCACTCTTCCCTGCCACCCTCCTCCCCTGCTCAGACTTCCCCAAGGCCAGCACTGCCAGCAAACACCAACAAAGTGCATTCAGCCGCTCAGCCATGGAAAGTTAACAAATTGCCAGTTCTTTCAGCAGATAACAATTCTTCATAGCTTATTTTCAAAACACTTGAACTCTATAATATATGCTCACTCTGCTACAAGGAATTACAGAAAATTGATACACTCCTCAATACCAAGAAACAGAATTATTGTTCTTGGTCTGGTTGTTTATGTTTTGTCTCAGCTTCAGGGCACAGAGGGAGAGAAACTGCAAAATTGAGGGCAATGTTCAAGGGGCTTGGAGTGATAGGCGGCTGAGAACTGCTCAGAGCCTCCTAAGGACTTGGCTGCAAAGCAATCACGGGCACCAGCACAGAGGTGTCACAGCTAGAAATTAAGGCCAACTGGGGTGTTCTGCATGGGAGATAATTCCATTCAGTCCACTTTGGTTGCCCTTTTTATTCTCAACATAATTATTTCAGAATGTTAGAGCTAGAAAGGCACTAAAATAAGGTTCATATTTTCTATAGCTTTCATTTACAAGCAAACAACAAAAACAACCAAAAAAATAAAAACTGAAACCTAGAGAAGTTAGTCGACTTCAAAGGTCATAGAATTAGTGAGATAGTCAAGGCTGGAATATGAGTTTCTGATCTCACTCAAGTGCTTACTTATTATACCATTATTACTATGTCTCTATCACACACTGTCTCTATGCCCTTGAATAACCTAATTATCTTTTCTGGGCCCCAACTTTCTGATGTGTTGAAGAGGGACAAAACTAATAACTCTCTTTCAGGGTTTATGTGAGGATGAAATGAGGTAATTCATGATAAGTGCCTCACAGTGCCCGGCTCAGTAAATATTCAATTAACGAAAACACTAAATATTATTGCTAATGTTATTATTCACATTTCCACATTTCCTATGAAGAAACTATGTACTAGAGCTTGAAGAAGACTTGGCAAGACAACAATATCCTAAAATAGTTGCTTTTTAACTCTAAATTTTAACTTTCTGTGAATGTTAACATTATTACTCTTGGGAACATGCTTTTTTGGACATCCAGGTTTAGAAGTCAGCAAGATTGCACCTCCTGCACAGCTAATGCCCCAGGGCTGAGCCAAGAGCTCCAACATGCACAAAAGAAACTGAATAGTTTCCTCCTCATCAAAATCCAAGAGGGGCAATAAAACCATCATCAGACTAATATTCTCTATTTTGTGATTCTGACCTGCCTATAGCTTTAATTGCTGAAAATCCTGATTTTTTGGTAATCCTCTAACCTGATTAATGAAGCACAATGAATGCTAGAGGATTAATGAACACATTAATGAGAGAGAAGAAATGATTTTTACCAAGAATGCCTGGAAGATAAAAGAATGAAAGCCATTGGAGGAAAAATTTTAAAAGATGTGATTAACTGCACACGAGAAAGATGCAATTACCATTGCTGTTTTCAGAAAGAACCTCATCACATGCATCAGGTTAAATCGCCCCTTTTTCCTGCAAATAAACCAGGGACTTGTCTCTTCTGTAATGGAATTGAATCCTCAGTTCTTATGAATCAGGATCAAATTGCAACATTCTCACTCAGTCTGGAATTATTTCTAGCCATTTCAGAAGAAGCTCAATCTTGGTTATATAGACTATCACTGGGAGTGAGATATAGGGGCAAATGTGCATCTTTTACACCAATCAGGAGAGATAGAAGGGGGAAGAAAACCTTCAGGTTGGAATCAGTTAGACCAGTTTATAGCCTTCACACACTTTGAGACTCACTTGAAAGACCAGATCAAACTCTAACTCATGCTCCCATCATAGTTCATCTCTGAGGACCTCCTTCCCCTAGCAGAAAAATCCACTCTAGGGTGCAGAAGAGGCAACGTAGGTAAGAGGGAAGGATAGTGCTTCCACTTGCCAGGCATCTTATACATTGTATTGGGCATGTTATTCCACCTAAGCTTTGTGTCAGTTTACCTATGAGGTAAGACGGCAGACATTCTCAGGTTACAGATGAAGGAACCAAGTTCCCAAGAAGTCCTGAGATTTGCCCAAGTTGAGATTTTCATCCCCCCCCCCACACACACACACACACTACCAGGACAAGGGCTCAAGTTCAAGTTTTGATGCTCCAAGGCTAAAAAGCTGTTCATTATGCACACAAAAATGTTATAGTGGAAATCCTCCAAGAAACCCCTCTATCACCTCAATGCAGTATAGGAGACATAGCAGGACACAGGAGTGGCATGCACAGAGGAAGGAAATTAAATTTACTAAACACCTACTACACGTAAGCACGATGCTGGGCCCATCACATACACTGTGTCCTCATACAAATTCTGCAAAGGAGATGTGAATGTCTCTATTTAACAGGTGAGGAAACTGGGTCACAAAAAAACCAAATGGCTAGCTAGAGCTTCAGTTTCTTCATATATGAAATTTCAGGATTTAACTTGATGATCTCTAAGGTCCCTTTCATCTCTAAGAATCTGCAATTCCAAGAAAAGCTAAGCAGATTCCTCTCCCATGCAGTGGAAGGGGATATATGTTCACCTCTACCATCATCATCCCCAACTCTCTCCTTGGTGCACAGGGGCCAACCCTCATTGTCAGAAGCCCTCCCGGTGTAGAGAAGGAGAGGTAGCCTCTGAGAGGCAGGAGACCCAAGGAAAGTCTCTTTCATCCCTCTCTAGACAACATAACTAACAACTCTGCACACAGCCCAGATCCACCAGCCTTTGGATTCCCATGGAAATTCGGCTCCCAGCCAAGCAGCCCCATATGCTGAGTGGGAGGCCTAGACACGAAACCAGCACAAACTTCCTGAGAGTCCCACAGGGCCACCAGATTTCTGTATGCCTCCCCACAGCCCACCTACCTCAGCTCGCCCCGCCTCCCAGCAGGGACCCATAGTACTGGAGACCGAGCCACACTGTGCAGAGGGTTTGTGGCAGCATCTGACCTACCGATGTTAATTTCCCATTCCTGAAATTAATACCAGCGCCGGCAGCAGCTGCCATCTGTGCTTCCTCCCAAGTGCCAAGCACCACCCTAAGTACTCCTCAGAGCCCCCATCCTCCCCACAGCTCTCTGCTTTGGGCACCACTATTGTCCCTGATTCACAGATGAGAAAACTGAGGATCAGAGGTTGGATAACTGGTGTACTGTCATACTGCTAGTCAGTGAGACACTTGGGAGTCAAATCCGGGTCTCTCTGCCCTGACAGCTCGCACAGTTAATGGCCTCCCCCAAGGCTTGGCACTGTGCCTGGTGCTCACCAAGCACACATTGAAAACTGTGTCCACATGGTGCAAGGACAGGGAGCCCTTCAAGGGAAGAGTGGAGGTCCCATCGAGCTCTGGGAAGAAATTCACACGTGCCTATGACCATGCTGCAAGAAAAGCAGAGGCCCCGCACACCTCTCTGGGAAATGCGCCACGGCCCTCGCAGAGGATGGGAAGTGAACAGAGACGTGGAGTGGCCAGCACCTGCTGGTTCATCTATGTGAGTTGCTTCTTTCCTGACTGCCAGCTTACTACACAGTGAAAATTCACAACATTCAAAATATATGAGGAAACTATCTCCAGGGAAACCCTTGAAAGGGAAAAGGATAGGGGTAAGCCCAAAGTCTGGGATTTAGCTCAGTTGGTAGAGCACTGCTCTGCAGTCTCTGAGGTCCCGAGTTCGATTCCCAGCACCACAAAATGGGAGAAGGACGTGGCAATCCACTCCCAAGGCAATCCCGACATAATCTGCCATCGAAAACCCTATGAGGGTCGCTATGAGTCGGACACGACTCGATGGCACCTAACAACAACAACAACAAGCCCAAGGTAGGGAAGAGGGAGAAACGTCCAGTCATCCACTGAGTGAGCAACTTTGAGTGCCTACTGTGTACCGGGCTCTATGCAAGATTATCCTCCTAGAGCCCTCAGGTGACCAGGAAGAGACCTTGCGTAGAGCACCTTCAAAAGCTACCTATGGAACTAACAACCACAACAGAAGCTGTGAAGGTCAGGTGAATTGTGAAAGCGTTTAGTGAAGCAATTTAATTTAATCTGATGGGCTCACAGTAGGCCTGAGGACACTGAAGCAGACATGCTATAGATGAGTGGGAGTTCATCAAGCGGACAGAGGGTGGAGGTGGGAAGCACACCACAGGGTGAGGGGAGAGCATGTGGAAAGACCTGAAGCTGGAGGAGCCAGGAGGGCTGGAGTAGCAGGCAGGAGACTGTTCAAGGTGAGCAAGAGATGGGCTTTGGCACTCCAGGCTCTGGGGACTACGTGCAGGGTGTTTGCTTATGTTTCAAGCACCTTGGGAAGACATTGAGCTGGAGAGAGACAAGGACGGTTTCCCATGTCGCAGATGCCATGCTGGCTGCTGTGCAGAGGCCAGACGGAGATTGGGGGTGGGGAAATAGGAGCAGGTTATGAGGCCGATGCTTTCATTCAGGTGGGCGCAGAGGGAGGCCCAGAGAGGGGAGTCGACAGAGGGGGTGAGGCACGGGCTGAGTCTGCTGGCCTTTGGGGCAGAGGCTGGGCTGGGGGAGTGGCGAGTAAGGCTGAGAAGAGCTGGGCCCGGGGCCTGCCCACCCAGACCTTGCAGCAGCACCAGGTGCAGGGGCCCTACAGCAATTCTAGAAATGGTGGCTGGAGCTTCCCAGCCTCTCCAATCACCACCCCCTTGCATCCAGAGAAAGCCAAGGGCAGCTCTGGGCACCTGCTGCCCAGCTTTCCCCTCACGGTGGGTCACCTCCCTACTGAGAGCTAAGTGGACATCCCAACTAGGCCTCCTTGAGGCAGAAGGAGGTGGCACCCTGAGAAGATGAGAAACAAAAGAAATTCATCACCAATGTGCCTCACAGAAGGAGGGAACAAGACATCCAGAGGCAAGAAAAGCCAACCCAAACCGAGCCCCAACCCAAAATGTTCTCGTTAGGTGCCGTTGAGTCACATCTGACTCACAGTGACTCTAAATAAAACAGAACAAAACGCTACCTGACCTTGTGTCATGCACAAGATCTTGTTACATTTGAGCCCAATGTTGCACCCACTATGTTTCTTCTCATTTTGAGTTGTGCCACATCAGCAAAAGGAGGCTCTGAGAGTTTTACTCCACTCTTATCATTAAGATTGATTCTACTTTGAGGAAGCAACTCTTCCCCAGTTGTTTCTTGAATGCCTTCCAGCCTGGGGGCTCATTTTCTGACACTATATTTGACAGTGCTTCTCCATTATTTATAGGGTTTTCAATGACTAATTGTTTTGGGAGTGGGCTGCTGGGTCCTTCTCCCTAGTCTCTCAGCTAAAACCTATCCACTATGAGTAGCCCTGCTGGTATCTGAGATTGCAATGGCATAGCTTTCATCATCACAGCAACACGCGAGCCCCAACAGCATGACAAGCTGACAGATACATGGGGGAAGCCCCAAACAAATGCTTTCAAAAGAAAAATTTTGACATTATCAGAAACATATACCCAGCCATTTCTAAATGCCATCCTTTATCTCGTCTTATGCCAACATTCCTAAGGGAGAACCAGTGGGACATTTGCCCTTATCAAGTGGTTGAATTCATCAAAGGGGAGGAGGCAATGTTTCTACCCATTGGAGGCACCAGGCCCAGTGCAGCCAAGGACAGGGGCCTGGGCTCCCCTCAATTTCAGACCAGCCCCTTGTGGCAGCCCAAGCCCATAAGCCCACCCTGGAAAAAGACTCTGCTATCTGGGGAAAATGAAGCTGACCAGGCCGCGTGGGCCCGGAAGGATTTCTGGACATAGATGTGACCAGGTCTACAGTCTCAACGTAAGAGCCTTGACAGAGATCTTCGAGATCAGCCTCCCCATGCCACAGATGTGGAAACAGAGTCTCAGAGAAGGAAAGTGACTTACTCAAGGATGGTCTTACCATCCTTGGTAAGTCACTTACCAAGGATGGACTTAACCAAGGAAAGAAAGTGACTTACCAAGGACATGGATTGGGAGCCAGGAAGTGGCCCTGATCCAGTGTGTGCTCCATGGTTTCACACCCTCTCTTTGTGTCTTCCTGCACAGAGCACACCAAGGAGTATTTTACCACTCATTTATGCAGACCATTTTCTGGGTCACAAACTACACCAGGCTCCAGCCTCAAAGCTCCCACAGTCTGTTGGGGATAGATAAGCTTGCCTTCATAAACAGGTGATTGCAATTCCAGATACAGGTGCCTCACCCAGCCTGCCTAAGGTCCCTTAGAAATACAAAAGAGAGCTGGGCATGATGGCACATGCCTGTAAACCCAGCAACTTGGGAAGCAGAGGCAGGAGGTTTGAGACCAGATGCAGTCTGTGTAATTTAGCAAGACTCTGTGTCAAAAAGTTAAAAAATGGACTGAGGGTGCAGCTCAGTGGTCCAGCATTTGCAAAGCATGCAAGTGTGAGGCCCTGGGTTCAACCCCCAGTACCATCAAAGAAAGAGGGAGAGAGAGAGAGAGAGAGAGAGAGAGAGAGAGAGAGAGAGAGAGAAGGGCAGCAATCAAACCTGCTAGGCAGAGAAGGGTCAAAAGCAAAAGTGGCCAAGAAGAGGAGACACCTGAGTCAGATAGACATGTGCGCCTGGGGAGGGCATTCCAGACTTTGGGATTTGCGGGCTGCTCCATGGGTCTGCATGTGGAGCAGCGCCTCTCCCTTGTGCTCCATCTCTGTGGGTCTGTTGTGCCCTGGCCCATCCTCCCGGCCTCCCCCTGTCTCACCCCCAGCAATGGCCCTGAGCTCTTTCCGAGGGCCACCTAACACTCAGTCGGGAGACACAACAGCCCCAGAGGAAACTCGTAGGCCTGCTCAGTTCCCAACAGCTGGAGAAGCCAGCGAGGCTCGGGCGGTCGTGATCTCAGGTTCCCTTGCACCCTGGCCTTGTTTCTTCCTTCAGGGCTTCTTCTGCGCTGGGAGCTGGGATCAGAGTACTGCCTGACCTGGTGACACAGTGTGAGCAGCCACTTACTTCCTTCAGCTCCCAGCATCAGGGCCCTCAGCAGGCTGCACTGACCCAGCTGATTCAACTGCTTTATTCCCATTAACAACTACTATTGTTTAATGCCTGCTAGATTCCAGGCCACCAAAAAAGTGAAATAAAACGAATACTCTGCCCAGGGTCTGCATCTCACACTAACACACACATTAGTCCTGGAAAGAGAGCCGAGTTTGTCTCCTTCATAAGAAGATTCGGCTCTTTCTCAACTGATAGCAATTTCACTTGGAGCAGTGAAACAGCCTGGCACGTCTACTCCACAAAGCACAAATATCTCAGGATTATTTCAGGGACTGAATCATTCTGTGGCAAGAATATACTTCCTTCCCTTCCAAAGGTGGGCTTGTGGTAATGATTAAAACAGTAGACAGAACAGCTATTTTCCAGCAATCTGTAAAGAGGGCAGCAATATAACCTGAAGTATTCCCAGAGATAAAAGAGTAAGATTAAATAATTTGAAGATAATTTCTTCCATGAAAAGAATAATGTTGCCATCAAAATGAAAACCCTTGTTATAAAACCAAATTATGCCGAGACCTTGGGAGCGCTCTGCCTCTCTCCTGCCGTTTCCAGACAGCACTTCTGCAAAAACTGTGCTGGGCTCGTCAGCACAGAGCTTATACAAGATTGGAGCTGGGGGCCCGCAGGCATTGATGCTGCCAACCTACAGTCATTTTGTTCCACAGAATAACACGGGGCCCAGATCTAATATTAAGTACCAAGCAAGTGGGCACACAATAGGCGTTTGCTCTAGGGCCTACCTCTAATACTACGTGCTAATAGTATATACTAAGAAACTGGGCGCCATGGCGCATGCCTGGAGTCCTAGTGACTTGGGAGGTAGACGCAGGAGGGATAACAAGTTTGAGGCCAGAGGCAGCCTGCACAACTTAATGAGACCCTGTCTCAAAATTAAAAAATACATAAAAGGGATTAGGAGTGTGGTTCCATGGTGGGGTGCCCTGGGTTCCAATCCTCCAGCACAGAAACACACACACACACACACACACACACACACACACACACGCGCGCGCGCGCGCATGGTATGTCAAGATCTGGTATTAACAGACAGAGCCTTGCCAACACCGAGGAAATCAGAACCAGCCCCAGCACCCTGTGCTAGGCAGCTTGTGCACCACTGTGGCAGAACAACTTAGGGAGGGAGGATAGGGTTATTTGGGCTCCTGAGTCAGAGGGCTTCAGAGTCCTGGTGAGGAGGCAGGGAGGCACAGCTGGGGGCAAGGCCTGTGGCAGAGGACTTTGCATCATGGCATCCAGAAGCAGAGAGACCAGACAAGGGCTCCACATGGAACCTCCAGAGGCCCAGCTCAGCGACCTACTTCAGCAAGCTCAGTCCCATCTCCCAAAGTTCCACAGCCTCCACAAAGCCCCACCACCTGGGGACCAAGCATTTAGACCCATGACTTTGGGGGACATTTTCCATTCAGATAATAAGAGCCCTCGGGGAGATCAGGCAACCGGCATCAGGAACAGCAGCCGCATTTCTTCCTCGTTTCCAGGTGCACTCAGCGGGTTGGCTGAAGCTTTCTCATTTGGTTTGGAGGCTGGACATGGAGAGGACCCCATGCACATCTCTGTGCTGGGAGCCTGGTGGACTGAGAGGAGAGCAGAAAAAGGCACAGCTGGGGCTTGCATGGGACAGGGAGAAGTAGCCCAAGGAGCCTCCAGAATTAAACTCTTCCAGGCATGACCTGCAGGGACCTGCTTGCAAGGCTCCTCCACAGCTTCAAAGAAAGCCACTGAGTAGAAGATGCCTTTAAATTAATGCATAAAGAGATTACATTTCTGTCTTAGTCCCGAAAATCCAAAAGCTAGAGATTATTTCCTCCTATTTAAGGTCTGTTTGAGACAGTCTGACTAAAAACGGAAGAACACATGGTTGTCATTTTTTCAATTGAACCTAGAGAAAAATATTAAATCCAGAGAAGAATTGAACCCAGAGAAAATGATTGAACCCAGAGCCGCACTCATGATAGGCAAGCACACTGAGCTATAACCCTAAGTCCCTGGAGCTGTTGTTAGGTGCGTTGACCCTACATTCAATAGAACTAGACCCTCCCTGACACTGTACCACACCCAGCACTATGTCGGTGCTTCGCAGCTATTCACGGGGTTTTCAATGGCTGATTGTTTCAGGAGTGGGCTGCTGGGTCCTTCTCCAAGCCCAAAGCACCCAGTATTCCCAGGCGGTCTCCCACTCTGCTTAGCTCCTGAGATTGGATGCCAGGGAGGTACGGCTATTGCCCCACATAATACTCACTTTGAAACCAGTGATAGTGACACTTTTCCGCCAAAGCAGTTGAAAGCAGAGTACAACTATTGGCAGCGAAGGGCCAGCTCCATAGATGACACACTTACATGCATCTTAAAATCCTAGAGGAAGAGAAAGCAAACAGGTGTGGACAAGGTGAGTCCTAAACCAAAACCTAGAAACGCAGCCTCCCCACCTTGCAGGCTTTGGTCTGTGATGGGGCGGCCTCTTACTAGGCACTGAAGGGGGCCAGCAAGTGATTGATTTCATAACGTTTAACCATTTACCTGAGGCTCGAAGGGGAGGGGCTGCTCTTCACAACCAGCCAAGCAGAGGTCAGAGAGAAGATATGGTATGTGGCCTGAAGCTCCGGTGGGACCTGGCGTCAAGAATCCAGTTGCAGAGGTGTTCTTTCCTCTGCCCCTCCCCACTCCCCGGCGGCTGCAGGCTCCCATGTGCACCTGTCTGTCTCCTCAGCCTGAATGTGACTGTCCAGGTGTGGCCGCAGAAGCCAGCCCAGGGCTTGGCACACAATGGACACTGGGTGAGTCACGAGTACATCTTCAGGCCTCAGGCCCGGAGTCTGTGAGCTTACTGCCACTTGACTTGCAGCTTCCATCTCCCCTGTTTCTCTCCTCCTTGCCTCTCTCAAAGTCCGCTTTCCAGGAAGGACCTGCTGCCAGCACTTACTGAGCTCTCAGGCAATTTTCTCTGCTCCTACATTTTAAGCTGAGTCCCTGAGCTGTGAGCCATAGTCCCTATGGGAGGAACGAGTGGCCTCTTTGGACTCACAGAGGAGGGTGGGGAGAAACTACAACTCAGACTGAAAAGGATTTGCCTCAGTGGGAGTAAAGGAAAGTGAAAGGAAGCCAGGAAAAAAAGCGGAGGCACCTGTAAGGCCCTGAATCAGGAGCTCCTGGATCCCTGATGGAGAGACTAGAGAGACTACTGGGAGAAGGATGTGGCAGGCCGCTCCTGCAAACAATCAGCCATTGAAAACCCCGTGAGGGTCGCCCTGAGTGAGACCTGACTCGAAGCACACAATGAGAGACTACTAGTGGAGGCTTTAATGCCTGGCAGACCTGGAGTCAAATCCCAACATTGCCATTTACTAGCTGTGCAACTGTGGGCAAGTTACTTGACCACACTGAGCCATTTCATCATCAGTAGGATGGGGATGCTGATACTAGGTCCTTAGGACTGCTGTGAGGATTTAATAAGTTGATGTAAATAAATCATTCAGAGGAGTGCCTGCTGCATATAAGAAAATCAAGAGCTAGTAACTGTTCACCTTTGCATAACTAAATCAAAGAGGGGCCTCTGGTGTGCAAATAAGGTATTTTCTGAAGCTCTGAGATAGAATTGACTTCAAAAACCCTTGAGAACCTCTTTACAAAGGGAAAAGCTTCTAAGAGCCCCATGACATCCAGTATTTTTCTAGGAGAAGACAGCTTTTTAAGGGCAAACTGCTTGTGGGAGGGCATAGACACACAGCATACTGTTCCTGGTGCTTTGTTTTGTATTGTTTTGTTTTTTTACAAACTCGAAAAAATTGCAGGTTTTACACTATCAGGGGAGGCGTGAGGTGTATGTTTCACAATAGCCAACTTCGTGTCCTTTTGACAGTTGTCACATATTCCTAACACGATGATTCTCTGCCCTAGTCCCTCCACATCTGGAGCATCAGCATAATACATCTGCACCAGTCAAAGGACAAGTGCTTAAAACTGAGATGTCAAATTCACTTTACCTCTGGTGCCAACTCATTGGATTGGCAGGGTCAGCCTGGTGCCTGGTTTTCCAGGAGTCAGTGAGCTAGGTGTCGGGATTGAATAGTAATTTGCCTTGGGCTCAAAATAGGGTGTCAGAAGCCCTTTGGATGTTTTTTGATATTGCTAGATTCTAGCCAATTCTCTAGATACTTAGAAATTATAACAATGACCAGATCCTGCTGACCAGTCAGGAAAGCTGGGAGGGTGTTGGACAGAGGCACCACGATCAGGAGGCGGATTGTCCAATACTTCAAGCTTCTCAGGAGGAAATGGAGAAACAGAGCTTGGACAATCGGGACCTGATGAGAAGCATCTTAACAAATAGGTATGTTGATCACAGAAGTTCTTAGTGCAAAAAATCTTTTTAAACCAGGAAAGGGCCAACATGATGTGCAGGAGAGAATAAAGAACCATCTGCTAAAAAATTCCCAAATCTTTGCCATTCTTGTGAAAATATTTAGACCACATGGGGATGAAGAATCATGAAGACAGGCTCCTATTAGCCTCCACTAAGCCTTGATAATGATTTTGGCTTAATTTTCAGGTATTTTGGTGGGTTTTTTTCCCCCTAAATATCCTATTGTTACTGATTCCCGATTTAGTTCCATTATGGTCAGAGATCTGCTGTGTATGGCTTCAACCCTTTTAAATTTATTGAGACATGTTTTACACCCATGCATATGGTCTGTTTTGATAAACATATATACTGTGGTAGACAGCAAGAAATGATCCTCAATTCTTCTCCTCCCCCAAAAAGGTAGAGTCTACTTCTCCATCCCTTCAGTCTGGGTAGCCATGTGGCTTGCTCTGGCCAGCGGTGCATTAGCAGATGTGACATTAACAAAGGCTTAAGCAGTGTTTACACATTGAGGCTTGACCTCTTGCTGTGCCCAAAACCCTGAGATTGCCAAGTGAACAAGCCTGCTGGTTGCCTCCAACAACCTACCACCCTCCAGATATTTGAATGATATTTGAGTGATCCCAGATTAGCCACTTACTTACCTCCCAGCTGGTGACAGATGCATGCATGAGCCCAGCAGACATGTGTTGAACCACATCAGATCAGAAGAACTGCCCAGCCTATCCACAGAATCGTAAGAAAGAGTAAACAGTGATTCTTCTAAGCCACTAGTTTTGGAAGCAGTTTATTGTGCAGCAATAACAGATGAATTTATATGTGCATGTTGTAAAATACACGTACATACATAACATTCCAATGACTCTTTTTCTTCTCCTTCTCTTTCACCTTATATGGACGCTAGTACATACTGTGGTTAATTTTATATTTGTTGTTGTTGCTGCTAGATGTCGTCAGGTCAGGTCCAACTCACAGCGACCCTATGTATAGCAGAATGAAATACTCCCTGACACTGTGCCATGCCCAGCACTATGTCAGTGCTTCTCTGCTCTTCGTAGGGCTTTCAATGGCTGATTGTTTTGGGATTGTTTCAGGAGTGAGCTGCCAGGTCCTTTTCCCATTTTTGCAGTACTGAGAATCAAACCTAGGGCCTCAGAGAGCACAGAGAAGCATTCTACCAACTGAGATAAACCCCAGCCCAACTTTGTATTTAGGCTTCAGCTAACATGTTATCAAGAAAAATTTTCCCTGAACTAGAAGAAGAATAAGCTAGAGATGCAGGGCCTGATGACACTTGGGGCTTCCCCCTGTGAAGGTCAAGCACATTCTACCGTTTGCAGAAGGTGGTTGCACTGGGTTTGAAAGATGCATGCGTTCTTGCTCTGGCTATTTAGACATATGGGAAGAAGGGTGTGTGTGAGTATTGAATAGCCAAATTGGGGGGATGTAATGGACAGTGAGGACACAGCTCAAGAAGCTTTCCCACTTTTATCATGGATAGGCTGGAAAGCTAAAAACTACATTTCCCAGACTCAGTTTCAGCTAGGATTTACAGATGTGATTTAGGGTCTGTTATTTAGATGCTTCGAAGCAAAGCACAGGATGGGCACGGATGATGTACCAAAACGTTGGCATGACCACGCCACCAGTGTGGATCACGGCACAGGTGTCATGCATCCAGATGGATGTTTCTGATTCTAAAACATTGCCCGTCAGGGGCAAAGGAGTACTTCTCTGACAGCCTTGCTTGGCTGGTTTTGTTTTTGCAGTGCTGAGGAGTTGGACCAGGGTGTCGCGCATGCTAGGCAAGTGCTCTGCCACTGAGCTGCACCTCCAGCCCCCTTGACTATTTTTTTTTTTATTTTTTATTTTTGAGATAAATTCTTGCTAAGTTGTGCAGGCTGCCTCTGGCCTCAAACTCACAATCCTCCCATCTTCACCTTCCAAGTCACAGGGAGTGCGCCATGGTGCCCAGCTGACGCATACTTTTGTGAGTCATATTAGACTAGCGGGCTGGGATTTAGCTCAGTTGGTAGAGCGGTGCACTGCAGTCTCTGAGGTCTCTAGTTCAATTCCCAGCACCACAAAAATGGGAGAAGGGCCTGGCAACCCACTCCCAAGGTAATCCCGAAACAGTCAGCCATTGAAAACCCTATGAGGGTTGCTATGAGTCGGATACCGACTCCATGGCACCTAACATAATAACATTAGACTAGCATCTGTTTGTTTACCTCCTCAATAATTTCATAAGCCATTAAATGTCCTACTGTAAGTCCCCCTCTCTGTAACTCAACCTTAACTAGACAAAACAAATTCTCCTCTACACAAGGTCTTACCCCTCATGTACTCAGATGCCATCCTGGGTTACAGAAGAGGAAGCCAGACACATGCGAGAGGCTTAACATTTCTACCTAAGGCGGCTGAGAACTGCCGAAAAGGATTATTTCAACCATTGAATCAAACTAAATTTATTGGACTAGACCAAAGCTGCAGTGTTTTCCCTCCCACTGGCCACAAGCTTGTGAGTAAAATCAGAGCAGTGCAACAGAAACTAAGACTGCATTTTCTCTGATTATATGATATTTGCATTTATGCCTGGCCTATGTGTATTATCTTATTCAATATTTCCAAAGACTTGAGGACTATTACTACCCACAATTTAAAGACAGGGTAACAGAAGCAAAGAGATTGTGCCCAATATCACACACAGCACAACAGCAAAGGCAGTAACCAGACAGTGCACCCTTAATGTCTTCTTAACTACTTTGCTATTCTGTCCCTGGGCTTCCCTTCCCTGCCTTCCTGGCCACCACTTATGTCCTCAATGCCCTTTGTTTCCTGCCCTTTCAAAATTTGCCTGGGTGCTCACACTGAGATAGGAATAGCTGGTGAGGCTCTTCCCTCTGCCAGGCAGGGGCATTTCTGTCTTACAGCACCAGTATCCTCTTGGCTGACCTCTGCTCTGAGGATGAACCTTTAGGCTATGGTAAAGTAAGCAGAGTGGCGTGTGTGCGTCCTTCCCTGGGTCTTGAAAATCACACCACAGTCATCTGAAAAGTGTCTTTCCAGGTATTCCTCCTATCCCCCATAGCTGACCTAGCCCACGTGCCTCCTCCCAACCTTCCCCAAGTGGAGAGAAATCTACCAAAGGCAATCCAGATGCACCTAGCAACATCCCAGCATATCTAAGAGACCTCAACATGGAGTCTTGGAAACAGCAGTCTTGGGAGCATATGGCGTATGTCAAGGATAATGCCCTGTATTCTCTATCAGCCACAAGGAAGCAGCTTCACGGGGAAGCCTAGGGGCAACCAGCAGTCAAATTTTATCTCTGTCAGCCCTGACTCCAATTTATTAAACTCCATAACTCTCCTCATGTCATCAAAGGAATGTGTTTGGGTGTGGGAATATCTGACAGGAAACTGAAATATCGATGAAGTCTATAATTTTTTTTGATAAACAACATGCATTCAGACACTAGATTTTTAGTACAAACAAGTTGTGAAAGTATAAGGAAATATTTGC
Organism: Pedetes capensis; assembly: GCA_007922755.1. Lineage (NCBI taxonomy): Eukaryota > Metazoa > Chordata > Mammalia > Rodentia > Pedetidae > Pedetes > Pedetes capensis. The sequence continues at coordinate 146,105 of VMDO01000836.1, forward strand.
TTCTGAAAACAAAATTAAAAATGAAGAAATTCTGTTCATTCCCTTGGTTTGTTTCCCGTGGCTTTGGAGAAAATAACTGTTACAGAAAGTTAACAGTGGCCTGATGCCTTCAGTAGTTTTTGTCTTGAGACAGGTTTTCCTCAGTTATGCAGGCTGCCTCTGCCTCCTGAGTCAATGGGATTACAGGTACACCACAGACTGGGTAATTGACAAGGAACTTTATTTCTTACAGTTCTGGAGCCTAGAAAGTCCAATATCAAAGTATCATCATCTAGCATGGGCCTTCATGCTGTGTCATCTCATGATGGAAGGCAGAAATGCAGGAGAGTGTGAGAGGGCATGAGATTAAATGTGCAGCCTCCAACCCTTTTCAAATTGGCATTGTATTAATCTACTTGTAATGGTGGAACTCACATGACCTAAAATAAACATCTCACATTAGGTCCCATCTCTCAGTATTATAGCAGTGAGGATTAAATTTCCAAAATATGCTTTTTGGGGGACACATTCAAACCACAGCACCCATATTGCACGAATGTGTCAGTACTTCATTCCTTTCTATGCTGACTAAGATTCCATTGTATGGCTATGCAAAATTTTACTTAATCATTCATCACTTGATGGGCACATAGAGTTGTTTTTCCCCACTTTTGGGCCATTGTGAATAATGCTCCCGTGAAAAATCATGTTTAAGCCAGGCATGGTGGTGCACGCCTGTAATCCCAGTCACTCAAGAGGCAGAGGCAAGAGGATGACAAGTTCAAGACCAGGAGAAGTCTGTGTAATTTAGCTAGAGCCCTGGGTTCAATCCACAGTACCGCAAAAAAAAAAAAAAAAAAAAAAACGAAAAATTCAAGTTTTTGTGTGGTCATGTTTTCCATTTTTGTAGGTACATACCTAGGAATAAATTGCTGGGTCATTTGATTATATTTAACTTTTTTGAGGAACTCCCAGGCTATTCTCCAAAGAGGCTGTACCATATTATATTTCTACTAGCAATGTACGAAGATTCCAATTTCTCCACATCTTTGCCCATACTTGTTACTGTCTTTTTGATTACAGCCATCCTAGTGGGTATAAAGGGTTATCTCACTATGGTTTTCATTTGCATTTCCTTGGTGGTTAACAGTGTTGAGAGCCTTTTCCTGTGCTTATTGGCCATCTGTATATCTTCTCTGGAAAAATGTTTATACAAATCTTTTGCCCATTTTTCAAATTGGGTTATTTATCTTTTCATCTATGGGTTGTCTTTTCACTTTCTTGATGGTGTCATTTCAAGCACAAGTTTTTAATTTTAATGAAGTCCAATTAACATATCTTTTCTTGGTTGCCAATACTTTTGGTGTCAATGAATGATTTTGCAGGGATACAAAAGGTTGGTCCCTTACTGTCAGGCCCCCATGGAAGGGTGGGGATCAAACAGTGGAAGAGGGTGCAGCGGGAAGGCTCTCAAGGACACACTCTGGGGACAGCTTCAGAGAGTCAAATCCGTTTATTTTAAGGAGAGGTTCAGCTTATATAGCAATCAGCGTAAAGCAAAAGTAAGAAGGTATTGCATCAGAATTGCGCCAGTTGGTGTGCTGGTTGAATTAGATTGCCCAATAAAGCTTGGGCATGTCTCAGGTAAGTTCAGGGCATGTCCGAGGCAAGCCCACAAACAGAGGAAATGGGAAGGAGAGTATGCGCGGACAAACAAGGTCAGCAATGGCCACCGTCCCATCACATGGGCCTGTATGACTGGGTGTGCCTCAGGTCACAGACAAGTAGGCTTAGTGTGCTATACCTGAAAGGCCTGTACATGGCAATGTATACCTCAGCCCAGCCCTTGCGTTTCCCCACACCTTGCATTGACTCAAAACAACCCTGAAAGGCCACCCTACTTCACAAGCCCCTACAGGATTGGATAAGGCCTCTGCTACAGCTGCATTATATATAATTCAGCTCCTCCCTCTGTCCTCTCCAGCTTCTGCCACTCTATGGAGCTTCTGCATGAAGAACTCATCATTTCAGAGTCTGGTTCTTGAGAAACCCAACCTTAGATACTTTTCATGTTTCCCCATTGACCTCAAGACAGAGGGTCACCTCTTCAACCATAGTTTCAAGTCATTCTGTGACATGGCTCCTTTCCAGCCTCATCTCTCCACATGTTCTCCTTACACACCATGATCCCCAGCCATGATGAACTTTGTTCTTTTTCATAAAGGTCATTTCTCTAGCCTCTGGGTTTCTATATTTGTAATTCCTTCCTCTTCCCTCCCCAATACTTCCATCTATTTCTTCATCTGGCTAACACCCGTCATCCAAAGTAAAGATTCAGGTGACCATAACTTCCACTAGAACACTGTCCCAGACCTTTCTAGATACTCCTGTCAGTCCCCTTCCTCCCCTATCCTTATGTTTATCATACTGTATTATAATTTCTTGTCTCCACAACTTAACTGAGCCCCATGAGGACTGGGATCCTCTTATTTAAACTGTATCTCCAGAGGGGGTACCTGGCCTGACATGTAGAGAGCTTGATAAACACGTAATGAATGTACAATACATACAAAGTATAGAAACAGCCCAGAGAGAGGTAGCAATGAACTATGTGCCCCTTCAGAAGGGAATAGTTCCTGCACAGGGCTTCAGAGTAGACTGGAGATCCCCAGGCCCAGTGGGAGGGGCCCACTGAGGCCATGCAGAGTTCTGGAGCCCACTTTGCTGCCTCCACAGTGCCACAGAAAAGCTATCCTCTTTCACCTCACCCTTCTCTCCCTGGGTCTCCCTGGGCCTCCCTGGGCCTACCTAGAATGGGCCCTTCTACATGCACAGGCTCCTGATGCCTAGCAGAACTGGGCAAGTCCAGGCAGAAAATGTCCACTGGGAGCAGCTAGAAATCAACCACCCTTTCTAGGATGTGCATAAAGCCTTATCTGGATGTCTGGAGATGGTTTTATGAGCTTCCTTATCAGGACTCTGCAGCAGTCGCCAGTACCCGGACAGATAGTTCCTTACTTAATCATTGAAATAGGAGGCCAGGTGACATTAAAATGAAGAATCTGTGGCTGAAAAATCCATTTGGAATGCACTCTGAAGTATTGGCCTCTTCCTGTATCTCCTTACCTCAGATCCAGGCTGTTGCACAAAGACAGAAGTGAGGCCCAGGAGTGGGGAAAATCCTGCAAGGAGGCTGTTAGCTCTGCAAGAGCGTGGCTTCCTCACCCCTGGAGGGCAATGTTGGTGTTGTTCTGTCCATCCCAAAAAGGCCTCCTTTTATTACCAAGGTCTCACTGCCAGTAACCGATGGGCAGGGATTTAAACCCACACTGCTCCACTCAGAGTGTGTGTTTATTTTTAATTAGCATATAATATAATGAGTTTCATTATGGCATTCTCGTATAATTTATGCTTTGCTCTTATTCACCTCCTCTTTAATCAAGCTCCTTGTTCAGAGACTGTGTTTCTACCATTCTGCTGATGATATTTTGAGACTAGACTTTCCAGTTTTCACTCCACCCCCTGCTTCCTTCCATCCTCCTACAGGTATAGAGCAAGGCCCAAACTCCTACAGTTCAGATATTCCTCCCTCCCTGCTCTAGGCCAAGGCTGGATTTGGAGCCACATCTGGGTTTTTAGATGAGCACAGCCCTTTGGGAGCCAGCCTGGCCATCTCAGTTTTGTGACCTCTTTCCATGTGGATCAGCACAGGGCATCCCTTGATGGGCTACCATTAAATGTGAGGATGTCCTGCAGGATAGGAGGACAAGGAACTTTGGAAAATTGTCTCCAAGAGGCCAACAGCAATCTCACCCACATCCACTTTCTAGTTTGCAGCTCAGAAAGATTTGTGGTGCTGCACAGATGGGTCATTCTTGAGATAAAGGTCATAGATCCTGCAGTTGACAGGCCTCCTCCATCAGTGCTTCAGGAAAACTTCCACTGTTGATAAATGAGCTGTCTCAGAAGCCTCAGGAGTGGGCTCTAAAAGGTCTCCATTGCTTAAAATTTCTCATTTATCCTGCAAGAGGGACATCCACCCGTTGCCAAGCAGAGCAAGCAATACGGCTAGTAAGGGGCTCTGGGAAGCCTTCCCTGCCCGGCCCTGTCTTGGGATCCTGCTGTGCATCCCCTCAGCAAATACCAAGTGCACAGGGAGCATCATTAGTGCGCACTGACAAGGACCCCAACGTACAGTCAGTGGCCAGGGAGAATAACCTGCAGGAAGGATGCCAGAAATAGACTGAAAAGATGTGGACTTTCGGTTTCAATGAGGCAAAGTACAAGCTGACTGATGGGGAGGAAGCCACACGGCAGTCAGAGATAGCAGGTTAACAGGAGTGTTGACCACGGCCAACATTGCTAGCTGTCCACCATGTGTCCAACCTCCCTTTCTTTCTCCCAAGCTGAACTCTGAGATTGTTTGGAGCAGCAACATGCCCAGTTAAAAGCATCCATCTACCCGAACTCAATCACGGCTGGGCCACAGCAAGAGCTATCAGCACTCTCCCCTGAGATTTCTAGACAGGATTTACCTTCCTATTATAGGGACCACCTCTTCCACAAGCCCCGCCCCTTCTTTCTCACACCTACTTTGCCAAATGAAAATAGCCATGGAGCGTCCATCTTGCAACTTGATAAGGAAGGAAGCGCAGAAAGACAGAAGGACCTGGAACACAATAACATCATGGAACAACTGTACCAGCCCTGGAATCCTGCCTCTAGCCTTGGGGTTACTCGAGTCAGACTACTCACTCATTGGTGAGTAGCCACTGAGGTCAATATCCTGTCACATGGATCCAAAGAAAATCCTGGGTGACAGAGTCCAAGACCTTAGGACTCTGAGGATTTAAGTAACTTGTGTTACCTTGAAGGATCCTATTTTCCCAACGGTTTAAAGGGGACAAAAGTAATAATGATCTCTACCTCTGCACACAGGCACTGCATGTATCACCCACTGACCTGAGAAAGACACCACTGTATACAGTGACTAGAGACACAATATGCACAATAAGCCCACTTCAGGTACCTCATGGGACTTCCGTGAGGGTCAAGCAAGACCAGGCTGGAAATGCCTTCGTAGCCTAACCTGTTCCAGGTGCACTTACCAAAGCCCACGTTCCTGGAGTCCACAGTCAAAGCCAGGTAGCAGCAGCTCTGCTCCTAGAGCTGGACGAGAACTCCTGAGACTCGTGCCCTCCACCTCCCACTCAGAGGGGAAGAGGAGGCAAAGGGATTCCAGCACAGTTGTGCCAAACAGAAGTCAAGTGGCTCCAAGTGAAGCAGGCCCACGTGGCTTCACAGGGGCCTCCTGCAGAAAGGAAGCCCGGGCATAGCCCCAGCCGGACAAGGCTCTGAGACATGGCTTGTCCTTTCTTCTGTGGGCCTCCCCTCCCAGCACACTCCCAGCACCTTGGGCCTCCTGAGGTCAGGACCACTGCAGGGCTGCCCACCCCCACCGCAGACCCAACCTTAAAGGCTGGCCTGCCTGGCCACATCTTCCTTCCGGGCCCCAAGGGGCTACCTTACCTGTTTTGACTCTTTCTCCTCTTCATCTTCACCACACTTCACAAACTGTGTATCACCCATATTTTTATAGGCAGGCACAGGCTCTGAGAGGCAGGAGACTGGCTCAGAAGAGATGCCCGCTTTGTGGAAATTTGGGCTTGAACCTGTGTCTCCTGACTCTAAGCTTCCACCTGAACCACCATGCTGCCCTGTCTTCTGCCCTTTTAAGAAGGGATTCCTGTGACCTAGGGGTGTGGCGCAGTGGTAGAGTTCTTGCGTAGCATGGACAAAGCCCTGGGTTGGCTTCCCAGCACCATCAAAAAGAAAAAAAGAAACTCTCTTTAAGCCAAGTACAGAGGTGCACATCTGTAATCCCAGCAATTTGGGAGGCAGGGACTGGATTTAAGAGACCATGTCTCAATTTTAAAAATAAAAAAGGGGGGCTGGGGGACACAGCCCAATGAAAGACAGAACACTTGCGAAGGATGCACAACCCCCAAGTACCAAACAAAAAGAAGATTCTTGCTCCCTCTTTCTCTCTCCCTGGGCCTCTGTGTGTTTTTTGTTTGTTTGTTTTGTTTTGTTTGTTTGTTTGTTTAGACATGGCCTCACCGTGTAACCCAGGCTGGCCTCAAACTTTTCTCAGTCCTCCCGAATCAGCCTCCAAGCACTGGGATTACAGGTGCAGTTTGCCTCTGACTTTCTGAATGAGTAATATCTTTTCTCTGGCACTGTGTATCTTGCTCTGTTTCTTTTTATGTTTCTGTTTCTGTCTCTGAGTATCTTGGTCTCTTATATTCTTTCTTGCTCTGTGAATCTTACACTCTTTTCCCCTGGCCTGTGTTTGTCTGTCTGTCTCTCCTGTGACTCTCTCTGGGGGCATGCACTTCTACCACTGACACACCATACTGGAGCTGCTTTTTGACCTATGTTTCTTTTTTATTATTATCCAACTCTGATCTCCACATCCATAGGAAACAACTGCTTTGAGAGCAGTTGCATCTCAAGTGCCTGGCACAGTGCACAGCGTGGACACTGAATATATTTTTATTGATGGAAAAACTCAGTGCATATTGGACATACAGAGAAGGGAGAATGAAAGACCCCAGCACTGGGAAAGATAGCACCTCCTAGAGGCAGCTGGGAACTAGGAATGGGAAGAGAAGAACAGGGGTCTAAAGACAAAATTTCCATCCCGGATTGAGTTTACAATTAGAGGACTGGCCAATATATCTTCATCATGGTGTTGGTAGGGCCCGGTGGCCTGAGAGATTAAAAATATTCAGCTTAGTGGCCAAAAACTACTACCCGAGGGCCATCATGGGACTCTGCCTCCCACCTTCCACTCACTCTCGCAGGGTGAAAGATCAGAGGCTAGAGCAGAGGCCAGCCCAGGGAGGGGAGAAGAGGAACAGGGGAAACACCACACCTGAGCCCTATTCCCTACTTTTCTTCATCCATCCCTGAGTATTTCCTAAGTGCTAACAGAGTGCCAGGAAGCAGGCATTCAGAGTAAGGCAAGTGGGCTGTGCCCTATGGAGCCCAAAATTTGCTCCCTAAATATGAGGAAGAATCTAGTCAAGGAGTTCCCACTTGACCCTTGTGTCTCTCCAGCTTGAAGATAACCCCGCCCCGTCTGTGCTGTGCATCTGTCACTAGGATGGCCACTGACATCCTGAAGCGGACTGCGACTGCCTGGTCTGTAAACCAGAGGAAAGCCCAGATGGCTGAGCAGGAAGCTTTGAGAAGTCACCACTGGGCCAAGTGTCCACGCCTACTTCTCAAGGGGCTCGGCTTTCCCATGGTGACACCGTTCCCCTCTTGGCAAAGTGGTAGGGATGCCCAGTGATCACCTGGCCATGGTCCACACCACCTAACACCTACTGGAGGGACTGTCTTCTCTAGGTCTCACTGAAGAAGGTTTTTGTGAGTCTGGCCCTGTGCTGAGGTCAGGTGACAGAGATCAAAGGAACCCAGATCCTGTCCAGCAGATCTTAAGGAGAAAAAATTTTAAACCTGAAGACATGCAGGAATAAGTCTGTCCTTTGCATGTCTGAGACACGGTAGAGAGAATGGGCTATGAAAATAAAATACTGAGAAAGTTTTCCACAGTTCATCTTTTATTAAAATTAAACATACAGGATGGGAAACTAGAACATGATTCTGGTTAAAATAATACATTTGAGGAAATGTTTCTTCAGCTATCACTGTAACTGATCAAGCATGTGACAAGTGTTCTTGCAAGTTATATGGTCCCTAACACCCAGTAGAGACCACCAGATGGAGGACTTTACCTCTGCGATGTGTTGTATGGGGTGTCAACGATCCAGTTTGACTGCCTGTAATGAGCACAGGCACAGAGCATCCACGCAGACATACACATTCAGTGTCTTGAGTTTTCTTTCAAAGAAAGTATTCTACACCTCATGTACAAATTAAACAAGAAGTCCAAGGGTCCCTTATTGCCACTGAAAAGGAAGGAAATAATTTACAATCTTATAACCAAAGGCAAAAACATAGCACCAGGACAATTTTTTTTCTAAAAATGCCCCAGTACCATGCACTCCTGCCACGGCGGATGCTGTATCCGTAAGTCACTGAGGCCCACAACACAGGTTGTGCAGGGCCTATGTGGTTGTGATTAATCAACATGGAAGAAGTCTCTTCCATTCCAAATGTCGGAAGCGCGGCCAGCTCTCCTACTTCGTCAGTAGATACACAACACAACTGAACATGAGGGGCTTAGGACTCAAAGTAGTGCAAACACTTAAAAAAAAAAATACATTCCAACTTCCCTGCTTCTGCAGGCAAACAGACTTTGAAAACTACATCTAACTAGAATATGAGTTTGCTTGGTCTCCCAATTTGACCTAGTTAGGTACAAATGGGAAGAATGGAAGCAGTTTAAATGGCACCTCTCCCCCAAATAATAAAAATAAGGATCTTTTAAACATGAGGGAGGCTTATGGCCGATAAATACATACAACAGAGCTTGGAGTGGAGACGCAGGTTAAGAGAAAATTGTTAAGTGTAGCGCAACCATCTGCAAAGCACGTGCTTGACACATTCTTCATAGGATCATGAGGGACCCCTCTTTCAAAATACAGAGATGGATGCTTCCAATGGAGACACCACTTGGCAGCAAAGGCCTTGTGCACTGGAAGCTTCCAAAGAACACGGGGACAAAAGAGAATAAGGGATGGCCTGCTGGACCCAGGAGATTTGGGGAGTGTGGGCCAGAAGGTAAGCCTTTTTCTGGGGCTGCTCCATGCCACAGCTCGCTAGGCTTAGTGCCAGGCACTGCGAACCACCACAAGATGAGCCAAACAGCCTCAGCTCTGCAGAAATCAGAGTCCAAAAAACACAGAGAAGACAAGCAATACAGATGGGTAAGTGCTGACGCAAGCTTAACAACAGCCCCCAGCAATTCAAGAATTACCGTGTTTTTAAATTTAGCAGTTTCCTTTGAATATGGTACAAAAAGAAGACTAGTCTACCTGGAGCTAGTGGGAAATCTGTTTCAGAAGGGCAAGAAACAAAGGGAAGATGGCTACAGGCACAGGCTGTGCAAGAGAGTGAATGGCATACAGAACACGACATCTCGCTATCGCGGACAATAAAAAGCGATTCGGACATCTTGAAAAATTATCTTATAAAAATATCTACATTAAAATTTCAGCTTGAAAGCTATAGCTTCAATTTTACAAAAAGGCAATCTTTGAAAGAATCTGGCTCAGAAATATACAAACATTACACAACAGATATCAAAGTAAGACAGCTCAAAAAGCATCTGAGGGGATATTGCAACTGGCTTGTCAAGAGAGAGAATTCAGTATTCTTATTGCATAGCAGAAAATGAGGTCACTTTATTTGCATAATACTGCAACTTTTTAGATGGAGAGGCCATTGGGTACATAGGAAAAAGAACTTTGGAATTCAGAAGCTGGCTTCTATGTTGTCCAAATCAGTATCCAAGTGGCATCTAAGGTGCCTCTAACCTTGGGCCTCAATTCCATTTCACCACTGCAGTCAGACTGCAGATGTACCATTGGCAAGGTCGCATGCGCAAGCAGTGCTGTCCAGCACACTGCGGGGGCGGGAAGGGAAGACTTCCCCTACCATGTGACCAGCACAGACTTAAAGTAAATCTGACATACTCACCATGTAAAAACAATTGTACCTAGTGTTGAAGATACACTGGTTCTGGGATGGTACCTGTGGGCAGCTAGATTGGCTTTTTGGTGATGACGTACCAGTGTTTTAGCCCCCATGAGAAAGGACGCGTGAGGATGAAATGAATATCGCCTCAGAGGCTCTCCCCGCAGAGGAGGGGCTTCCCAGGAAGGGAGACATGAGCTGGGACCAATAGCAAAAACCCCAAAGCCGAAAACATGGCTGGCTAGCCATCAGGGGAGGGATCCACTCTGAGAAGAGGATGCACAGAAACCAGCCTTCCCCACTAAGTCTACCTTCTCTGTGGTAGGGGGAGAGGTTGGGAATTCACCTTTCACCTGAAATGGAGAGCTTGTGTGAATGGCACACATCAGACTTTAACCCTAAACCTCATCCTCACCCTACACAGCCCCAAACAAGTCCAGAAACTTCCTCAGAGAGGAAGGAAGCATATCTAGGGAAAAAAAAAAGTTCATTCTACTAGCTTCCAAGGCAGAGTCAGGAAGAGCTCTGGAATCACAGTTACCCTCACTGCCAGGTGAGACCAGAGCACCCCATTAAAACCTGCCTTGATTCCTCTGGGGATGTTTCTACTGGATCCACCAAAGCTGGATATTCTAGCCACTTCCTAAGGCTACTAAAACTTCTGGGTACCTCGTTGACTAACATCTGCATAACATCAGGAAGAGAAATTTCATCTTCAGGAGTGTCACACAATGGTGCCCAATACATATACAGTAAATACTCAAAGTGCTGGGGAGGCTTCTAGGTTTCTAACTTTAGGGGCAGGAAGGAGGGGACAGAAGGGTTTTAGTCTCCCACAGAATTGCCTGGAAGAAACTCAGTGGTACGAGAAATCCAAAATCAGGACTCCTGTAGGTAGGCTTTGACAATAGGGAGGATTAAAGCCCAGGTCTAAGTGTGAAACTGTTCTCCAGACGTAAGACCTCTCCTCCTATGCCAGAAATCCCCACATAAGCGATTTTCTCGCTTAGGAACAGTACAACGTTGAGATTCTGTTTTCAATGCAAACAACTCTATGTACCCTCCAATATCACACCCCTTCAGATGCTTGGAGTTCCATCATTAGTAATTTTTTCCTGTGACTTAGTAAAGCTCTCATCAGAAACCTCTTTTCAAATACAAGTGCCTCTGGGAGAGAGCTCATATCCAGGGCTCACTGCTATCTCTTCCCCAAAAGGAGAAGCAAAAGGGGCTGGAGAGAGAATACAGTCCCTGAAATAGAGGGAAAACACAAGAAAAGGAAGGAAGACAAGGGTATCAGACAAATTTGACCATTGTCACAAAGTGCTAAGGGCCAGCTCCAGCCAGTGTATTCCCCTGAAGTCATCCATGATCATCCGCATCAGACATGCCCCATCCAACACAGGCAAAAACCTATCTTTGGGTATGGTGGAAGGGTAACCTTTTATTTATCCTCCATACGAGAACCCTTGCTAAGAATAAGTAGGTCTGCACGGAAGTATGGATGGGGCGGTCCTGTCCTGGGAAAATGCAGGTGCAGGGTCCCACTATGACCACAGTGGGCAGGACTGAATCCTTACCATTGTGAGGTTTTTTTGTTTTTGTTTTTTCTTGTATGTTTTTCTCCAGTGTGTTACTGGGGGGTTTCTCTGAAGAGTTCATTTTTCCTGCCGAGGAGACACAAAATCTTCCAAACCACCAGAAGTCCAGATAAGAAGACTGAGCAGTTCTCATCTGCTTCCTGGAGGAGGACCAAGGAACAATGGCTGGCGAGGAGCATGGGTGTGCTGCCTGCTCCCTGCTCTAGTACATGGCAAAACAAAACGGCACAGCATCCAGGAGGCGCTGGCTCTCCTACAGAGCTACAGTAGTAGTCATGTCATGTTTGCAAACACAGTCAGAGGACTGGCCCCTCGCTGGTTCTTTCCAGACATTTCCAGCCTGTCCTGCTGGACCTCCAGAAGATAGTAGCTTGAATAGTCCAGGGTCCCCATGGGACAAGTCCATAAGAGAGGTTTCTGTGATTTAATTTTTAGCATGGTGAGATCAGTAGTAAAGAAATCCAGTGGATTGTCACATGCCCCACCCCCAACTGAGTGAAACAGGATTTTACCCACACACATGCTCTGCTCACATTCACACATGTGTTCTAGGTTCTCTGTTGTCCCTGTGAAAACACCAACAACAGCCCGAAGGTGCTGCTGGGGCTGTCAGAAACCCCACTGCCCAGGGTGGAGGCCAAAGCACCTCAAGGGATCAGAAGGCAGGAGGCAGGTCACCAGTGTCCCCACTGCAGAAGACAACACCAGACTGCAAACTTGGAGGAGGGCAGTTCTTGCACCACCGTGGCCCCTCCTGGTGAGATGCTTCCACTCGTCTCGGTCCCACTGCTCCGAGCCACAGGCAGCACCCGCTCCTGCCTCTACCTTCTGGCAGTGGGGTTTGGGTCACAAGGACTTGTGAATCACAGCAACACCTAACATGAAATGGGGAGAGAGTTATCACCTTAGCTTCTCCAGAGCTCTTCAGAGTTGCAATGAGTCCATGAATCTAAGGCATCCTAAGTCACAGCCAAGGGAAAAGGGTACGATTTTTAAACAAAATACTAAAGGGTCTGTGGACTGGGGCTGCCAGCACCTGGCTGTTTCCCTCTCTAACAGCTAAGTCCCAGCAAGACATACGAGTCCTTTGGACACCCCAGCCGGCCAGCACACAAATCATCTGATGTTGTGATGATTCAGTTCCCGGCCCTAGCACTCAGCCTACCAGTGATCAGCACCCAGAAACCTACTGGAAACCCAGAGCCACTGCCCAGCTCCAAATCTGTACCACTTTAGGAGATGTGATGGCTAATTTGTGTCTACTTTTAAAAGACATCTGAATGAACTGTAAAGAAAAGTAGGCCAACTTCAGGAAATAAAAAAAAGTAAATCCCAATTCTAGCTCCTCCATCAGTCTGCCTGCACTGTGGTCTTAGGCCGGGTCCATTTACCCCTTCAGTTTCTATACTATTTAATGTCATTGAACTGAGGAACCCGTCCAGGGCTTAAATTCTCTACTTGGATAAACACTCCAGACATGCATACATGTGTCACTGGTTTAGTAAAAAATGAACCATATTCAGGACCTAATTTTGCAAATCCATATATGACCCCAACTCTTTACAATAGAGAGCATGTGGAAGACACTGTAGGCTGAGTCAGTCTTTTCTATTTGCTGTCCTCCATTATAGATAGCTGCTAGTTATGAGCTCAGCTTCTTAGACTACCTTGCAGCGGTGTCACATGGCCCATTCCTGACCAATGAGATGATCAGTGCCAGTGTGCCAGCACTGCAGTGTTGGGTTGTCCTTGTCCTGGTAGGGTGTTCACACAGGTCCAAGGAGCAGCAGCAGCTATTGAGAAAGGCAGCAGAAGAGGAGAAAGAAGAGAAGCCTGGTTCTCTCCATCCTTAGCACTGGGAGCTTGAGCTCAGGGCCTTGGTCATGTTGGACAAGCAAGCGCTCTACCACTGAGCTAGGGTGACATCCCTGAGAAGGCGCCTCTACAGTGACAATCTGGGCCCCCACGCAGCCTTAGACTTCTTTCTGCCTGAGACAAAGATATCCACCTCCTTATGTAAGCACCACCTGGCAGGTTTCCTGGCACTTTCTGCTGAATAAAATCCTAACCCAAAAGGTGCCTATGGGTAAGATGGTTACTGGAGACTTATTTTAACATATTTCCACAACTATAAAGTGTTCTGGGGGAAGATGAGATTTAAAAAATCATTGCTAAAAGCAAGCCCAGGATACTTCATCAAAGAGAATTTGCTAAGACATCTATTTCCTGTTAATTCCTGGATAAAAGTGCAGACACAGGAGCTTAAAGGCAGGCAGAATCTGAGTCCAAACCAAGAGGTGGTGCCCGACCTTGACAGCACCTCGCCTGCGCCTTGAACATCTCTCTCACAAGGTAACATTATTTTTAAAGCAGCCTCCTGTATTGCATTTTTATATAAGCTTTCTCTTTTGACTATAAAATTAATATATTCTCTTTACAAAAAAATTGGAAAGTGCAGAAGAACACAAAGAAAAATCTTTAATTCTTCCATAAAAAGAGAACTACCTTACCTTAGAATATTCCCTGGCCTCTAATAGTAATCACAACCATTTACTGAGTGGTGTCTAACACCAGGCAGGTATTGTACTAAGTATGTTACGGATATTATCACATTTTATTCTCATAACAGTCCTTGAAGGCTCAGTCTAATTTTATTCCCATTTTACAAATGAGACAACAGAGGCTCGATCAGTTTGAATATTTGGCCCAGAGACCCCGGGGCTAGTGGCAGAGCTGGAATTCAAATTCAGATATAGAACTCTAATACCTAGTTTCAGAAGCAGTAGTTATTCAAACTGTCCCTCTCCCAATACAGGACCATAGGACTGAGCACACAGTACATACAATTTTGCATCCTCCTTTAACACAACAGTGCATCACAAACATCTTCTCATGACATTAAAAATACATCCACTAAGCCAGGTGTTGTGGTGTATGTGTGTAATCCCAGGTACTCAGGAGATAGAGACAGAAGGATCACGGGTTCGAGGCCAGAGGCTGCCTGTGCAACTTAGCAAGACCCTGTCACAAAACAAAAAAAGGAGTGGGATTGGAAATGTAACTCAGTGGCACTTGCCTATCATGTGCAAAGCCTTGGATTTAACCCCCTAGTACTTAAAAAAAATCCACTGTATAAACATTCCACAGATTATTTAACTATTTCCCTAATGTCAGACATTACGTAGTTATAAGTTTTTTGCTATTGTAAGTAATGTTCCAATAAGTAACTCTAGCCATAAAACTTTGCATTTCAGAGCAGTTCCCTGGATTTTAAGATAATGGACTCATTAAGTCAATGGGTTTGAACACAAAATTGCATATTTGTCTCCTTCTCACTTGCTTCTGAAGTCGACAGACAATGAAGAAAGGCACATGAACTATTCAGCACATATGTGAAATTCCAATCAGTCATTCTTAGGCCCTTCCTTCTCATTAAGATACTGGTGGAGCTGAGGCGAGGATTCCTCCCATGCCTTGCTGTCTTGTCCTAGAAAATGTCCTGCTCTCCCCTCCACAGCTTCAGAAAAAAAACAATGATGCTGATTTTCATAATTCACTATGAGAACAGAACAAAATGTTTCTAAACTCTTTCATATTTAGCCAAGAAAAATGTGACAAGGTGGGAAAAACCCTCAAGGAGGAAAACAATGAAAGAAGTTCATTGCAGAGGGAGCCCTGTGTTAAAAGAATGCAACACAAACCTCTTGAACCTGGCATGCCCATTCCTCCTTTGCACTGAAGTCCAAACAAGAAGGAACAAATGACCTTTCTAATGCAAAATGGGAATAAGAAAATCACTACTGGAGCCAAGGTGTGGACTATGTGAGATAATGATTTTTAAATACTTAGGATAATGTCTAACACATTGTGGGTGCTCAGTAAATAAATGTTTTCTAACTATTCCAGTTTCTAGAAGACCAGGTATAAGGAGCTGTGCTATACCATGGATATATGTTGGCTTATCTCCCTCTAAGGGGACCTCTGACCTCAACATCAACTCTGATGCAGCCTTTGCCCCTGCACCTTATCTGACCCAACTCATACTCCATAGGAAGCAGCCTCCAAGCCAGTCATATGCAATACTCCTCTCAGCCTCTTGCTCTAACGCTGAACTAGGGCAGTACATGAAGCATGGCTTAGAAGTCAGACCTAGGTTTAAATCCTGACTTTGCTATTTGTTAGTAGTGTCACCTTTGGCAAGTTACTTAAACTCTCCAAAGCTCTGTTTCATCACGTGTAAGTGGAAAGATACAGGCCCATTCAGCCTATGAGTTGTTGAAAAGGTGAGAGGGAATGTACACTCTGTACTTAACATATCATACCACGGCACAGAGAGCTGGTATCATCATTTAAAAGACTGGCCCTTTGAGAGGAGAACACTGAACACTGCTAGGGCACCCTGCTTGTACAGGGCCACCAAGGGAAGTGTTTCCCTATGTTCAGCCACTCAGACACTCAGAAGGCCATTGCAGCCATGATCCAAAGGGGCTGGGCTACCATTCAACCTGGCAGCAGACTTTGGCATTGACCACATGATGCTGTTTTTGTAGGTATCCAAAATGGAAGAGTTATAGGTTCATGCAGGCTTCTATACAGGTGTCAAAGGAAAACCTGGGAGGCCTGGAAATATGTGGCAGGGACAGAGTCCTTGCATCCAGCCCCTAAGAAGACAATGTACGAAGCTGTGATGGTGAAGCCTAAGCTGCAATGGACACCTCAAGAATTTAAGAGATACCAGGAAAGTGGAGTGTCTGCCAAAGAAAGCCACAGTGAGCAGAGTCAGCCCAAAAGGGAGGCCATACAGGGAGTGGTTTGCAAGGATTTAAGAACAGGGTTGCTCCCCTTGAAGCTCACATCATGCCACCAAGTGCCTCCAATACTGGACACGGAGCTACAGGATTTAATGTTTGCCCTGCTGGGTTTTGATCTTGCTTTGGTTACATCCTTCCTTTCAGTGGCCCCCTTCCTCCCTTTTGGAATGGAAATGTTTACTCTGTGCTATTGTATCTTCAGAGTACGTAACTTGTTTTTGATTTTACAGGGACTCATAGCTAAGCATCTGTCTGAAGTCTGAGAAGACACTCAGGATTTAGACTTTTGAACAATGCTGGAACTGTTAAGACCAGGGGACTCTTAGAGAAGGACTGAATTCATTTTGCATCATGAGATAGACAAGGACCTTAGGGGCCACAAGTAGAATGTTATGGTTTGAAAATGAAATGCCCACCACAGGCTCATATATTGAAGACCTGATCCCCAGCTAATAGTGCTATGTTGGGAGTGGTGGAAACTACAGGAGGTTGGGGAAAACAGGACATGGGGCACACCTTTGAAGAGTATCTTGTACCCTTCCCCTTCCTGTGTCTATGCTTCCTGGATGCCATGAAGTGAGCAGCTCTGTTCTACCATGTGGTCCCCACCATGATGTTCTGCCTCACCATCACCCAGAAATAACAGGGCCAACTAACTAAAGACTGAGACATCTGAAACCATGAGCCAAAATAAATCTTTTCCCCCATTATTGTTTCTCTCAGACATTTTTCATGGCAATGAGAAAGTAGCTAACATAGAGGATACCCAACAAAAGTCAGCTATGCTTGTGACTGTGACTCATTAGAAGTCATAATGGAGGCCATCGCCTCTCAGAAGAAGTCTCTGGCTGCCATTCTCATGACTCTGTCATGTCCTAAAGCTGAACAGTGCATTCCATTCACAATTTGGGTGTATATCATTTTGTATTTCCCCTGTTCTGTGTAGGCAGGTCTTATCTTTCCAATCTGACTTCTAGAAAGAAAGAACTGTACTTTATGCCATCTAGGAGTCTGGCACAAAGTGAACCAGGAATGGCCGTGAAAGTCTGAAATCTCTAGTGGCAGCTCAGGTCAGTTGGAAGTGGCTCCCTGGAAGACTACATTAAGAATTCTGAGGCTACATGTAGTTTTAGGGGAGAATGTAGTGTTAATTATCAGCATCTGTCATGGGCACAGAGTAAAGGAGTAATGGTCATATGACAATTACCTGCCACACCCGGAGGAGGCACACAGTTCTGAATTAAACAAGCTCAGATCCCCATATCCCGCCCACCATGCACCCGTGTGCAGAGCCTCCAGGAACCCACTGACCTGCGTAGCTCCGCCCTGTACTCATGTTGGTCGGCAGCAGCGTCCATTTGTCAGTGACAGGATTGTAGTATTCCACTGAAGCCAAGTTGCAGGATCCATCATCCCCTCCAACCACATATAGAAGCCCATTCACTGCGCAGACCCCTGGGAGTCAAACAGAGGACACAGAGGCATTACAGCAGGAGCTCCAGCAATCAGGACCCATGCGAGCCTGTCCAGACCGCCTTGGAGGTTTTTTGCCTCCCTTTTGATGGCACAATGGAGACTTGGCTCTGCAGGTCTGAGTCTGCTCAATGGATGAACATGCTGACAACAGCCACTGGGCCTCAAGGAGCCTCCTTTCTAACGAGGTCAGTTTTCACACCAGGAAGCTTTTACCACTACATGGTCCCACCAATGTCCCCTCCACTCACCCCTATAAGTATATATAGCATTCGGGCACATGTCCCTGTCTTGGGGAGCACTGCCCACAGTGCATGCAGAACTCCCTCCCCAGCCTGAGCCAGGGAATAAGACAATGCAGGACCTCTCATGCCTGCTACTCCTCTGCTTGTAAGATGTTCCCTGCTAAGTCCTACATTATCTCCAACCTGTGTGGTGCCAATGGTTGTGTCTGTGATTCCTTCAAAAGAGGTGGATGCTCCTTTCCCATCCTGATCTCAGAGTGAGCTGGTTTAGGAGCAAGGTCTCAGGAAGTGGGGACTGAAGAGCAGGAAAATGTAATTGTTGTTTGTCAAGACTTTAAAAAGACATAGCCCAATAGATTGTATATTTTTGCAAAACTAAGTTAAGGATTGATGATGCTCTAAAATGCAATAATTAACAGTGTTTGTGAAGACATTCTCAAATACTGGTGAGAGGATAAAACAGACCACCTTCCTGGGTGGAAAGGTGAGTCTAAAATACAGATGCTCTCTCTGACTCAAAATGCTGGCTTTTTATTCTGAGTAAATTATTTTTAATGTGTGTATTGATTTATAATAACTAAAGCGGTGCTTATAGAAGACAGAAATAAACTAAGTGTCCTAAAAATAAATGAATTATATTTAAATCATGACATAGCTACTTAAAATATCATCATTTAAGTAAATTTAGTGTTGTAATAACAGGCTGATGAAAGATGGTAAAGTGGGTCTTAAACTAGGTTATAAAAAGTATTATGTCATGATTCCACTTTTATTAAATACAAATATCTATATGTAAATATCTATATATACTTGCATTTATGTCTAAACTTAAATCTCAGACTCCAGATAGACTAGCTATCTTCAGGGCTCTGTAATTCCTTCCTCATGTGGCTTGAGGCCGAATGCCAAGCTGTATCATAGCAAGCTTAGGAATTGAGTAAATTTGTAAGCCTCCCCTCTGTTTACCCTTCTAAGAAGTTAGTCACAAATGGGTTTATCAAACAGGTAATAAGAGAATAAAAGAAATAAATGTTCCTGAGAGTCACCTGTTTGTTTTTCCAGGGGAAGGTGAGCTAAGTCAACCCCTTTCCCAGGGCAAAGCAGCATAAAACAAGATATATCAGCACAGGACACGTCCCAAAAGGGCAAAGTTCTAAGAAGAAGTAGGCTGATGGGGCACCAGGCTCAAAGAAGCATAAATACTCTAAGGTAAATCACTCCTTCAAGACGGAATAGAGGAGAAGGGAAGGAGAGATGGGAAGTACAGAGAAGGGAATAAAGGAGGAGGATCCCCCAGAGATCAGCTGGGAGAGCTCCATCAGCTCTCCTGCAAGGAAGGAGATGAGACTCAGGAGAAAGTGAGGGGTTCTTGCAGATAGGCACTGACAAAGAAAAAACAGAACAAAGTGCCCAGGTCTGGCTCAGGTCCACACAGCCCCGTGCTTAGCTACCTGCCAAGCCATTGTGCAGTAGTACTAGTGCCAACCAGAGGGCTTTTCTTGGTCTGTGCCTATCTGTATGCAATAAAAGCCATAATTCTTCACTGAGGAAAAGGGATCCTCTGCATCCAAACCAGGGACCCTGTGGTGAGCTTTTTGGGTCCCAAGCTCTCCCCTCTCCAAAACCAGAGTCTACCAGGCAAATGGACACTATTTGTTCAGGATACAGGCTCAGCTCCAGAGCCCAGGAATCTCTCCCCTACTACTCTCATTTAGAGCTATGATCTGCAAGGCAAAAACACCCACAAGCCGCAAAAGAGAAGGTGAGAGTGGCCAATTACCTGCATTACGCCGGCACATGTTCATATCCGCCACCTGCTTCCAGGTGTTTGTTCCAGGATCATAAACTTCAACGCTCTTCCTCACCAAAGGCCCGTCATGCCCACCTGTAGCATACAGCTGTCCACTGAGCACCCCAACTCCTGAAAGGCAGAACACAGTGTCCTGCCTCAGACTGACTGAAGGGATCAGAAACCAGGAAGCCTGGAGTCCAGTCCTGGGCAGCCCTCATCAGCACCATGACCTGGGGAGTGCTCTCTTGTCTCCTTGGATCTCAGAGCCCTCATCTGTGAAATAAATATAATGACGGCCTGCCTACATCCTCCTAAGGCTGGCAACCTGGAAGTGTTGAAATAGAAAGCAAACATGACCCCGCTTCTAAATATATGTATGCATTATTACATATATAGGACAGGAAGGTGACAAGATGGTGAAGATTGAAAGAAATCCACCAAAATGTGAAAAGGAGTTATTTCTGGGCAATCAAATTACATTTGTTTCCTTCGTGCTTGTCTGTATTGCCTTGTTCCCCCACAGTGTTTTATTACTTGTATTACTCAGCCTTATAGAAGTTGAGTAAAGAGAGTTATAAATTGAAACTAGCAGGTTGCTGAGGTCATAGTTAAGGAGCCCTCCCTGCTAGTCTTATGAGCAGAAGCTGTTCTGTCTGCCCTCTTCTCTTCTGCTTGAAAGTTAAGGGCATTAGACCACTAGTGGCATGGATCAGCCTGAGTTGAGCGATGGAATGACACCACTCATGAGTTTTAGTACAGCCTCTTGAAATCCTTTAATACAAGCCAAGGAGATAAAAGTTGTAAAGGAGGATAGTGGAACCTATGAAGAGCACCTGGCCTGGTAGCTGGGACACCTGGGTGCCGGACCTGCTTCTCTAAACTCCCTCTGGGTGGCCCTTCCCCTTTCTGGGCCTCAGTTTTCCCACTCATAGAGTTGGAATGGCTCAGGAGTTACGTGGAAAACTCTCCTCTGTGGATAGGCCACACCCCCGTCAGCTGGGAGCATGTTGGAAAGACAGGGCCTCACTCCCAGAGACACTGGTCACATCCCCAACAGTTCCTCACGTGATTGGGATGTGCAGCCAGGTTTCAGATCCAAGGGCCGGATTTGTAGACTACAAATCTCATGTGCACAAGAACCATGCCTGCCTTGCCCTTGTCTGTTTCCCTGTGCCAAATGGTGGTAGGTTCTCAGCAGACACTGTTTGAATGACAAAATGTATACAATTCCAACCGTGATTACACTAGTGAACTCATGGTCCCTAGCAGTTGCCCCAGCCTAACAGCAGATGGTGCTGTCATATCAATAATGGCTGGCTCATAGATGTGGGTTTCAGAAAAGGCAGCAGGTTCCAAAGCCGCCTCCCCTTCTCCTCCTCCTGGCTCTACAGGAATTGGCACCTCTGCTGGTGTTGCCCACACCCAGGTGAGGAAGCCAGCAGCCTTCTAGACATCACTGCTCTGGCAACTCTGCCACCTTGCCTAGCAGCCTGATCTACAACCACTCACGCACAGGTTTCCTGGACCCACAGCTGCAGGGGCTTTGGGTTCCTCAAAGGGCCTGAGGTAGCCAGAGAACAGGGCCTTTGGTCTTTAGGTCACCAAAAGCATCAACCACAACAAGAATATGGGTTCCCAATTCCAGAGCTGAGACTTAAACAAATCTCAGGAAGGTGAAGCATGGGAGAAAGACTACCAGGAGCCTGAAGGCCAGGGCCCTGACAGAAATCTGAAGAAAGAGCTCATTCCCTGAGTGAAGGCTATTGTGCCTCCCAGGGACACAGCCAATAGTGATGACATCATCCAAATCCCCAGCTGATGGAGGTAAAATGCAGGAACAGGCTGAGCGATGTCCATCTGGCAATAACTTTCTAAGCAGCTGGCAGAGACCAAGAAGTTGTGGTCGCAAAGGCAGCTTGACCTGCAAGAATGCACCTGAAACTTTACAGACAGTGGGAGCTCTTGGCTTCCCCTGGGGCCACCTCACCACACTCTCTGCTGTGGAGACTCCTAGGAGCAGCCTGAACACAGCTCAGTGCGCAGCGCCTCTCCTGCTGGGCTCTCCTACGTGCGTGGGGCCTGGACTCTTGCTCTCATGCTTCAAGCCACAGAAGAGGGTTTCTACTAAGTACAAAGGCAAAGCTATAGCCAAAATTTCTAAAAGAGTTTTATGGAAGGGAAGAATCACGGGATGTGTGACTGGAACTGACCCTTGGGGAACATCTACTGCAACCCACTCAGTTCACGTCCGCGGAGTTAAAGGCCAGAAATGTGGAAAGGATGTGCCCAAGGTCACAGGGCACGTTAGAGCAGAGCCAGTACTAAAGCCCAGGTTTCCTGACTTCCAGGCATTTTCTCCACATTCAGGAAGAGCCAATCTGTCAGGATCAGCAGAGATAAGCTCCGTAAAAATCACACTCCAAACACAAATGCTTCTGACAAGAAAGCCTGCAGTAGTTTTCCTTTGTAACCTGTGGGCACACAGAGATTCTTTTAAAAAATACTAAAGTAGCATAACTTAAGAAATGCTGAGGAAATGACCCAGTGTTTGGTACTATAAAATGAGATCACAATTCAATCTCCAAAAATACAGGATGCGGAGAGAGAAGGTTGTGGGGGACTCTTCCCAGTTGTGGTTCCCTTCCCAGAAGTCACACAGCCTTCCCACCAGCCACAGACTGGGAATCAATCAGTCACCGAGCGCCACAGGAACCACGTCCAGGGCTTCTGCCGCCCCTCTCAGATGTCCTCCATGGGCCTCCGGGATCATGGGGAGACAAAGCAGGGAAGGAGTGGCTGTCTCTGCAGGTCCTGAACAACCCCAAAAGGAGCACAGGGCGCCTGATCTTCCCACAAGGGGAGAGGTGGAAAACCATGTGGGAAGTCATTCTCTTCCCCAACGTGGGGCAGAATCTGAGGGACCATGACCCTGAAAGGCCCCAGGCTTGAGCTTATCTGGCTCACCTCGAGTCCTCATGAGGGACAGGCCGGGAGCTCTGGTTCACCCTGGCTGGGAACAGCTAAGGGGCTTGAGTCAACTCCCTGGGCTTTGTGGTTAGAAGCCAAGATGGTGCTCCCTGCCCGGGGGGTCTTCTGGGCATGGCCTCAGAGGGTTTCCTGCCACCAAGTCCCTTCCCATAGGTGGACGGGGCACTGGACAATGCCACATAGAGAATACGTAAGCAACTGCATATAAAGCTGAGCCGTTAAATAAAATTTGAGTTCATTCCCTGAAACGCTCCCAGAATGGCTGTGTCACTGGTGGGGCTGTGGGGTTCCAACCAGGCTAAGGGGCCCCACAAGGGAGTTGAAGTGAGGAAAAGTGGGGATAAGGGACACAGGTTTACCTCCAAATGTGAACACTAGTATGTGGGCTTTCAACCCCCAAGACAGGGATTTCCAGCAGATAAGCTGGGCTCTGTCAGCCAAAGCCAGGGACAGCAGGGCTTATCCTCTTACTTAACAAGAACGAGACTCTAATAACTTAGGGGCTGAAGTAGCTAAACTTGGAGAGAGACTCCTAGCTCTGCTTGCTCTTCATTCAGTAACTTGGGCAGATTACTCAACCTCTTAGGCTGACTTTCAAAATCTGGTAAGTGCAATTAATACTGCTTTGGTGAGAGCAAATAGATCGAGGCATAGAAAGTGTGCATCAGGACAGCACTGGGCACAGAGTGTCTTTGCTTTCAAGAGGCCCTCCATAGAAACAGAAGGGGTAATGGTGAAGAGAACAAAATTGCTTCCATTTCTAGCAAAGGGATACCCTGGGAACGGTTAAAGGTTAATTTATAAGTGCTGTGTCTAGCTACAAAGGTGCTAATGGGATGATACACAGTGAAAGGGAAGAAGAGAAAGTGTAGTGTTGTTTGTCTCAAGACCCAGCTGTGAGGAAAACAGACCTGGCCTCATGCCGAGGCCCCGTACCTGCACCACTGCGGCGGGTGCTCATGTCTGCCACGTACATCCACTCGTTGGTCGCTGGGTTGTACTGCTCCACGGTGCTCAGGCACTGGCGGGAAGCCCCATCATAGCCCCCAACAGCATACAGCTTCCCTGGAACAGATGGAGCAGCTCAGAGCGGTGCTGGGGACTCTCACATGGAACCAGAGCTTTGCTGACACTCCATCTTTAACCCCCTGGGGCCCTCTTCCCGCAGGGAACCGCCCAACTATTCTCAAACCAGCCAACGGTGTCCTTCACACATTTGCATTCTACTTGTTCTTAAGTCAGGAGCTCTTCAGATACAATTCTGCAGCTCTACCTGAATAAGTCCCCTGAACATGAAGCGTGAACCTCCGACCTGGCACCAAGGCTCAACTCGCTTCTTCTTGCTGGGGAGCTGGGTTAAAACTTCTCTAGAACAAGGCACCAGTACAGTACTATATAGACAAAAAGCTAGAGAGCTCTTGCCTATATGCAGGCAGCCAACTTTCTGGTTACAGGTTCATAATAGCAAATGAGATAAATATGGGAAAATATTCTCTGGACTGAGGCGGCTGGAATTTTTCTGCAGAATACCCTGTAATCTCTGACCTCTGACCATCATCTACTTTAAAATAAAAATACGATGAAGCTACTCTCCAAGAGTATCATTTCCACCTGGGACTGGAGACCTAGGGCAAAGGTTGGACAAAGGAGTAGATATTGGTATTTGAGCTGTTTAGAGCAGGGATGTGAACACCTAGCCTTAGAATACAGTGGGATAGTGTCTTCTGTGGGGCAGAGGGAGAAACCCTACCTCCCCTATGGGCCTCAGACCTATGCGAGATAATAAAGATTTTGCACACTAGCTGTAGGCTAAATAAAAACAGCCAAATACAAATCCATTGAACAGGATTACTTAATCAGTTGAGTTTTTAATCATTATATGCTTTCCTAAATTCAAGAGAACTAGAAAGTGAAAACCTACAATTATCTTGAGTTAGAAAGATTCTCAGGTTCAAAACTATACTATGCAATGAAGGCTATTGTAGCAAATATAAAATTGTGTCTTTTATTATCATTGAGCATAGTTTTGTTTGTTATCCCTCTGAAAGAGACACCTCCTCCATATTCACAGGGCATGGCATAAAACAGCACTTCTTCCATATACAGAACTTGCTCACAATAGCCTTTGTCAAGGCCAGTGTTTTAAATCTCTACTGCTAAGGCACCTCCTCTAACTCTCACCATCCATCCTAACCCTGCATCAACAGAAAAAATATCCACTCAAGGTTTCTCCTTGAATCTGTTAATGGAGATCTGCTATTTTTAATCCCTAGTCTATTGTGTTATATTCCTGTCTAAGGAACAAGGGGGGTCGGGGAATGGGAAGGTGGCTAGACAAAGCACTTACATTTGGCAGACAAATCAATGTCTGCTCCACCAAGAAGATGAGACTGCAAGAAACAGTGTATCTCGGTAGGAGGACAAAATCCTTGCCCTGGCTAAGATGACTTGAGTATGTTGGAATAACAGGCCTTTAAATGAGAACTTAAACTATACAACACCGGTACAGGGAGGTGCAGTGAGTGCAAAGAAATCTATTAACGTCGAATCCAATGCACATTACTCTCCCCCAAAGCACATTTACATATGTGTCCACTTATGTGTGCATGAGAACATCTGTGTACACATCTGAATGAACAAATATTCCAGCTAAATCCCATCAGGACAGGTTAATGAATTGGTGTAGATCTGTCAACTCTAACGTTTTAGTTCAACTGATACTCCACAAATTGGTACACTGAATTCCTGCATTTGTGAAACCCTACCTAACAGCATTTGCCAATGGTCTGAAGGGGCAGAGCACAGTGGGAGAACATGAAGTTGGGAGTCAGCAAAACCTGGGTTTGAGGCCTGGCTGTGCTGTTTACTGTCACCACTTACCCTCTCCAAGACTCAGTTTCCTCACCTGAAGAATGGAGAAAACCAGAGTCTTGCCTATGTTCTTCCATAAGACGTGGGAACAAATGAGAGACAGTTTGTAAACTACTGTGCAGTGTCTCACCACGCCTCAGAGCTCACTACTCCCTCCCCCTTCACCCCACATACCTTTTCTGACGAGAGCTTGCCCTGAGGAGTGGGTCAGCAAATCTGGGCAGAGAAATCCACCTCCCTCATGATCTGCTAGTGTGTGGCACACGGACGTGAGGACAGCACTAACTAAACACAACTCACCCTCACTGCCCTCACTCTGTCCTCCTGGGCTACATGTTGACTCTGGGCTCCCCCACTTCCTCTCCTCCCCACCCTCAGCAGAGCTATGAACAAGTGGCCAAGAGACACGCTGGCCTTTCCCCTCCATGCTGGCCTTTCCTCCTTCCCTCTCAACTCACTAAGTCACTTCTTAGACAGGGACCAGGAACTTCACCTATGAGTCTCGGCCTTCCTTGTGTTAGACTGAGAACATGCACTAGCTCAGAGCCGTGCCAGAGGAAGCATCAAGCGTGATGCTCGACCCAGGGCAAGGCCTGCAGGCCGGGGTAGGGACTGGCCACTGCCCTCCGCCTCCTCCTTACCCTCCACAACACCTACACCCACACTGCTCCGCCGGGTGTTCATCGGGGCCACGAAGAACCACTCGTTGGTCTTGTAGCTGTAGGCTTCCACCGAGGCTAGGCCTGGGAGACAAGAGACTCATGAGATTTCCCTGGCCCCATGCCTCCCCCTGCTGTGAGAAACAGGGAGGAAAGGGGAGATGTCACACCTAGGGCTGCAGACCTTAGTGCACCTCTGCCTCACCCTGCGGCCACGTGTGTACTGAGGGGATCAGGATGACTTAACTCGCAGCTGGGCTGAAAGGAATGCACCTGAACTGCACTGCCAACATAATTCATTAAACTTACCAAAGGGAATACTCTGATGCTAAGTAAACACTGAGGTTGCCTTATTGAACACCTGTTCCAACCTCCTTTTCCCTTGTCTTCCTCTACTTTAGAAACTAGAAGCAAAAAAGTGGCCTTCCGAGATTCCTTTGCAGTTAGGGGTGACCAAGTCAATGAAACCTCAGCAGAAACCTGATGGGGATTTCTAGAATAGCCTTTGACTTTTGGATACAGGTGCCACCCCTTCCTGCTTCTTCCTCCCTACAACACGTATGTATTGGATGGAGTCAGACATAACAGCTGTATTGTGATCAGGAGGAAAAGGCCAAGAAAACCTTAAAGAACTTGGCTTTAATATTCTCCAGCAATTGAACCAAGTCAGGAAATGCTGGCTTGTCCTGTGACTTTTGTTTCATGAGTGAAACAAAATTCCTCATTTTTGAAGCCACAATTTAGCCAGGTTTTCTATCTATAGCCAAAAGCAAGTCCTAAGTGAAACAATGCACCAATACCATTTTATTCTCTTTATTCCCAGATTCTGCTCACTAAAGACAGCCTCTAGATGGGATAAAGACCCTGGAATCATATGAGTGAGGCAAAGAGAAGGCTGAGAAATGTCACCAAAGTGTGAAAACACAAACCAAAATTCAGAGAAAAGACTTATTTTTACTTCCCTTGGTCCAAAGAATATCATTTTTGTTTGATAGCGTTATTGTCTTCAGAGATATCCAAGACTATGAGATGAGATTATCTAATTCTGTGTCTACTGGTGGTTTTGGTTAGAACTTTGAAATGAGATCAAATCCAGGAGTGAGGGGCCCACCTGGGCTGGCATAGTCTGGAGGGCAGTGAGAGTGAATTGTGTTTAGCACAGCAGTAGAAAAAGCAACAGATAAAGCAGGCAGCCTGGCCCACTGTTTGATCTGAGCAAGGTGTCTTCTAACTACTGAGCCTCAATTCCCTTATCTA
Source organism: Pedetes capensis (assembly GCA_007922755.1). Lineage (NCBI taxonomy): Eukaryota > Metazoa > Chordata > Mammalia > Rodentia > Pedetidae > Pedetes > Pedetes capensis. Next base: position 173,447 of record VMDO01000836.1, read on the forward strand.
TTCAGGAGGGAGTTCAGACTACAGTCCTGAGGCTCCCTCTAGCTAAGCATACTTTCTTTCTAGTCTCATCTTCTAAGAAACAGGTTGCCAGACACTGGGAAGGTAGGAGAGGGGCTGTTTTGAGTGTGGAAGCCTTCCCAGAGCCTACCATAGTATGGGGAATCTACCTATTCTGTGGAGAAAGCCTGCCTCTGCCCCAAAAGCTGGGTGAGGAAAAAAGATAGTCCTGTGGTTTGGATCTTAAATGTGATAAAGGCCATGTTCATGTTATAGCCTTGGTCCTGAGGGTGGTGGTAGTGGAAGATGGTAGAACCTTTAGAAGATGGGGCCCAAGAAGCTGTTAGGTCACTGGTGGTGTGCCCTTGAAGGGGATTACGACATCGCAGTCTCTTCCTTTTTGCTTCCTGGCTGATGAGGTGAGCAGTTTTGTTCAGCCACACACTCCTTACGTGATGCACTACCTCACCAGAGGCCCAAAGCAATGGGGCCAATTGATCATGGACTAAAACCTCCAAAACTATGAGCTCAAATAAGCCTTTTCTCTTTGTCAGTGGATTATCTCAGTCCTTCTTATAATGAAGGAAAGCTGACTAATACAGACGGGTGTGCTCCAGAAGCAGTGCTAGACATGGACAGAGGTTGGCGTAAGAACGGGCTGAATAAAACAGGGTTGCGTAGAGGCTGCACCCTAGCCTGGAAAGGGATGGCAGTAAGTCCTGGACCTACCAGTGCTGCCATCAAAGCCTCCCACCGCGTAGAGAAGGTCATTGAGCACCGCCGCACCCAGTGTGCTCCGGCGTTCCTGCATGCTGGCAATGGACGTCCACTGGTCCTTCACACCATCATACACATCCACCGTCCGCACCCGCAGCGAGCCATTAAACCCGCCCACGGCGTACACATGGCCAGCCATGAACACCACACCTGACGCACAGGAAAACAAGGAATGAGAGTCAAGTCACGTGGCTGCTTATGCTGACAGGCAACAACAGCAGGGCAGACCCGACATGCTTGTGACTCGCCACAGAAGATAATCTCCAACTTCAGTTCTCTGGAAGTCCTGATGAGGCTCATTGGACTTCTTTTCCTATCTGTTTTTCTAATTTTGCTTGGTTCAGGCAAATACCTGGATTGGCTTGAACTCCCAAGCATTTAAGAACCAATCTCAGAAGGGGTAGCCAGAGTGGGCAGGGGAGGGAGGCTGACATGCACCAGTGCTGAAGGAAACAAAGAGCACAGCGCAGAGCAGAGACCAGTCAGGGGAAAGCAGCTACTACACAGTGAGGGGAGAGAAGACAGATCTGCTCACCTGCTCTGCATCTCCTGGAGGGAAGCTCAGCAATCTGATCCCACCGGTCCTCCTCGAAATCATAGCACTCCACACTGCGGATGGCCTTGGGTGCCTGGCCGCCAACCACAATCATGACCTCCAGAAAGACAAGAGGACATTAGCTGGATCTCCACAGCATGCAGATTCAGGGGTGATCACATGCTTGCTGCCAGTATACAGAAGAACCTATACGGAGATGCTGCCGCTAGTCACCAAATATTCAAGAAAAGTATAATCAGTCCTTTCCCACAGAAACACAACCATAAGGTCTGTGCTTCCCAAATGCTCCACTCAGGGTGACATTAGGAGTACATGAAGCCACCTAAGGCATCTTCTGAAATCTCAGTATCCTCAAGGACTAGGGGGTGCTAAATCTTACATCAAAACAAACTTGAATGTATTTTGGAAGAGTGCAGAATTTGGATGTATTTTTAAGATAAAAATTACCATGTAGAAGTACTCCTAAATGTCTAGACTGCTAAGGGCACCTATTTAATGCAGTACAGAAAAAAATTGTGAAACACTGTTATGTGGTGGTTATCACAAAATTTATTTAACTGATGATGTTCTGATAAATAGTGCTAACAGTACTTTTTCCACAAGTAAGGTAGCAGATACCATTGCTAGGCACCATGTTGTCATTCACTTGCCACCATTACCCTGTGAGGTAGATATCATCCACATTGGAAGATGAGGAAGTCAAGCTCAAGAAAATATACATAAACGGCCCAAGATTACTCAGCTAAGGGTGGCACAACAGACACTGAAACCCAAGTCCACCTGCTCCACACACAGGATCTGTGGTCTATGCAAACACAGCTCAGTGCATCTCTGTTTGCCAAAATGTAGGTCATATTTCATTAATGGGTCATGAAATCAATTTAATGGGCTGCAACTCGCACACTTTTAATAGAACAACACAGAAAATATAGTAAGAGTGTTATTTCATGAAATATTTGTTCTGGTTATACATACTTGGATGTATCTTTTGGATAACAATTTTTATATATTTTTACCACAGGACATGTTCAAAAGAGAAAAAAGGAAAGACATTGTTCAGGCTACACTAATAGAACTGCAATACTTAATTGTGACATTGCCATTACTGTAACTTTTATCATATGCTATTGATAAATAAATGGGCCTGCAGCCATAGCCCTATGGAATCTGATCCCGTCAGATCTCGGAAGCTAAGCAGGGTCGGGCCTGGTTAGTACCTGGATGGGAGACCGCCTGGGAACACCAGGTGCTGTAGGCTTGGGACAAGGACCTGGCAACCCCCTCCCAAAAATCAATCTGCCATTGAAAACCCTATGAACAGCAGAGAAGCACTGACAATAGTGTTTCCCCTGTTGTACAGAGGGTTGCTATGGGTCGGATACTGACTCGATGGCACCTAACAACAACAACAATTGATAAATAAAATTAAAACTAACTATTCTTTACATATAGTAATAATCTTGTGCAAATTCATGCCGTCCCCATTAAGACAGCACTGTCACTCACTGGCATTTCAATACATTTTAGTGAGCAGACAGAAAGGGGGAGAAGTCTCAGCCTGCTAGTACAAGCCACAAGATTGACCATTACCTGTAGCGTGTCTTATTTACCCATTGATTCTCAAACTAAATGCACTAGGGTCACCTAGATGGATGTAAAACACAGACCACTGGGCCCTACCCAGAGTTTCTGATTCAGTGGGTCTAAAATATGGCTGAGAATCTCCATCTCTAACAAGGTCTCAGGTTATGCGGCTCCTCTAATCTAGGATTCATACATTGAGAACCACTTTTTAAACCAATGGCAAGTAGGGATTTCCTGATAATGTACCAGGAACAATTTTTGCCATTATGAATGATCACAGTGCTTTTAACTAACTTCCCCACAATGTATTTTGGGAAAAAGCAGTGATCATCAAAACCTGTGTGAGCTGGCAAGTGGACATTATCCACCAAATGGGGAGGCAAAACCAGAACAGATAAATTATTGCTCAAGATCAACCATGTATGCCCCTAAATTCCAGATTCAGGTTTACCCAGTGCCCATGTGGGTGGTCACTGCCCATCAGTTAGTCTGCAGTATCTGTGACCAAATGTGGATCACAAAAATGTTTGATGCTCAGAAATCAGTTCTGACTTCTAAAGCATTCTAAAGCAACCCAGGACACACAGGCCAGGCTTGAGTGTTTCCTGTATCCAGAAATAAGCATTCTGTGTTTTACTTTCTTGTGTGTCTCAGCTTGGAAGGTGGACTGCTCTGGGTTAAGAATAGCTTTCTTCAGAGAAAAGCTGGATTCTACATCACTTCTCACTTGTTTGCTTAAATGGGCAGCCAGGGGCAGATCCAGGGGGATGTTAATAAACTCAGCCTCTTAGCATAAGTCAAATAATGCCCAACTCACTCCTCCATGGCATGCCCTGTGTTCAAAAGCATCCCTAAAACTTGCATTGTCCTGGTTTTGAGCTGGTAAAACTAAATCAAAGGTAGGATATTGCAAGGATTTTCTTTGAAATCTTATTTCTGAAACACAGAGGGAATAAGGCCAGTTTTCTTTCTGCAGTGACTTCAAGCCCCCTATCCCCTTGCAAAACACAATGCCCTCTGCTTTAGCCATTCTCCCTTTCTAATCCCATAGCTTTAACACCTGCTTATCTTTCAGCTCTCAAGTTGACACGTCACTTCCTCCAAGAGGACTTCTCTGTCCTCCACATAGGATGCACTCTGCATTGTGCTGTGACCATCCAGTGACTTGCCTGTCCTCCCACGTAGCCAGGGAGCCCTATGACAGCAGGAAATTTACCTGCCTCAGTCATCTGGATAACTCTAGGTCATCATATGGCCAGGTAAAGTTGAGGACTAAAATGTTTATTTGAAATAAAGAATGAATGAACATAAAGTGAACAGCACACGCAAGGAGTTAAATGAAAATAATATATAATTGAATGGAAAAATACAAAACAGGTGTGTCACTTGCTTCGATTAAGACAAGATGGAACACCAGATTACAACTCTGGTGACACTGGAGAAAACAAATGTGGGTGCAATGCCGTTCTCCTGTAATCCCAGCAACTCGGGAGGTGGAAGGAGAATCGCAGGGTCAAAGACAGAGGCAGCCTGTAAAACTTAGTGAGACCCTGTCTCAAAACAATAAGTGAAAAATAGGCTTGGGGGAGGCAGGTGGAACGCAGTGGTAGAGTGCTTGCAAAGTATGGATGAGGCCCTGGGTTCAGGCCCCTTATATATTGGAGGGGGAAAAAAAAAAAAGAAAAAAAGAAAGGAGAAAAAAGAAAAGAAACAAAGATCATCTATCTTTTGATTCAATCACCAGAAAAAAGATCTTCTAATTCCTTGCACAAGTTCTAAGACTTCTTATATAAATTAAAAAAGGGTGAAGCTTTCATGGAACCTCACTATATCCCAAAACTGTTTCCTCCCCATAGTAGAATGGGTGCATCAGACTGAAGAAAATCCACTGCTTGTCTCTGAGAATTTTAATAGTAACATGGAAACATTACAGAAATGGAAAATTGCTTATGTTAAAATAAAACCTAAGTAAAAAGACAAAAATAATACAGGACAAGGTTTTCAAAAGAAACTTGCCTTTGAGCTCATGAAACCACTAGTGAGAAATGACTTTTAATATTCAAATCTTGTACAACAATCTGAGAAGAATCATTAAGGTTTACATGGGGTAGGACCGTCAGTTTTGGAGGTAGCTCAAGGAAAAAGAGGAACAAGTGTACATTCTACATCTCTCACAGGCATAATAAATACAATTTTTATGACAGTTCTTGCAAGAAACCATGATATAAAGAGCACTATATCCACCATGGTGTTGATCACACACAATTAGAAGAATAAATTTCCTCTCTTGAATATTATAGAGAACCTGTTTCCATAGATACCTGATCTTAACAACCAATTAGGCAAATATGAGTATTCCCAAAGTCTACATGCACTACATCTCTGAAACTGCAAACTTCTAGCTGCTTGAGAAGACCACAGGATGCTTCAGCAAGAAGAGACTTAAAACATTTTCTGCTGCAAGCCTTCATTTTTCATTTCCAGAAACACTCAGGCACAGATAGTTCAACAGGCACATTTCTTCCTTTCATCAATAATCCTAAACCCCAATTTACTAGAGATTTATGATCTCTTTAATAGAAATTAGGGAATCAAATCACCTTATTTAATGACCACCATTTTTCTTAAAGAGACAGGGTCTCACTATGTTGCCCAGGCTAGCCCCAAACTTTTGAGGTTAAACAATCCTTCTGCCTCAGGCTCCCAACTAGTTGAGACTAGAGGCACATGGCATCCCATCATGCCCAGCATGACTGCTATTTTTTAACATTTATCCTTCAAAGTATCTCAGGGTGAGAATGATACAGGAATCATAATAAACCAAAGAACTGGTTCTAGGCTAACAGTAATGCTAGCCTGAATATCATTTAATCACTCCCAAGAATTGCAATGTATGTGTTGAGTCTTGCAGGGCACCTCACAGCCCTGACTATAGGAATCAACTGCTGCTACTTTAAAGGCTGCAGAAGTTCTGCTGTCAAGAGAGTTCTGGTTGACAGAATATGGGCAAGCCAAACTCCACGGTGGCAGGTATGATGAGACACCTCCCAAAGAAAACACTCACTTTAGAAGGTCAAATGGTCATTACTTTAGGGAGATTAGCGAGACCCAGACCTAATTTCTTAGAAAGGAAATTTCCAACATAACAAGTTTATAAATACATATATAGTGTTCTCTCTTTCACAAAGATTCTGATTTTACCAGTGTGACAGTAGGATTAAAAGCATGTTATTCCCTCTTCAGGGAAAGGACAATCATCTAAGAATCCTTAGGTGCCAGACACTAGTCAGGGAATGGGGCAGTTGGTGAAGAGAGCAGAGCTTTCCAACCCACATATGGACTGAGACCCAAACCCTGGCCTCAGGGCCATGGATGTCATTAGAATCGCCACCGGAATGAGAGGAACTACCTAGACTCTACACACTGTCTTCACGGGACAAGAGCAGAGTGTGTCCAAACTCTCTTCTATGACCGGTGAGCTGGGCAGAAGGCAGGCCCAGCCAGTCGGTCCCTCGGGCCAGGGCAGGAAGCGAGAGTCTCTCTTACCCTGGTGCGTGGGGCCGCAGGGCTAACACCAAAAATTCATCCGAAGGAGCGTGTCCAGGTTGAGCCAGAAGACTTGTCCAAGCAGGTTCCTGAGCAACAGGTACTCCTGGCAAGTGTTCATTAGGAAGGTGCCAAGACAATGGGATTCTGGGAACCAGGCAACTTGTGAGGGCAAAACCCAGGGAAAGAATGGAGGAGTGGAAAAAAAAATAGTCCTCAGAGTCAGACACATCTGGGTTCAAATATTGGCCCGGATGCTAATTAGCTGTGTGACCACGGGCTCAAGACATCTAACCTTACCAAGCCTCATTCTCACCACCTGTAACATCAGGATAATAGGATGGTTCTTACAGTATGTCAGGAGGCTTAAATGATATTAAGCATTTATCACAGCGCTTGGAAAATAGTAAACATTAGATGTTAGCTTCTATTATTAGATTAACACCAGTATTGTTATTATTGCTTAAAGCGGGTACTAAAAAGCAGATGGCTGACAAATGGCAAAAAAGCAAGTACAAACTTGTGAATGGGAGAGTGAGGACCACTAATCCCAGGAGTGATGGTGGAACTTTTTGAGGACCCTAGGATTTTTGCCAGGGTGTGGACCAAGATGGAAGACAGGCAGCGTCCACCAAGAAAGGGACCAAGCCCAGAAAAAATGTCACCCTACTCACCTGCCAGCAGCCTCTGTTTTCATCACCACCTACTGAAAGCAGGACAGCCCAACTCAGGAGCAAGATGCCCACTTCCAGCCCAAATAGCTTTTCAGTGTCATTTTTAAAGGATTGAATAGGGAGGCCAACTGAACTGGAATGACAGTGCAAAGTGCCAGGTTCAGTATGTTTCTGAAGAGTTAATTTGCATTTTCCTGGAACCTGATTTTTCTGTTGCCATCTGTGGAGCAGGGTCACATAGGAGGGCTCAGAGTGGTTAAGAGAAAGCCTCTGGCTGCCCATGGCAACCCAGCCTGAGGGAAAGTGCTGGGTAGTGAATGTGTGAGAGCCAAGATGATGCTATTAGCTGTTCCAGCTTGAATGTGTCAGTATGATCTGCGCATCTACTGCTCGGGAAAAATATCCTCATTACCCTCTGCAGCAATTGCAAGGCAGAATCCTATTTCTTTCGGTAAAGCAGCTTGGCTGGCAAACAGATTCATTGCTGAGAATTGCTCATGACAGTGCAAATCTCTCTCCACCACTTCATTTCTAGAAGTTTGTTCTGTCAGAAAGCATACCTGAACTGAATTCATGAAAGCCCAAGTCAACCTACCTTGGAATTCCTCCAACTGGCCCAGTTATCTCCCCTTTTTTCTCCTCTCCACTTACTTAGTAGTTAACAACTTCTATCTTACCTTCTCAGAAAGACTTCTTAAACTTGAAAGTCTCCAAAAGAACAGAAATCAGATTTCTTTCCACATAGCACCAAGCTAAAAGATTTTTGTGGATATAGAAGCAATGCTATAGAACTTCAGAACTCAGGTTTGGGGTCAGTCATCCTAGGCTAAGTCTTAGCCATCTAACTAGCTCGGTTTTAACAGTAAGTTACAAATAGTCCTATAATCAGACATGGAACTTAATTTCCCTCCTCTTCGCTGTGTGCTAGCCTTGCTGATTTACATCTAGCAAAGAAAATGGGAGATTGCTTTTTAGATGAAGTTACAAAAAAACTAAAGCTTCTGTCCTGGGTGCACATGTGTGCATTCTCATATTCTTGCTCTCATGTCCCTCACTCTGGGAAACCAGGTCACTCAAGCAGATTACAGAGAGACCCTATCAGCAAGAAACTGAGGTCTGCCAGCAGCCCTGGGAGTGAACTTAGATCCTTCCCCAAACAAGCCTGTAGATGACTGTAACCTGACTAACAAGGCTCCTTGACTTTATGAGAGATCCAGCACCAGGATGACCTACCTCGACCACTCCAAGATGCCTGTCCACAGAAACTGTGATCAATTGTGTTTACTGTGGTAAGCCACCAAGGTGAGGGTAATGTGTAATAGATGACTAATACATAATAAGTAGACAACATAACCTAGGGTCAAATTTCCCTATTTGTAAAATGGTGATAATTACCATGACAAAAATCTTATGAGATAATAAATATAAATCACTTAGCCCAGTGTTTGGCACATGGCAAGTGCTCAGTAATTGAGACCTGTTAGTCTCATCATTATGGAAATTAGTATTGTAGAGTGCTTAAGAGCCTAGGCTTGCCAGACTTGCATTCAAGTCCTTGCACTGTCAGTTAAGAGATATAAAAACCCTGGGTAGTAAAATTGTGGGCAAGTCACTCATTCTTACAGAATCTCAGTTTTCTCCACCATCAGAGCTCCTGGACTCATTAGAAAAACAAAATAAGATAATGTATATTTAGAGATTAGCCTAAAACACAAAGAAGCTGCTAAGTAACTGGTATTTAAACAATAATACTATGTCATCACTGATGCTTTTGGTGTTAAGGGCAATGACCCAAGAAGAAACAAGATATAAAGTACACATCACTCAAAGCAGCCATCAGAGGCTGTGAGCAAGCTCCCCACTGTGGTCAACTGAGCCAGATTCTGGGTATGTATTCCCACAGGCAATTTGTACTTACCTTGAAGACTCAGTTGGGGCCTCAACTCCTGCAGAAAGTTTCCCCCATCCCTCTCTATGCTTCTTGCTCATTCCCCTATCATGGCACTTCCACACTGCTCTGTAATTGGCCTTTCACATGTCTCCTCTCCCTCTAGTCTTGGGCCCCTTGGAGAAGGGAACTTATATGAGCCTTTGTGGCTCCACTACCCACCCCAGTGCACAGCAACTAGTAACTTCTGTATGGAAGTGTGTTAGATAAGTAAATTAATAAGTTAATGAACTAATGCATACATGATAGCTTTAGATTACTGATGGGTTTGAGAGGGATTGTTTGTTTGTTTAAGTGACTCACAATTCCTCTACTCCCCCAGGAATGACAACTGGGTTCATCCAATGATGACAGCTTTATGGGCTGAATCAAATGTTCTAAGATCACCCTACATTAGTGATCAAAGGGGGATATAAAATAGGACATAAATCCTTAAGACATCCATGCAAAAACACATACATGAACGCTGAAAACACTGGGAAAAAAAAGGGATCATAAATGATTAGCACTGAATCTCCAAAATGTTACTTCTTTAAAAACATAACCCTTTCATTCATGAAAATCTTTACTATTGTCCACCCTGTGCCAGGATCTGGGCTGTGTGCCAAGGACACAGAGGAGTAATGCTTATTATCATGGAATCTACAGCTTAGCAGAAGAGCTGCAGAACAGAACCTTAAGTCTGTCTAAAGTATTAGTCTGGGGTACCCAGTTCCCTCCTGAAATGGTTGTTGAGAAACTAGTAATCACCAATCTGACCTTTCCTTCTCCATTACTTAACCTTTCTCAATCATATTTCGTACATTATGAGCAAGAAACTACTAAAATTATAATTTAAAAAAACATTTATGATTGCATCAAAAACTACAAAACACTTATGGATAAACCTGACAAAAGACATGTAAAATCCATACATGGACAACTATAAAATATCACTGAGAGGAACTAAAGAAGAACTGAATAAATGGAAATATGTGTTATACTGTGTTCATAAATCAGAAGATTTAGTGTTGAGATGGTAATTCCCCTTAATGGATCTAGAGATTAAGTATAAACCCAATCAAAATCCCCACAGCTTTTTTGTAAAAATAAACAAGCTGACTCTGAAATTTAAAGGACCTAGAATAGCAAAAACAATTTTGAAAAACAAACCTGGAGAACTCACTCTACCTAAAGAATTAAGTTAGTAATCAAGGCAACATGGTATTAGCATAACAAATAGATAGATGGAAAGGAACAGTGTCCAGAAACAGACCAACACATATACAGTTAATCACTTACATCAAAAATCACAAGGTAATTTGGTGGCAAAAGAATCTTTCCCATAAATGATATTGAGCAACTGCACATTCATATGCAAAATAATGGGAATTTGATCCTTACCTCATATCATATTTAAAAAAAAAAAGAAAGAGAAAAAAAAAAACACTTCTCAAAATGAATCAGAGCCCTAAATGTAAAATCTAAAACTTTAAAACTTCCAGAAGAAAGTATAGGAGAAAATCTTTGTGACTTTATATTAGGTAAAAGGTTTTCTTTTTTAAGATAGAAGTCCAATCATTAACAGAACAAAACTGAAAAACTTCTGTTCTTCTAAGTATAGCCATTATGGAAAAACAGTATGGATGTTCCTCAAAAAATTAAAAATAGTACTGTCATATGATCCAGGAATCCCACTACTGAGTATACAACCAAAGGATATGAAATTCATATGTCAAAATGATATCTGCATTCTCATGTTCACTGCAGCATTATTAACAATTGCTGAGATATGGAATCAGTCTATCAACAGATGAAGAGATAAAGAAAATGTTGTGCATACACCATAGAATATCACTCAGTCTCATGCTTGGATCTGAAGGACATCATGCATAGCCAAACCAAAGCACCATGGTATAACATTAACTATCGTTAATAACAATGTACTGTATTTTTGAAAATCATCAAAAGAGTAAATTTTAAATGCTCTCACCACAAAAAAGTAAGTATGTGAGATAATACATATGGTAACTCAATCTAGCCATTCCAACAATGTATACATATTTAAAAATCATCACATTGTACATGATAAATATATACAACTTTTTCATCAATTAAAGTAATTTTTAAAACAAAGTCACTCTGTTCTTCCAAAAATAACCCTAAGAAAATGAAAAGACAAGACACAGATTTGGTAGAAAATATTATAAACAAGAGGAAAACTGCAAACTAAGAAAAAAATACTTAAAATACATACATAGAAAGACCTAATCTCTTTAATGTAGAAGAGGGCCTTTAAAATTACTAATAAAAAACATACAATCCAATAGAAGATAAGGGCAAAAGACACAGAGAATTCCCCTCAAAAGAAGTACAAATGCCAACAACCACAGGAAACCAAGATTAATGTCACTCGAGATTAAAGAAATGCAAACTAAAAGATGTCATCTTTCAAAGAATATTTGACATAGAAATGTTTATAATACAAAAAATGGAAATCACTCCAAAGCCTGTCAATAGAGAACAATTAAATACACAATGATACAGAAATACAATTAAATACCATGTACCCATTACAATTTAAATTCTGTTTCCACCCATCCTGGTAACAGTAAAAGCAGTCTGTAGCATGTGACTGGGGGGGGGGGTGGTATTTCAAACTGTACAGCAAGATCTCATTGACCTAAAAGTGTACATTTTCATGTATTCATGAATAAGTGTACAGAGATAAGTCTGAAAGAACACTCACCAAAATGGTAGTAGTAAATGTCCCTGGGAGGGATTTCAGGTGACTTTAATTTTATTTCTAAATTGCAGTGTCCTTTTAAAAATCTATAATAAGCATACATTTCTATAATTAAAGAAAGCTACGTCATATTTATTTTAGAACATACGAAGAAGTGTCAATGCAATGTTTCAACCAAACAAATCAAAGCAAAAGACATTAAGATGCAGTAAGGCAAATGGCCAGCCAGACCAAGGCCCTTACCCCATGGCTGCACCATCTTCTACTAGTCAGAAGATGGTCAGAATATAACCAGCACCGGGCAACATGAGGTAACAGGTAAGTTTACAGTCAAGGTTTGCAAAGGTGAAGCCAGCTACAGGATGGTATGCTTTAGAGAATAGGTCTGGAAGGCAAGAACGACTCAGTTCCAACAATAGTTCTACCACACTAGCTGTGTTGACTCTTGAGTAAGTCACTTAACTTGTCTGAACCTCAGTTTCCTCCTTTGTAGAAACAAGGTAATAAGGGTCTCTACCCTCTAGGGTTGTGGAGAAGTTTAAATAAGATATGCATATGACGCCCTCAGCTAAGTGGTGGGCACATAATGAGCACTTAATAAAGGCCAACTGCTTGTTATTACCTCGGATATTTGTGACATTTGCTCACACTGCCACTACTGTATTCTGCATGATCCAGCATCATGGAGCTGAGTAGAAAAGAACTGTCAACCTCAGAGAAGAAGCCCAGCATCTAGACTTGGACAACGATATGCCTCTCCTCCCTGGGAAATGTTTTTGGAAGCAGCAGGAAAGGAAAATGGCAGCCAGCTGGAGAGAGGAGGAGGAGGAGGGCACAGCAAGAACCTAAATCCTTCCCTCATGCTGCCTACAGTGTCATCAGTGAGCCAATATGACTCATTCTTCCCTCCTTCTTTCTTTGCTGGGTTGACTGGAACCTTCTCCCAGACACTGGTAGGTTAGGATCCTAGAAAGACAATTGGAATGCCAAACTGAGACAGACTTTAGGGATCACTGAGTACCACATCCCTCATTCTGCAGATCAGGGATGTGAGGGCCAGACAGGGGAGAGATCCTGCTGGGAACCAAGCAGTCGGCGTCCAGCTTAGACTCTCAACCACAGGGTCCCCTTCCCATGCTCATCCTTTCCTTCCCCTAGCTTCTCCCACACAAGTTCTCATTTCCCAACCTCCTTCCCCTGCTTCATTGCCTGTCAGACACCTCAAGGCCTGTTCTTTTCTCTGGCAGCCCCAATTGCCTTTATGTCCCTTTCTTTGGTAAGGGAAGGAATGACACTGGGACTTTTCTCATTCAAAGAATGGCCTAGAGTAAAGACCATTAAGCCATCTCTATATGAAGACCAACACAGCCAGTCTTCTGCTTCCAGCAGAGCACAAACCACAGTGTGAAACGAGAAGGCAGGGAAGGGAAGAGTTCTAGTTATTCCCAGGCCTCTTGAACAACACTGGAGGTTACCCTGAAACACTTAGGAAAGGAAGAGCCTAGAAAAGAGTGGAACTGGCAGGGTCAAGAAGAACCAGCAGATCTATCTGCTGGGCTATAAATGCAACCAAGACACAAGGCAGCCATGGGTGAGGAGAGAGTTGGAGGCAGGACAGGAAGGCCACCTTCCCCCGACACAGTCCAGCTCTTGGTAGTGACTAGGCTGGGGCTTACCTTGGGCAGGCTGACTGGAGTCCTGGGCTTGGTCCTGGGGTTCTTGATCAAGAGCCTCTGATCCAGAGGGAGCAGATGGTATTTCATGGCCTCAATGAGGAAGTCTTTACAGGTGTTGTTATTTTTTATCAAAGCTTCCTCTTCAACTGTCTGGAGGTAACAACCACAGGTGATTCTGGAGCAGAGCGCAGCCACGTGTCCCAAGCTCTCTCCCCAGGCTGACTCATTCCTGCACTCATTCAATTCCATACCATATTGTCTCAGATCCAAAGAGAAAGGACCACAGAGTTACCACTTAGTGCTCACCTCCTGCCTCCAAGAACACAGGGGTTAAGTGACCAAGCTCTGACATCCAACAAGGACTCAAATCCCAGGCCACCATTTGACATCCCTGATCCTGTTTCCACGTCTATAAAATGGCTATACTAACGGTATCTGCAACTGCACTTGATTGGTTTGTTTTTGAAGCTTAAATGAGTCTATGTAAAACAAAAGTCAAGTTTTGCGCTAAATGCCTCTACCCATGTTCCTCCTGGTTTGAATGCATTATATTTTTTAGGACAAATGGCCAGAGATTTGAGAGAAAGAGAGGGAGAGAAAGAATGAAAAAGGTGGGATCCCCCAGCTAACTTT